>WNWU01000021.1:10808810-10853104 GCA_012654045.1 Ptyas mucosa | reverse complement strand
CTATTCTATTCTATTCTATTCTATTCTATTCTATTCTATTCTATTCTATTCTATTCTATTCTATTCTATTCTATTCTATTCTATTCTCTCTCACATGTCAAAAGACTTTTGAAAATGAAAATCAATTTATAATATGGCTGATCGCATGAATTTGATTTTCCCCAAAAATAATGGAGGGGGGAGGATGAAGGAATGATGGGGGGTGGGAGGTAGGATTATACTTAAGCTTCAATGTAGTTCGGTGGATTGCCTTTTGATTTCCAGGGTAGTAAGCCAACATTAAAAATAGCACAGTAAGATCAGCAAGAAGCTTCCATTCCCTTCCACAAATTGTATAAAAGAATGTGACCCTTTAAATTATCAAATGCAAATCCAGAGAAGCAGCAGGGTATAATGGTGTACCTGTACGTCCTCTACACAGATTGAGGAAACTGAAAGAAAATACACACAGGACTTGGGGAGGCAATCAAGAAAAGGAAGAAGAAAAAATATACCCTTTGCAGACACCTGTCAAAAAGGCTAAATGTTCTCTCACCACTTTAGGATCTCTATTGCATCACTTCATCCTAACATGATGAGACATATTGGACTGAAGACGCTGTAAAGTGAAGAGTATTGTTTGTGTTACTGCTCTGTGATGTGAAAAGATCCCTAAATAATAACTTACAGCATAAGAGGACAATAAAAGTTTCTCTATGTTGTGCTATCTTAGTATCTGGAGGAACAAAATTAGATGTGTCATAAAACAAATAACCTGTCATCTACCATTTATAGTGGTCCAGGTCAGAATCCTGGTCACTCGTTCTGCATGGTAATGTTAACATCTGAGATGCCACCAAGTTCAAGGCCTGCTTTGATCATTCTGAAGGACAGTAACCTTGAGATATAGGTTCAACAAAAGAATCTATACATTACTCAGATGTTGAAATAAATTATGTCACCAACATTGCTTGCAAGTCTTCTAGAGACCTTTCAAAGGGTATAAACCATTTGTGGGAAAATGCTACATTAAATTCCTCCTGTGCCTCTATAATTTCACAGCTTGAGCTCCTGAGCTGTTGCTTCCAAGATAGCTTGGTGCTCCTCTGCCAACAGGCTCATCAATCATATCCTAATAGGGCTCATTAGTGCCCACAGATACAGTCAATACCTGTGCAAAGTTGAAGGGCTACTTGTTCATTGGTGAGCACCTGCTCCCATAATTGATGCATTACTCTACAGAATGGAAAGTGTTTTTTTGGAGAATTATGAGGAGCAGTTACACTGAGCGAAAATGATTATTTCACAGAAACCAACTAGTAGCAGCCGTGGCCTTTTTCCTGATGCTTCTGGCTGGGACTATCAACATTTCTTTGTACAGACAATTCATATTTTGAGAATGAAATTAATAAGAAGCATCTGGGATTTTAGAGGGAAAGGATTTATTTATTTATAAATAAATTTTCATAAATTTTCATTATTTATTAATGTAATCTGCATACAAGGGACACAGTGGCTCAGTGGCTAAGACGCTGAGCTTGTCGATTGAAAGGTCAGCAGTTCAGCGGTTCAAATCCCTACTGCCGCATAATGGGGTGAGCTCCTGTTACTTGTCCCAGCTTCTGCCAACTTAGCAGTTCAAAAACATAAAAAATGCAAGTAGAAAAATAGGGACCATCTTTGGTGGGAAGATAATAGCATTCCATGTGCTTTTTAGTCATGCCAGCCACATGACCACGGAGATGTCTTCAGACAGAGCTGGGTCTTTGGCTTTGAAATGGAGATGAGCACCGCCCCCTAGAGTCGGAACCTTTACCTTTATCTTTACTAATCTGCACACCCAATTTGCTGCTGTTTCATATTGTTAAAGTATGCTGGATAAGTTCAGCAAGATACTCAAAGATGTATATGCCTATACTTCCTTTGTTGAAGTATATAGCACAGTCAAACACCAGGAACTGACCACAGGGAAGGGCTTATGACATTTTCTATTATGTCACAAAATATTTTTCTATTAAAAAATGTTTTATACAATTTAATTCCTTGTGAGTCATGAGTCCCAGATTTTGAAGGCAATCTGTAAATTAGTCCATCTGAGGTACCCTGGCTGAAAAAGTTTTGCCCTGTGATGTACCTCTTCACCCAGTTAAAGGTTACGCAGAAAGAGGAGAGTTTTAGTACATAGTTATATAAATTGTAGGAGAGAGAGATAGAAATCAGAATTGATTTTCTGTGGCCTGGCATTAAGAAACATGTCAAAAATGGGGGAAACAGCATGAGGAAATTGGCCTGGTACAAACACACTGAAGTAATAATAATCATCAAGAGAACATATGGTGACAAGCCTATTTCAGGGAAAGGAGGGCAGGACAATGACAGGTCTCACTTCCTTTCAGGTTGCAGCCTAATTAAAGAAGTCAAGGTGACAGAGACGGTGGCCCCCGAACCTATCGATCTGATGTAATATCCCGGAGACCAAGCTGCCTCAAGTGAGGAAACTCACTCCTCTAGTTTAATTTGCCCGGCTACTCTGTGCTGCAAGGTGTCAACTGTCCCACTGGGTTAGATATCTGGGTTAGATAGCAAAAGAAACTCCTGGGACATTTTTTTACCAAGAGTATGCTTTTACTGAAAATGTATGTAGTCTGTTACTGGTCACTTCCCTTGCTTCAGGGCACAGATACAGGCTTACGCACACTGGGCCACCATGGGGTCTTCAAACTGCTTTCACAGGGCTTGCATGAAGGTGTCGAGGTCATCCAGTTCTGGAGCATTTTCATCATGCAGCTGTTGTGGTCCACAACAGAAATCACAAGTAGAAATCGTCTCTAGTCAGCTTTAGATTGATGACCAGTATGTACTCCTACAACACTGGTGGATAACTTGCTCTAGGGCAGTGATGGCTAACATTTTTGCCATTGCGTGCCAGGAGAGGGGGGGCAGGGGAAGGTCGCGCGCGCATGCCCACACCAATAATTCTATACCCCTGCCCTGTGCATGTGCATGCAACCCCCCTCATCCCCCCCCCCCCGCTCCTGGCACGCAACCGCCTGGTAGGCCCGTTTTTCTTTCTTACCTGGTTCCAGATCCTCTCTATTTATCTGGGAAGGGCGAAAACAGCTTTCCCACTCCCTCGGAGGCCCTTTCTAGGAGTTTCTGGAGGCTGAGGACAGCAAAAAACATCACTTCCTGTCCCACCAGGAGTTGGGAAATGGGCTGTTTCAGGCCTTTGGAGGGCCTCCGAGGGAGTGGGAAAGGCTGTTTTCACCCTCTTCAGATTCATAGAGAGGATCTGGAGCCAAGTAAGAAAGAAAAATGGGCCTCCCCCCCACCCACCCCCAAGGCCCTCTGGAGGCAGGAAACAGCCTGTTTCCCTACTTCTGGTGGGCCCAGAAGGCCCAAAAATCAGCTGGCCGGCACGCATATGCATGCCAGAGCTGAGCTGGCTTGCCCACTGATATGACTACGTGTGCCACCTGTGGCACGCGTGCCATAGGTTCGCCATCACGGCTCTAGGGCAACAATCAGAAGGACTGGATACACTGAACGCAAAACCTGATAAACTTTCTTCAATATTTTATTGAAAATATAAAAGATATGAGTAATATCAAAGGCAGATGGATAGAATGAATGACAGATAGAACTTAAATTCTTTCAGCCATTAGAAACAGCAGATGTACCTCGAAGCTGGCTTGGGGCCAGTCCTGTTTCAGGATCTCTGTTTAGGCAGAGTTCATCTCTAGGGACAATTTTAAAAAATTATGCCTTTCTATCTGAACTGATCATTTCTATTGTTCTGGGAAAATATAAGATTGTCTGTTTTCTCGGTAATATATATTATGGGCACCCTGTGTATGTATAGTCAGTTGAGCTCTTAACATCAAAGTGCTATCACTGAAGTTAAGGTTTAAGATCATATAACCCCATACAGAAACTACTGGTTTACAACCAACATATACTCTTTACATCAGGGGTGTCAAACTCACAGCCTGTGGGCCGGATGCGTCATGTGCTGGCCACGCCCACGCCTGGTTTAGCCCGGTTTAGAAGGGGGAAAAAGTTGTGATACGACATCATGATAATGCAAGTTTGACACCCCTGCCTTACATGAAGGGGGATATTTGCACATGTAGCAAAAGGGGTGCATTCCAGTACTTCCTCATCTTTATTCTACAATTCCTAGGACTAGTTAAGAGGACTTAGGGAGTTTATCATATGAATGGGTCTCATACAACTTCTCCCTTCTTGTGGAACCAAGCCAACTCCTTTATTTCAAATTTTGTTGATGTCCCCCAGAGCACATAAACAGGGCTATATTGAG
Organism: Ptyas mucosa; assembly: GCA_012654045.1. Taxonomy (NCBI): domain Eukaryota; kingdom Metazoa; phylum Chordata; class Lepidosauria; order Squamata; family Colubridae; genus Ptyas; species Ptyas mucosa. The sequence continues at coordinate 10,848,804 of WNWU01000021.1, read as the reverse complement.
TAAATAAATAATTTGGTTGTTTAAGTTTCTAATAAAAGAAACACAATTTTGTAAAAAAAAAATGTCCATGCAAAATCCATGAAAAAGAAACCTAAATATTTTCACTTCTCTAATTATGTAAGTGCTACTAGAAAATAAGAGACACTAGAATTTAGTTCAGTAAATGCATTTTTCAGAATCTCTAGTGAATGTTAACTGTAGCTGAAAATCAAGTAGTTTAAATTCTTGGACTCAGTAAATAGCCCACATTTACAAGTAGCCTTCCAATAGTGTCCGTCGTTAATGCTAAATCCCAGAGAGGGTGCCTCTTTTCTCTTGCTTTGATTTCCCTGATTAGATTTACAATTTTTGCATTGTTTTACTATCTGTGGCCACACAAATCTGCTTACACAAATAAAAAATAAAATATTAAAACCAACACAATAATCATGGAAGTAGTTGTTTAGTGCAGAGGTAGAATTCAGCCGGTTTAGACCAGTTCAGGCAAACTGGTAGCTCCGATGATCAGCTGGCCCCGCCCACCCACCTCTGCCCAATCCTGTCCTTTATTTCCTGCTTTCTAGCTCATCTCAATCGTGCGGCACAGCTGATTCCCCCCCCCACTTACCGTTGCTGACTTGGAAGGTAAGCAGCTGAGCTTCTAAGTGCTCCATTTTCAACGCAAAGCATGCACTCACCGAACCGGTTGTTAAACCGGCAACATTCTACCACTGATTTAGTGGCTAAAAAACAAAAGGACTAATATTTCCCTGAGTGATCTCTGGCGATGGTCAAGCTAACTCCTAATTGAAAACAAGAGCTTTAACAATGCAAGCTTTCTGATAAGGATCAAATTCTCCCCTCTATCCAATCATCCGGTATTTGATTGAAGTCATAGGATTACTCTGGCTCAATCAATATTTAGTGCCATTTAGTGCATGACATTAGACAGCTATTATTTTTATTCATGGAAAAGAAGGCAATTAACACAATTTCTTTTTCCATATTTGCAGCTATGACAGTGCATTAGAATATGAACTTAAAAATTAATTTTTAAAAAACCAGGTGGGATCTTCGTACCATCATGGTTGCTACCTTGTCTTCTTTCTGATCACTTTCAGAAATGGCTCATCAACTACTCCTAAGCTATTAGAGACCTTCCGACCAACAAGTGTGAAACCACCAGGTGAGTCTGCCTTCAATCCTGTGTAAAGAAACATTGTGCAGTATTTCTACATTATGACAGATGCAATGACATCTCAAAGGAAAGTGCTCTCCCTTTGACATTAATTTATCCAATATGACAAAAAAGCTTTCAAAAACCTGCTCCCCTGCCCACTCCCCCAAGAAAAAGAACTTGTAACTTGAAGTACATGAGAAATTTTAGCTGCTGTAAAGAAAAAGAAAAAACCAGAGGGAAGTTGTTAAGAATAAGAAAACTGCATAGGTTAGGGTACAATGTTAGAAGTCACAGTGTGACATTCATTTTTTATCATTGCCCTACTGTGATATTTGACATTTTATATCCCAGCTGAAACAAGAATTGAGCAAACATCATTCAATTGGGAACAAAAAAAAATCTAATTGCTTTCTGGAAAAGACTGGCGCTTTTAAGGAACACTCTCTGCCCTGCTGTTTGAAAAGCTGCAAATGAAACTAGATGAAATAGAAGCAAATTGCACAAAGAACTGGCAATGTAAGGCAACTTGGTGTATCATCCTTAGTGCAGTGGGGGGAGGAAATACTACCAATTCTGGCTCTCATTTTCAAAATGTGTTATATATTCTGAGAAAAGTTTACTGTAAAAAAACTGGGAGTGAAAAAATCTGGTTTGGACGCCCTGGAAAAAAACAGGTGGTGGGGGATGCTGTAATTGACTTTAATTGATCCCTCATGCATTTTCTAAAAGTGATCCCACAGCCTTCAATTCAACAATCTTCTGTCCAGATCATTCAGTGGGCCAGCGTGTTTTGATGCCTAGGACACAATGAAAGACAGCAAGGCTCTTGCTGATTTAGTCATTTCTAAATTGAAGTTTGCTGATGGATTTGTTATTAAAGCAGAATTGTGTTAACTGTTTTTATCATCTTGCCATTTTGTTTGACTGCTGCGTGGCTCCAGGAATAAGTATTATTTTTAAAAAATCAGAAATAAATAATGTATAGCCTCACAATTTATAATACAAATTTAAACAATTTGCTATTTTTAGGAATTGGAGACGAGTGAGTGAGTGAGTGAGTGAATGAACAAACGAATGAATGGTGAAATTTATATATACTGACATTCAGTATCCTTGCCTTGAGTAGTTGCTTTCAAGACATGGTAGAGGACAATTATATGAAACTATCCAATTAAAAATGGCTGATTGCCATCATGAAATTATACAGTTTTAATACTTCTTTGGCTCTGCCCTGCAGACTGCCTGATCCCTATTCACAAGGGAAGAAAAATCACTTGGTAGCTACGATGTCAGCATAGAACAACAGATTTAAACAGACAGATTAACAGAGTTGGAAGGGACTTTATAGGTCATCTAGTCCAACCCCCCACCCACCCAAGCAGGAGGCCCTACACCATTTCTGACAAATGGCAGTCCAATCTCTTCTTGAAAGTCTCAAATGATGAAGCTCCCACAACTTCCGAAGGCAAAAGCTGTTCCATTGGTTGATTGTTCTCACTGTCAGAAACTTCCTCCTCATTTCTAGGTTGAATCTCTCCTTGGTCAGTTTCTATCCATTATTCCTTGTCTGTCCTTCAGGTGCTTTGGAAAATAGCTTGACCCAGTCCTCTCTGTGGCAGCCCCTCAAGTATTGGAAAACTGCTATCATGTCTCCCCTGGTCCTTCTCTTCACTAGACTAGCCATGCCCAGTTCATGTAATCGTTCTTCATATGTTTTAGTCTCCAGTCCCCTAATCATCCTGGTTGCTCTTCTCTGCACTTTTTCTAGAGTCTCAACATCCCTCGGTTAAGGGGATTTAGAATTTAGAATTCTGTTGGCTTTTTTGGCTGCTGCTGCACACTGCTGGCTCATATTTAACTGGTTGTCCACTAAGACTCGAAGATCCCTCCCACAGTCACTGCTATTAAGCCTGGTTTCACCAGTTTATATGTGTACTTTTGGTTTTTCATACCTAAGTGTAGGACTTTGCTACATTCACTATTCTTTTCCTACAAAATGGAGATGGGATAAGAATTTTGGAGTTGTAGGAGTTGGAAAATCCACAAAGGTGTGAGGAGAGATGAACTGCAGATACTGGTCCCTCCAGCAGTGGGATTCAAATAATTTAACAACCAGTTCTCTGCCCTAATGACCAGCTGGGTAGGTGTGGCTTGGTGGTCATGTGACCATGTGGATGTGGCCAACTCAACATCACTCATGTCATTGGGCACTTTACCTTAGCTGTTACAATATACTAAGGGTTAACCAGAGAGGCAGTTTTTGTAAGCAGGGCAATAAAGATTAGGCTAGAAACAACACCAGAATGTTTCCTTCCTGCCTTCCTTACAGGATTAGCCCTGTAAAGTGGAAAAAAACAAAACAAGATTTCTTCCAACAACCGGTTCTCCGAACTGCTTAGAAAGTTAACAATCGGTTCTCCCGAATAGATGCGAACTGGCTGAATCCCACCATTGGGTCCCTCCCTCCTCTTCTCCTGGGAATGAGGAGCCCCTGAAAACAGACACTTTGCTTTTCTGTCCTCTATGCAGGGCACACGGCTTCTGACCAGAGCTGTCGGTGCTGATGAAGTGTCTTTTTTTCAATGGATTCTAGAGATGGGGAAACCTTCTTAGACATAAAATAAAATCAAACTTTTTGCCTGTTTCATCTAAAGCAATCTCTCCGCTTTTCCAGAGGTCCTGCACTCATCCTCAAATATTAAATTAATCCCTGGTTCCTTTTCATCCCACACCCACCTCAAAGCTGCTGGCCTGAATACTTAAGCACATTCAATTTCATGTCTTTGAAAAGAGACTGTGATAGCCTGGAGGCATCTCTTATATTCTGGACTTGATTTAGGTGAGAGGAAAAAAACAGAATAATTATTGTGGTGTTCAAGATGAACCTCACATCCAGCTTCTTGTCTGAGAGCTCCTTCACTGACCCCACTGCCTTTGGTGCGCTCGGCCAGGCTTTGACCATGGCAACATGAGGGTTGTGTTCAGTACCAGCTTGCCTTCAAACCACCATTTGAACTTCTGAGCTGCTGCCCAGGAGCCTGGTAGCATGGCAGTGATTCTTTGGGGAGGCCTCTGACTGCTGGTGCCCTATGCTGATTCCAAGCCTGAGGCATCTTTTTATTCCCCAAAAATGCACAATGCAAGAGCCAATATAGCAAGAATTACCCATATTTTTTGGAGTATAAGACGCACCTTTTCCCTCCCAGAAAAGGTGAAAATCTGGTTGTATCTTATACTCCAAATATAGCCCTGCCCAGCTTCTCAAAGGTTTCAGAGGCTGAAAAAAGCATCAGAAACAAAGTTTCAGAAAAAAGCAAGGCACAGAGCTCACAACCAAGGAACTTGCTGCTAAAATTCACCTCTGGGAACAGCTGTTTGGGGGTATTCCGGGAGGCCAATCCACCTGCCAATCAGCTTTTTTCTTATTTTCCCCCCAAAAAACTAAGGTGCTTCTTATATTCCGGTGTGTCTTATACTCCGAAAAATACGGCATAAAGCAAAACAAAGCTTTCATATCTCCCCCACTTGAGATGGAGCAGCCTTATAAATATGGACTCCAAATTTCTCCAGACTTTTTCCAGATAATTTATATTACACTCTCTCACTCTCTCCCTAACTCCTATATATGGGTGTGTTATGTGTATGTATGCATATGTGTATGCATACACATCTTGATTTAAGATTGGTTCAGTTTTCTTTTATGTAATCTACACAATGATTTCTGTCCTCTGTCTCAATCTTAGCAATTACTGGAAAAAAGCTGGCAACAATTGATGTCTAAGCTGGAGTCATAAAAACAAACTAAATGGTTACAACAGCAATGTATGCACTTTAAGAAACTGCTATTATTTTCTAGACAGCATTCTTGGCAGCTTTATTGACAGTGTTTTATTAAGCAAATGATTTCTTTAAATTATGAACTAAGAAAAAGCTTTTACTTTCAGTTAAAAGATTGACTAAAGTCAAGTTCGCTTAAGGTGTTGAAATAACTAAATTTAAATAAAAACAAAAACATCGGGGCTAATGCAGACAAACATTGATTGGCATTCACATTGGCACGTTTTCAGGTAGCACTGCAGATTTGCAGTGGCCCACTATTATTTTACCCACCTGCAAGTTTCCTTCCCAAACCACCCAGCGCAGGTACACCTTGCATGTTGCCAAACTCTCTGGTTGTGTCCATTTTATCTACCTCTTTTGGCAGCCTGATGTAGCCATTCCTAAAACTAACAGCATGTTGTGTTTTTCTACTAAATGCCCCCTTGCTTTTTTTTAAAGACCCCCAATGGTCCAGTTTTTTCTTGCTTCAGTGAAAAGAGCAATTGACGCTGTCCAACCTGACCTCACGCTGAAGCTGCGGGTCTGAAAGAAATAAATAGATGGACCATGTTGACATCATGCTGATGCCCCCCCCCCTCCACCTAAGAACTGGTTGAGTCAGGTGCCAAATGATCTGATGCTGCCAGTTGGAGACAATGGAAAAACCTAGTTTCCTGATCATAAACTGTCAAGTGCCGCCCCCCCCCCCACCCCATTTTGGGCCTAGGAGGCCTCTGTGTACTTAGCTGGGAGCCAAAATGAGGCGCATGGGGACTCCTGGAATGGGTGGAGTGGGAAGGGACGAGGCCAGCCAGCAATTTAACTACCGGTTTGCCCAAACCGGCTGAATCCCACCACTGTATGTACATACTTACATACATACATATTCACAAAGTAAATATACATTAATTTTTATGTTAAGTTCTCTCCTACACATACAACTATTTAGGAGATACATTCATTCAGAGTTGATTATAGACTTGGCAATAGTACCCTTATCTCTACTATTAACCTTCCCAATATTGTAATTCAGAATAAGGGACATGGACCTACCATTATGCAGGAGGAGGACTTCATCATAGGAGAATTAGGTTGAGGGGTTGTGACAAAAAACGCACTAGGTTTTGCTTTTGTGTTTTTGCTCGCAGGGAAAAGGGAAGGGAGGTCCAGGGGCAAAATAATTTGGCTGTCCTTTCACATTGAGAGACAGTATGGCATTTATTTATAGCAAATATCTTGGAGATTTTCCCCGGTGATGTTTCTATCCATTTTCTGCTTCAGTTGTGAATACTGGTTGACAATCATCACCATCACAACAGCCTTCTAGCCAAGGTTCTTTTTGTAAGCAATGTCACTGTTTGAGAAGGATTGGTGAGACTGTGTGTGTGTGTGTGTGTGTGTGTGTGTGTGTGTGTAAAAAGCACTGTTGTCAATAAAAATATTTGACAGTTTCTCTAAGTTAATAAGCCACGGCCCTCAATGGGAAATGTCAAAAAATCAAGATGGCAGCCATGACAGCATGAGTGAGACCTAGGAGTCTGTTTTTTTTCATGCCTAAACCTAAAAAAATGGCCAGAACTTTAATTGTATGGTCATAGCTGCCATCTTGATTTTTTATTTTATTTTATTTTTTTGACCCTCACTGCCTGCTGTGGATGTCCTGGACTGAACTGAGATAGTTGTGGGAAAGTAATGATTCTGCTTATTTCCTTTTGAATTTCTTACTGAAATCTTGTTATTGGATATCGAGTTAGAAATCATTAAGTTCTTTCACTCGGAACTGTTTCATGCCATCAGACTCTAAAGCAGAAAGCAGAACTTTTTTTTTCCTTTTTGTGAGGAGACCAAAGACATGATTTTTCATTAGGTGGTTCCTTGCAATATAGTTTGTATCAGAAACTAAGATCACGGATTACATTTAAAGGGAGAATATTTGCCCAGCTCACGGTAAAACACAAATATCTCTCCCTTTCATTCTCTTTTGTAGCTGCAGGGGCCAAGAAAAGGTAAGGGAATGCAAAATAGAGATGCTTGACAGAAATTGGCAACAGATTTGCCCCTTTTTCTCAACCTACTGTGCAAATAATTATTAAACTGATGGTCAGTGAGCCAAATTTTTTTTGGTCATATTTTTGATCCTTTCTGTGCTTCTTGCATTGATATTATTTCTAGTTCCCCTTATGCGTAACATAGCTAGAAAATCTTTAAAAGAAACCACACACCTCTCTATCAATGGTCCTTACACTGAAATCTGTTATCCATATGTTACTTTTCATCAAGTGCAAATAGTTTTTTTGGAAACCATCTGGCCCTCCAAGCTACATGCTGTGAATGGGTTTAAGAGATTATCTGGTCCCTGTGTTTATGCGGTGCATCTCCTGTTTGTTTAAGAAGAGTACCGTATGTGGACTATCCTGTTTCCAACTTCTATTCACTAACTACTGAGCTAGTGGTAGCCGGTGGTGCGTTTCACATTATGCTGCTATTGGTTCGCTGCGCATGCGCCTGGTTCACATGTGTGCCTGCTTTCCGTGCATCCGCCTGGCCTTCCACGCATGCACTTTGCTCGCGTGTGCGCCTTCCACACATGCTCCTGGCCTCAAAAACATGCCTAAATAGGATAGCATAGAGCCAGGGCAGGTGGGCAGGCCCACACATAATTTCTGCTACCGAACCGGCTGAATACCACCTCTGGTGGTAGCTACTTCTATTTATAACTTAGGAATTCTTATCTTGGTTCCAAGTTCTTTCTGGTTTCTGGGTTTCACACAACAGTTCTGAACCTGTGAAGACTAAGAAAGTTTCTAGTACAGCTTTAGGATAGGAAAAGGATTCATTCTCTACCCTGCTGTGCAATTTCCAAGAAGTATCTCCTGCCCTCGTCAGTTACTTTCAAACACTATAGTAGTAGCTTTGTTGTCAGCTATTCTTTTTCCTGTGAGACTCTTTTTGTCTTTTCTGCTTGCAATTGTTATCTCATTTCATTTTATTCTTTTTCTTGACAAGGAACAATGGAGTTTGTTCCCTTTCAGTCTTCACCTGTAGGAAGTTAGCACCCACCCCTCTCCTAGGAAAATGAGATAACTTAGGAAATATTAAAAGGACAGAATATTTCCCCTAAAAGGGAGGCAGAAACTCAGCCCCCCCCCCCCCCGAACACACACACCTTTGTCAATGGGCCATTAAGGCCTGGGCCAGTCTATTCTACATAACAAAGATCTACCTCCTTCAGGCAGAGCCATAGTAGGAATTGCCCAAAGCCCTTTCATTACATCATCACCCAGCAAGAGTCAACCAAGCCTGGGACTCAAAAAAACAACCTACAAAGTTATCCCTGAATGGGCCCATGGGAATCTGACAACCAATCAGAATACAAATTGAAAGCCCAACAGGGGGTATAAGTGTCTATCTCTCTCTATCCTGTTTTGCTTTTTTGCCCAGGACCTCAAAACCATGTAATCCTGTCCACCATGAAAACAACTTTTCAAGCAGTCTCCACGTTTCCAGTGTCTTTCTCCTCACTTGGAACTGAACCCAGATGGACATTTCTTCCAACACACCCCATAGTCCTGAAGACCCATTTTCAAAAGTAGAATAGGTATACAATAAATGATCTATCCTTTTTTTAAAAAGTTTTTTTATTTATTTTTAAAACATAAAACATAGAACAACTTCTTTTTGGAGCAAGAGTTTGGTCTGGTATAACATAGATATAAATTCCCAATTTCATCGATTAACATCTTAAAACATACAAAGAATAACAGAATAGCAAAAAAGAAAAAAAATACAAAACAAGACAAAACAAACCCCAAATCTAGACCCAATTTTTCCCATCCAATCCAATATCTTATTCTAACATTTAAGTTTTTATTATGTAGTCACCTTAACTCTTAAACTTCAAATGCAGACCGCACTTTATAGTATTCATTTATCATTTTAAACAATCAATATTTCATATATTTTCTGTACTTCAAAGACCCAAATCAAATCAATGTTTCTTTTAGAACACATCTAATAACCAATATAAAATATTTCATTCCTCTCTGAAAAACATTTTAAAATCAATATCCATTCTTCAAAAATATCTCCTTCACTCCTAGGTTTATTTTTAGCTAGATTGCAGCTTAATTAGCTGGTTTCCAGGGATGCTTTCCTCCACTCCTATCCTTATTTATTGGCTGGATCACAGTAGGATTTAACTGCTTCCAACATTTTCTCCTTCACTCCTCCTATTTTTATTTTTAGCTGGATAACAGCTTTTCAGCTGTTTTCCAAGGATGCTTCCCTCCACTCCTAACCTATATTTCACTGGTTCACAGTTTAGCTTTAACTGCTCCCCAGTAGGTCTCCTCCTCTCCTCCTCTCCTCCTAGGTTTATTTTTGCTGGATCACAGCATAATAAACTGTTTTCCAGGGATGCTTTCCTCCACTCCTTATCTTATATTTAACTGGTTCACAGTTTAGCTTTAACTGGTCCCCAGCATTGCCTCCTCCACTCCTCCTAGGTTTATTTTTAACTGGTTCATAGCTTAGTTAGCTTTTTTTCCAGGGATGCTTACCTCCACTCCTAACCTTATATTTAACAAATTCACAATTTAATTTTAATCATCTAATTCCCCAAATCATACTTCTTTAACAAATTAAGATGATAATATGTTTTGAAATATGTCTTCTTTTCTACTCTCTCTTGGCCAATTCACCATAGTTATAGAATCTGTAAATAAATCTTATTGTTATTCAAAAATTCATACCCATTCTCTTATTTGTTATAAAAAAACAACATTTTAAAACAACTTTCAAATCTATTTTCTATAACCATTAAAATACTTATTAATATTTTTAGAGAATTCTTTTGAAGTATTCACATTTTTTCTATTAATCATGTTTCTTGCTTTAAAAATGAGCGTGTATAAATAATTCTTAACAATATTCAATGCTTCACATTTTCTTATTTTCTATAAAACACAATATTTTAACCACTTTAAAGAAACAGTTTTCTATAATTATTAACTCTATCAGTAATTCTTATTAATAATCAAAAATTCATTCATAATCTTTATATTTCTTATATCTTACAACATTTTAAACCACGCTTATTAAAAAAATTATTATTTTCTTTTTAAGAGAAATTTCTTTCAAAGTATCCACATTTTTTCTGTAGTAGTATTCCTCGCTTTGGGAAGTTTAAAAAAGAAAAAAAGAGAGAGAGAAAGAAATAGAGGTATGACAAAGAATATCAAAGGAAAAGATTCAAAAGGAAAAAAAGGGGAAAAGGAAATGCAAAAAGAAAGGAATGAGATAGGAAAATAATACAAAGCAAAAAAGAAAAAAGTAGAAAGAAAAGAGAGAGAGGAGACAGAAACCCTCTTCCTTACATTGTTTAAGAATCAAATTACATAGAAAACATTTACATCCATTTTAATCAAACTATGGTGTTTTTCTCATTCTATCCAAACTCTTTCTTCTTTTTTTCTTTTCCTCCTTTTTCCAGTTCTAATATCCATAAAGTTATAAAGATTAACAAATTTAGTTCTTTTGTATTCCATATATGGTCTCATCATGTCCTCTTCTAGGGGTACGCCCTTCTTTTTCATTACAGCACCGTTAATCAGCATTTTTAACTGTTCCAAATAGCTTCTTCTTCCCAACTATCCATAATTAGTTCAAAAACAAGTTTGGGTACATCCAAAATGATGTTATTAACATCAGCTGCCTGCAATTATTGCAGGTTCGAATCTCACCAAGGCTCAAGGTTGACTCAGCCTTCCATCCTTTCTAAGGTAGGTAAATTGAGGACCCAGTTTGTGGGGGCAATAAGCTGACTTTGTATAAATATACAAAAGTATGAAGGCTATTGCTTAGCGCATTGTAAGCCGCCCTGAGTCTCCGGAGAAGGGCGGCATATAAATCAAATTAAAAAAAAAAAAATCAAACCTCTTTAGTTTTTCCTCAATATTTTCCAGTTCAAGAAATAAGAGACAAAGTTTCTTCTTCTAGCAGCAAGGAATACACAATTTGCAATTTCCACTTTCACTTCTGTTAACAAGCGTCCATCTTAAACTTCCTCTGCTTATTATCCTCGCAGCTTTTTTTTAAAAGAGACATTCCGTTTATTCTTCTCCTTCTTTCTCTTTACAACTAATCCATTCTCCTTAATAACCAAAAATCCATCTAAAAAAAACATTTAATTCCAAAGACAAATAACAATATTATCGTCCTTTAAAGGGTCTTCTCTTCTCCTTGTTAATTATTTTGGATCTTTCACCCAAATAGTTCTTAGCTGCTGTTAGGGTCAGGGCATTATTAGTTCCAAATATTTGAAGGCTGTTCCCGCGTGGGCTGATCTTACTCACCCGGCATTCAAACAGCTTGGTCCAGCGTCTCCTCCTGCACTTTGCTTGTCCCGGCTGCCACGGTTTTGGGGCAGCCACCATGGCTGCCTCTCCCGCCGCCACCAGCGTAGACGGTTATCCTCTGGCCTCGAGGAACCTGCTCATTCCTCTTGGCCAGCCGAGGAGGTCCCTCTTTGTCCCCCTGTCCCTACAGGGCAGGAGAGGTCTGCAGACCTACTGGCGGGGGCTTAACGGACAGAATTTTCGCGGGGCTCCAAAGAGCCCCGCTATTCCACGTCTGAGCGCCACGGCGCCAACCGGAAGTCCTGATCTATCCTTAATGTACTGTAATTTTACAGAATTTCTGATTGAAAGGCAGGATTTCAGTCGTAATATAAATAAATGTCATGCAATTTAACAATAGAAAAGGTATTAATTGCCCAGTTCTGTAGAATATAAAGCTAAAATGATGAGCCTTCTATTCTATGGGACATGGTGTACTTGTCAAGAGTCAAGATCTTTTGAAATTCCCCAATCCAAATTTTTGAGATTTAAACTCTAAATCCTGCATAGTGTGTTTAAATTATTCTTTTAATCATTGGAATTTTGGATATGAAGCTATGTATTTGCTTCAGACTAACAGGCTTGCCTGATTTTAAATTATATTTTGTAGACTGCCATTCAGTTTGGATGAAAGAGTGGTTACTTTTGAGAAATAAATGGATATTAACACTAGAGGGTCATAATTTCATATTTGGGTGGCATGGCTTTTTATGTTATGATAATAGTAATGTAGATTTTAAAAATCATTATGTTAGAAATGTCATACTGAGACTATGAAATGGTGCCAGAAGTTCCCTTTGTTAGTTTCAGCACAGGAAGCATATTATATAACAGAATCAGAGAGTACGGAGAAATGGTTAACATATCAAAATATGTTAATTAGGGAACATGATGAACTAAAAACGAAATCAAGAGAACAATTAACTGTAAAGGGATTTAGTTTTCAATGGTTCTACAATTTTGTAGAACAATGTATACAATTAAAAGAAAGGCTTAATTTAGACAAAAAAACCCCAACTGGAAATGGGTTATATAAGATGGAATTTGAGACTGCTTTATGTACAAATGATGATAATGTCATTGCCAAAATACATAAGCTTTTACTAAAATTTGCAATGGAGGAAGAACAAGTTAAAGAGTGTATGATAAAATTAGCTAAGAATTTCATTTATAATATACAGCTGGACCAATATGCCTTATAATTCAAAAGAGAACTTTTGTATCATGGGTATATGACATCAGAAAAAATTATGTAGCATATATAAAACTACTTTAAATTTATGTTGGAAACATGGAATATTGAAAGGTCATTTTATCATGGTGGACTTGTAAAAACAATCTAGAAAATTCTGGATCCAAATACAGCGATACAAAAAATTTTAAAGATCAACATTCAGTCAAAATCACAATGGGCGGGTGTGTGAAATTGTAGACTATCCATTAGAAAAAAACATGGAATATTGTTTTTTGTACGTGCAGTTTTGTAACTGCAACAAGGTAATTAATTATATGCACAAAGCTAGAAAGATCTGGAAATACCGACAATGGTGGAATGGCTGATGAAGATGACAATATTTGCAGAAAAAATCAAAATTGTCTTGTTTGATTAAGGACAAGACAACAATTATATTTGTTAGTGAATGAAAACCTTTGTGGGATTTTTGTTGGAAATGGAAGAAAAAATGTGATTTATGGATTTGATTATTTGAAAGGGTAAAATATGATTTATTTTTTTTTAATGAGAAGGAAGGAGTCAGTGGAGAAGAGCCTAATGCTGGGAACGATTGAGGGCAAAAGAAGAAGGGGATGGCAGAGAATGAGGTGGCTGGATGGAGTCACTGAAGCAGTAGGTGTGAGTTTAAATGGACTCCAGAGCAGTGGTGAAATGTAAAATTTGTTACTACCAGTTCTGTGGGCATGGCTTGGTGGGGAGGGAGGTTAATGTGACTGGGTGGGCGTGGCCACCTTTTTTTTTTAACTTTTAAAAGCATTTTTTCTACAACCTCTTTGGCCAAAGAGGTTATAGAAAAAATGCTTTTAAAAGGCTCTGACGATCCCAGCTGAGTTGCTGGATCATCAGAGGCTTTTTTTTTTCTTTTAAAAGCACATTTTCGACCAAAGAAAAAATGCTTTTAAAAGTAAAAAAAAAAAGCCTCTGATGATCACGCAGCTCAGCTGAGCATGGGGGCGGGGGCAGGGATTTTTGCTACTGGTTTTCCCAACCACCTGCCGCCATCACTACCGGATCGGGTGATCTGGTCCGAACAGGGAGCATTTCACCCCTGCTCCAGAGGATGGTAGAGGACAGGAAGGCCTGGAGGAACGTTGTCCATAGGGTCGCAATGGATCGGACATGATCTTGCAACTAACAATAACAAAAATCAAGGGAGCAAATGTAGTCTTAAAGAGGGAAGATAAAATTATAACTGCTATAAAGACGATTGGAAGCTGCTTCTTTACATTTATTTCTGGTGCTTCAGACATTAAATACTGAAGCTTTTCTATGAGCTTTTGGTGAGCATGGAATATATGGCAACTGTTATTTTTTTTATTCTTGACATTTACGGGTTTTTTCTTAAATTTCAGAAATAAATGTTACATTTAATTATCTTAATGTGGGTTGGAGCGGTTATTTTTATATATTGGCTTTCAATATTCACTTCCAAAGATGACATGATTGGGTGGCATGGAAATAATGTAAATAAATACATGAATGAATCTGAATTTCAATTTTGTCCTTGGCTCAGCTCTGCTTTTTAAAGGCAACTTACAGTAGCTTTTCCTTGTATTCTGAATATCAGAAATATGATCCCTATGTTCTCATGTGTATCTGGGTACGAAACTAAGAGATAAAATCATTTGAATTCAAACATATGTCTATGTTTTATTTGATAATTCCTTACTTATGACATGAACAGATCAAATTGCATTGGTTGTTTCAATCATCTCTTTTGTAATTGCCAGTAATATTTTAAATTACTTATGAGTCATCATTGGCAAATGTCTGAAAGGACCTAAACTTGCTGTGAAAAAGGTAAGGCATAAGATAATAGGGAATAGAAAATATGCTAAACAGTGAATAAAGAAATTATAAAAGTATTGGAGCACTCTGGCACTTTTACAGAAAGCTTAATTATTTTGAACCAATAATCTAGAAGGGGACTAATTGTCATTTTCAACAGATCAACTTTCAGAATAATAATGGAGTCTGAAGCAAGATGCTTGTCAATCATTTGACATTCTGCTGTTTGCACAGGAATATAGTATGAATTTATGCTCAATTTCATTTGGCTCCTAAATATTTACTTTTTCTGAGGAATTGCTTGAATTTTGAACATCACTACCATGTTTCCCCATAAATAAGACCGGGTCTTATATTAATTTTTGCTCCAAAAGACGCATTAGGGCTTATTTTTTGGTTAGGCCTTATTTTGGGGGAAATATGGTACTAAATGCATCCATCTGGCTGACAATCTTAACTGGAGCTTATTTTGGGGGTAGGGCTTATATTACAAGCATCCTGAAAAATCATGCTAGGACTTATTTTCTGGTTGGGTCCTATTTTCAGAGAAACAGGGCATTAGCAGTTTGAATTAACAACATCAGCTGACAAGAGTTTTGTGTAGCACACATGCAGCTCATTGTAGTTATAGGGTTAAAACTTCCATTGAGAGTGTGTCTTTCATGTTGGAAGGAAGTCTCATGAATTGATGTTGTTCATCTGCCTCTCCCAGTTACATTTTGATCAAGAATCTCTGCTCACGACTTCTGCTGTTGCTGCGAGCCGTCGCTGACGGTCCTTTGAAGACCGCCAGCCTGATCGCCCATAAAAGAGCCGTTTCTGCAACAGAAACGGCTCGGAAAACTCCAGGACGTGAGGGTCTTGTGAGGAGAGCCGGCAGCTGCAGGTAGAGTCCCCTGTGAGACCCCCAGAAAGCTTTTTTTGTTTCTGGGGAGTTAACAGGGTGGGACTCCCTATCCAAGCCACTGAAGCTCCGGACGACTGGGAAACTCTGCTAGCAAAGCAGAGCAAGACATCACAGCAGCATTACCAACATTAAGAAACAATAAAGAAGAATTGAAACTTCCTATCAAACAGCAAGTATCGAAAGTTTTGTGAATTACTTCAAAGAGTTTTTAAAGTTAAAGTATTCTGGGACTGAGAAAAGAAAAAAAATGGTGCCTGCTTTCAGTGGAGAGCAGCTGAAAGTGAAAGTAATCTGATCAGTGTATTCGGCTACATTTTAAAGTAACAAATCCGGCTGGAAGAGGCAGAAAAGTAACTAAAAAATAAAATAAAAATGAAAATAGTAACTGATTTTTATAGACCTGATTGAATCTGGAGAATCTTTTGGGAAAAGTTGCTAGAATTTGTGGAAAAGGAAGATCTGTAAGAGGCAAAATGGCAACAAAGCAAGCAGGGGGGGATTCCCCCACTCATAAGCAAAAGCAGCCTCAAACAGCGCAGCTGCAAACTCAGACAAAGGAAGAAAGCTATTATGACCGTATTATTAAAGAAATTCAAAGATCAGAGCAGGAGGTCAAAGGAATTGTTCAAGAGAAATATGATGCAGTTAAACAAGATATCCAAACAGTGGTTAAAGGCCTGTCTGAGGTAGTGTTGCAAATTGATAAAAAAGTGGATAATCTTGCCTCAGAGATGGAGACTAAATTTAGAGCCTCTGATTCAAGAATGGTTGAAATTGAAGAAACTACACAAAAAATGCAAAATGAGATTACTATGATGCAATTTCGATCAATGGAATATGCTATCAGACTGAGAGGTGTAAAAGAGAACACCAGGAAAGATCTTAGGAAAATTTGTGCAGAGGCTTTAGCAGTTATGCTGAAAGTAGAACCAGGTGTGGTTCTGTGTAAGATTGATAAGGCGTACAGAGTTAATTCTCATGTGGCGGTACAAGGGCAACTGCCTAGAGATGTGGTGATATACTTCACAGACAGAAGAATGAGAAATGAAATTTTGCAAAATTCCTTTGTTACAACTGTTCAAGTTGATGGAAGTGAGATTGGAGTCTTTAAAGAATTACCACCCAAAATGCTAAGAGATAGAAAGGATTTTGGATTTTTGGTGGCAGAATTGAAAAAACAGAATATACAATTCAGATGGGATGCTCCAATAGGTGTAATATTGAGGCTGCGAGGAGTGAGATACCGCCTTAATACTATTGCAAAAGCAGAAGAATTTTATTATAATGTTTTGAAAGCGGGCTCTCCTCCTCCACGTACATCTTCACCAATAGATAAGGAGGCTCAATTACAAGCTGAGTTTGATCGAGAAACAGAAGCAAAAATAAAGCAGTCGCAAAAGGAGGCAAGAGAGGCAATGGGAGCGGTAGGTGGTGCTGTGGTGGATCCTTTTGCACCATTTGAAGCTTCTCCTTTGGAAGAAATGTCTAAAACTATTACAGAGGAGGCGTTGGCTCTTGAATTGACAACATCAAAAATGGAAGAGCAACGTATAACTAGAGCGATGTCTAAACAAATGAAGGAACAGCAGCAAGAATACTATAAGCCACAACGTGAAAAGAGAGCTAAAGAGAAGCAGCAAGCTGAAGTCATGGGAGGAGCTAAACCGAAGATTACTACTGTAGAAAAGAATCTTCAACAATTGCTCTCAAAACTTCAGACAGGATCAAATGGCACTTAAATTTTTGTCTTGGAATGTTAATGGATTGAACTCTCCACAAAAAAGAAGGAAGATATTTCATTATTTGAAACAATTTCACAATGATGTTATTTGCTTACAGGAGACTCATATAAAATTGCAAGATCAGAAATATTTGATAAATTCAAGATTGGGAACGCAATTTGTTGCTTCAAATTTGGAAAAGAAGAATGGAGTGGTGATATATATAAATAAAAGACTTGTAGCTAAATCTATAGAAACAGATAAAGATGGAAGATATATTGCAATTGAACTTATTACAGATAATGGACCAATTTTGCTGGTCGGAATATATGCTCCAAATCAGCAGCAGGAAAATTTTTATAAGTTGCTTCATTTAAAAATTTTGGAATGGAATTATTCAACTATTATAATAATGGGTGACTGGAATGGAGTAATTCAACCCAAAATCGATAAAAAAACTACGGCCAAATTAGGGATTAAATTACCACAAGCTTTTTTTGAATTGAAAGAGGATTTGGAATTGAAAGATATTTGGAGAGTTCGAAACCCAAATGAATTGGATTTTACTTTTTACTCAGACAGGCATAAATCCTTTTCCAGGATAGACTTTTTCCTTTTAACTACTAACTTACTTTCTAAAGTAAAGAAAATAAAGATATTTCCTAGGACTTTGACTGATCATAGTCCGGTCTGGATGGAAATCGAGATGGGCAAAAGAGAAAGAAGATCCTGGAGATTAAATGAGAATTTATTTAGATATGAAAAAAATATAATTGAACTTAAAAAGCATTTAAAGGAGTTTTTTAAACTGAATTTGAATAAAGGTACCCCTATTGAAATAGTTTGGGATGCAGACAAAGCATATATGTGGGGAGTACTAATTCAAATGAACTCTAAACACAGACAGAATCAGCAGAAGAAGAGATTACAATTGGAATGTGAGATAAAAAAGAAAGAACAACAATTGATACAAAAACCAACAGATGGCAAATTGCAAATGGCTATAAAACTTTTGAAGGATCAATTTCAAATGCTTATAGCAGACCAAACGGCAACTAATTTACAATTTGCAAAGCATAATACTTTTACTAATGCTAACAAACCAGGCAGGTGGTTGGCGTACACTTTGAGAAAACAAGCATCTACACGAATTATTGATAGTACTGAATATGCTGGCAAAGAAGTTTATCAACAAGAATTAATTAAAAAAGCCTTTTTGGAGTATTATACTAAGTTATATACTAAGGATAATATACAGAATATTTCTATAGATGAATATTTAGAAAACAAGAGAATTTCAAAAATTTCAACAACTCAAAAGAAAAGTCTGGAACAACCGATAACAGTTGAGGAGATCAGTTTCGCTATAAAACAATTAAAAACAGCTAAAGCTCCAGGGACGGATGGTCTAACCGCAGTTTACTATAAAACTTTACAAGAGGAAATGATTGAGCATCTTAAAGACTTATTTTGCAATATACAATTAGGAGGTAAGATACCTTACTCATGGAAAACAGCTTTTGTCTCATTGATTCCGAAAGAAGAATCAGGTCTTAAGAAACCAGAAAATTACAGACCAATATCTCTATTAAATACAGATTATAAAATCTTTGCAAAAGTGTTAGCCAACAGATTGATGCCAGTTATTCAAAAGGTAATTCATCATGATCAAGCAGGATTTATTGAAGGCAGATATATGAAGGAGAATGTTAGGCAAGTTATAGACTTAATGGACTATCTAGATAAGAATAAACAGATCTCTGCAGTGCTGGTTTTTTTGGATGCGGAAAAAGCCTTTGATCGAGTGAATTGGAACTTTATAATTAAGACCTTGGAAAAAATGGATTTGGGGGAGCGGTTTATACAAGCGATTGGTGCAATTTATCAAGAACAATATGCACAACTTATTATTAATGGATGTTTAACATCGAATTTCAACATACAAAAAGGCACCAGACAAGGTTGTCCATTATCCCCGCTATTATTTATCCTAACTTTAGAAGTCTTACTTAATGCAATACGGGATTCGAACTCCTTGACTGGAATAGCTATAAGGCAAGAGGACTACAGAACTAAGGCATTTGCAGATGACCTGGTTGTTACCCTATCACAACCTATGAATTTAATAATCCAGATGAAAGATATTATACAAGATTATGGCATGGTATCTGGTTTTAGGCTGAACCAGAAAAAAACTAAAATGATTGTTAAAAATTTGACAGAGAGTAAAAAAAAGGAACTGGAAAGAATGGCAGGTTTCGAAATTGTTTCAAAGGTCAAATATTTAGGAGTACAAATCGCAGATTCAAATGTTAAACTGTTTCAAAATAATTACGAGGTTCTGTGGCAAAAGATACAAAAAGATATGCAAAATTGGAAGAAACTGCAGTTATCATTGCTTGGAAGAATATCAGCAGTAAAGATGAATGTTTTACCTAGATTTATTTTTTTATTTCAAATGATACCGGTGCTCAAATCAGATAAACCACTGCTAGAATGGCAAAAAGGACTGAATAAATTTATTTGGAATGAAAAAAAAACCCGAGAGTTAAACTGAAAATAATGCAAGATACTGGTGAGAGAGGTGGTCTTAAACTTCCAAACCTTCGATTATACTATGAAGCAGCTGCATTGACGCAAATAAGTGACTGGTTTGGGAAAACTAAGACTGAACTGTTGAATATAGAAAGTCATGACCTTGTTTGGGGATGGCATGCATATTTATTTTATGACAATAAAGTGGATAAAGTGTTTAATAGTCATCTACTTAGAAATGCCTTGATGAGAATCTGGAGGAAGCACCGAATTAATTGGGATTATAAGATTCCGTTTTGGCTGGATCTTGCTGATACCATGTGGAATACAATATTAAGTCACTCGGGGGTTTTTTATATAAAGAGTTACTTTATTTTGAAGAGGGCAGATGGCGATTGAAGACTTTGGATATGCTGTTGGAAGAAGGGAAATCTTTGACTTGGTTGCAGTACAATCAATTACAAATGAGATGGAAAGAAGATCAACAAACTGGTTTAATGGAATATGAAGTAGAATTGGTTGAACAGATAAAGCAGACAGGTCCAATGCATATTAAGAGAGTTTATAATGTTTTGTTAGAAAGGGATTCAGAAAATGAGTTAGTTAAAGATTGTATGATTAAATGGGCACAGAATTTCTCTCAACCAGTTATGATGGAAACATGGGAAAAAATATGGGTTCAGAATGTTAAGTTTACACAGTCACAAAATTTACGAGAAAATTTTTATAAAATGTTTTACAGATGGCATTTAGACCCTAAGAAATTGTCTTGTATGTACTCTAACGTGCAGCCAAAATGTTGGAGATGTGAGTGTTTAGATGCTACATATTATCATATATGGTGGACTTGCAAAAAAGTGAGGGCTTTTTGGATAAAAATTTGGTGGATTATGCAAAATGTTTTAAGAAAAAGAATACAATTTTCTCCGCAATTTTTCTTATTGGGTATAGTTAAAGATTTTACATTTGGTGAAACAAAACTGATTTTGTATATGGTGACAGCAGCTAGATTGTTGATTGCCCAATATTGGAAGAGTGATACCTTACCGATTGTGGACCAATGGATTCAGAAGATGGCTGGATTTGCAGAAATGGCGAAGATTTCAGCCTTTTTAAAAGACCAGACGCATGAGAAATATATACAGGAATGAAACAAATGGATTGAGTATATACAGAATAAGTATCAGACTAGAAAATATTATGTAGCTTTCAGCTGAGAAGGATTGATGTTTATGCTAGTAAACATAGAAAAATATAGCAAAAGATATGGAAGGATGAATAACGTATATATTGTTTGGGAATACTAGTATTGCATATAATGGAAGTCAAAGGGGGGGAGGGGAAAGGGTGGAGGGGGAGGGATAGGGTGGGATTGGGTGGGAATTATATATTTTTTCTGTATGCATGTATTCTATATATGTATTTTACAATGTTGGGTAAGGGTGGGGGGGAAGGGGAAAAATTTGTAAAAAAAAAGAATCTCTGCTCACATTAGCACTGGATTCCTTGTATAATCAGAAGCCTGATGCATCTGGCAGAGAATCAATGTATCCCAGCCAGCAGCTGGCTATAATGCATGCTAATTTCCTCACCTTGGCTGCTGTGGAAGGTTTACATGCCTAAATAATGCACAGATATGCTGAAATGCCTAATACACAGCTTAAAATAAATCTAGGATTGATTGTCTAGTACCTAAGTAAACGCACCCCTCATTCCAAATACAGGCTTTCCCCTGGCATTCTCCTTTTTTTGTTGGTCAAAATACCCACCCTAGTTTTCTGAGAATGAGGTCAGTGCTAGTAGTTAATGGGACTTGTGATATTAAAACAAACCCTGCAATGCCTCAGGTGGACTATGCTGAAATTTAGGAAGCAAAAATGTTTTGTTGGTTTTTCTCAGAATTCGGTTCTCTTAATATACCCTGTTTCCCTAAAAATAAGACATCCCCTGATAATAAGCCCAATCGGGTTTTTGAGCGCATGCGCTAAAATAAGCCACCCGGAAAATAAGCCCTCCATGAAAATATTTAAACGCATGCACAGCTGGTCCTTGCCATTTCCTCTGGGTTCCTCCACGTGCCCTAAAATAATAAGACCTCCCCGAAAATAAGGCCAAGAGCTTATTTTGGGATTAAAAAAAATAACACATGGTCTTATTTTTGGGGAAACACGGGTAGATAAATCATGTTTAATACTAAGGCCTTGGAGCTTGATGCCTAATCTATCTTCCTATCAAGTAGTGTCACTTGCGCGCGCCCCCACCCCCCAGTAGATAGAGGAAGGAGAGAGATAATATAGTATTTTGGGGGAAGGAAAGAAAGTATGAGAGATTAGTTTAGGTTATTTATTATTTGAAGGTTTATGAATATTAGGAATTGCCCCCTTGGGACAATGGACTATCTACAGCCATCTTGGAAAGTACATTGAAAAATAAAAAAATAATATTTAATGGCTTACACTAGTGGCCAAAATTGTGGAAACCTTTTGGGAAAAATGTATTTTCTAAAACTAACTAATAACACCACTTTTTTGGGGGAGTACCATAAAATTATATATCAATGGAAAGATAATTTAATCAAGAATGTAATGCAATAACTTTGATGAAGGATTTGTTATTAGAACAGCAGTTACAGTATAAAGAAGAAAAGTGAAACACGTAGAAAAAATGAAATATACAAAAATGATCACCATAGAAAAAACGAGATATACAAAAAATATTGTGTCCGTTCATACTTAGTTGGGTAACCTTTAGCATGAATTACGGCCTTACAATGTCTTCCCATGGAGCAAACCAAGTCTTTTAGTTCTGCAACTGTTATAATGTGAAACCAAGATTGAATGATGGCTTCTATTAACTGGGTTTTATTGCTGAATTGCTTCTGACTAACAAGTTTCTTTAGTTGGCTCCATAGATTTTTCCATTGGGTTAAGGTCGGGGCTATTCCCAGGCCATTCCAGCAGTGGAATATGATTATCTTAAAACTCAAAAAAAAAAAAAAGTAGGGTTATTAGCCTCAAAAATACACTTTCCCTAAAAGGTTTCCACAATTTTGGCCACTACTGTATAATTTCAGCTGATACTTCTACAAACTCGCTTGCTTCCAGATTAGTGTGGCACATTTTCAAGAAACACCAATTATTTTAATCAACTGGAAATACTGCAGCCATACATACTGTTTTCTCTCTTCTCAAGAGACAGTGATGCTACAATTGTCCTTGTCACTGAGCTTCACACTGACATGCATCGTCTAACACATAGCACAGCTCACCGGAAGAGATTTCTGTCCCTAAACAAATGCTCATGCCTTCAGCAATTCTCTGATTTTTTTTTTTTTAACCAACTAACTGCATTGAAAAAAAAAAAAAAAAGAAGACGACAAATCTTCCCATTCTTATCAAAGAAGAGTTTGTCGACAGCTCAGGAACCCTGATCTCACTCTGCCTTGCAGCTGGGTAGCATTTTTTTTCTCGGATACTTAAAGGGGTAAAATGACTTGACAGGTTCCCCTTCTAAGCAACTGCTCAGATTGTGTTTGCATGCAACCAGAAAAAAAACACATTGTGCTGTTATTTGCATTTTAAAATGAAGCTGGAATTGATCTGGGCTGATTTGACTCGGGGATTCTTGCCACTGTTATGAAAGTTCTTGCAAGTGAAGAGAAGAACAGCAAATTTACAATAGATTTATCAGCTTTCATTCACACTCTAGAAGGGGACCTAGCTGGTTTTCTTGGAAAAGAAAGGTGGAGCTGGAACAGCGGGGATAAAACATGATCATAAGTCTTGTATACAGGCTTTGTTTGGAACATATATTGTCATTATCTACTACTGTCACTTTAGCAAAAACCAATATGGGGACAAAATTGCCGCCATGCGATTTGTTTCACTATTGTAAATGCCAAATGAAGAATGGTCCCTTAGTCACTTTAGAGCAGCGGTTTCCAACCTTGGCAACTTTAAGACTTGTGGACTACAACTCCCAGAATCCCTCACACAGCAAAGCTCAGGGAGTACAGA
Source organism: Ptyas mucosa (assembly GCA_012654045.1). Lineage (NCBI taxonomy): Eukaryota > Metazoa > Chordata > Lepidosauria > Squamata > Colubridae > Ptyas > Ptyas mucosa. The sequence continues at coordinate 10,825,230 of WNWU01000021.1, read as the reverse complement.
AGACAATTCCTTAGCACAGGGGTCTCCAACCTTGGCAACTTTAAGACTTGTGGACTTCAACTCCCAGAACTCCTCCTGGCTGAGGAATTCTGGGAGTTGAAGTCCACAAGTCTTAAAGTTGCCAAGGTTGGAGACCCCTGCTTTAGACTAGACTAGACTAGAATTCTTTATTGGCCAAGTGTGATTGGATACATAAGGAATTTGTCTTGGTGCATACACTCTCGGAATACATAAAAGAGAAGATACATTCGTCAAGAATCATAAGGTACATTAGAGCCACTGCTTAGATTATTTTGCAAATAGCCAGTCAATATCTTCTGGAAAGCTAAAGCGGGGGTGGGGGGCACAGAAGATAGAATTTCTACAAGGGTTTGTGGGAAGCCCACCCCCCTGAAGAATGAAATATTTTGGGAAATATTAAAAAAGGCTAGAATATTATATTTCCCAAAAGGAGAAATGGAGAAACATGTTTTTAGAGGCAGAAAGCAGCCCCCAAGTCTTTCTTAATAGCCCACAACAGATGCTAGCACTTAAGGAGATAAAGAGCTTATTAAAAGAGGAAGCCAACTATCTAGATGGCTCCATTCATAAGCAAAGAAAACACTGCAGGCAGAAATCCACTGAAGACAGGATATTTTGAAACTCCTTGAAGCAAAGTTTGACAGCTAACAAAAGCAGAGTGTGGTAGGATTAGAACAAGCAGATCCTCACCTAAGTTCCAACACAGGACGAAAGCCATTAGCCACAATAAGAATTGCCCAAAACCCTTTTAAAAACACAAAGCCTATATTGCACAATTCCCAAACTTCAAAGTTACAGAAACTATAAAGATCCATCCACTTATTCAGTCATTTGGTCAGCTGCTCCAGAACCGCAAATTGTTTCTGTTCACCAATAAACAGTCTTTCTTTCCAATCAGCCTCCATGTTGTTTCCAGCATCTTCCTCCCACGATTTCCCTTTCGTGTAGCGGATTAGACTGAAAGTGGTAAATCCTAAGAACAACTTGCTCTGAAGAACATTGGCAAGTACTTTCGTAGCGGATTAGACTGAAAGTGGTAAATCCTAAGAACAACTTGCTCTGAAGAACATTGGCAAGTACTTTCAGATGACCAAATTACACATAGGTAAATTAGGGAATAAGGGATTGCCTTTTTGGTGGAGGAAGGGCAGGTTGTACCTGCTGAATTTTCTGGACAATGACAGCAAGAGTTCTTTTCAATCTGAGAAAACTCTTTCATCCTCTTTGCTTGGAGATGGGGACATTTGAAGGGAGGGAAGGAGGGAGGGAGAGAGAAAGAGGTCTCCCATGTGTTTACCGAAGCAAGCACATTTTCATACACCCTCTGTTCTAATTCATTTTAGACAATTTTCCTACATTTTTGGCTTCATCACAATTGTATGAATAAATAGCTACATATTGATTTTTTTACTAAATACTACAACTATGCAATTTTTTTAAAAAATGGTCAATGCACCTAATCTATGATTATAAAGTCAGTGATAATAACATTTAGAAAACTCTAAACAGCTTATTTGAAGTGTGTAAATTTAATATTTATAAGTTTGGTTCTGAAAACCCCAATGTCACTTAGTCCCTACAACATCAGCCTAGTATTTTGCAACTTCTCTTGGAAGAATTGTGCAAAAAATAATAATAAATAAATTACCATTGTATAGTAGGCTAATAAAATTAAAATGTGTTTCTTAGAAGGAAAACTTGCTTTTCTTTCCAAAGATGAAAGTCAACATTCCTTAGAAATATGCATTGATGAATTTGCTCATCTAATAATAAAAGTGTTCATTCTGCATTGACGACGTTCATGTGGGTGCAGTACTTGAAAGGAATGTGTCAGTTAGCAAATAATTTGGGGTTTTTTTGATGTACAGGCAAGAATCTACTTTTCTATAAAACTTCTAAAAAGCTTTTATAAGCATGAATGACATACTAAACTTGCCTATCATCTCTAACTAATTTGCATATAAAAATCAAAGGACTCACTTCTAGCACTGAATCTGTTGGATTTGAAGATTCTAATATGGCCTCCTCAGGTGTCCAACATCTGCCTCTGCCTCAGACTGATAAAGCCAGCTGGTGTCCTTGCTAGTCCAGAAAGTGTTTCCCCATTGGGCAACTTAGAGATGTGTAGATTCCAACTCCCAGCATGCTGGCTGGGAAATTCTGGGAGTTAAAAGTCCACACATTTTCAAGTTGTCAAGGTTGAGGAACACTGCTGCAGAGGATGATGACTATTGATCAGTTGGGAGGAGCAAGACAATGGCCTTCTGTATTTGTAGTAGTTGTTGCAGTGGCATCTAGTAAAGAATGTGTTTGTGCAGGAAAAAGACATGAAAAACAGAGCACCTGAAAACAGGACCCAAAAGACAGAAGTATGAACAGAAAATGGAACACCCATGAGAAGAGATTATGGGTGACAAAAGGGAACAGCAATGAGAAGTGAAGAAGGATGAAAAGTCGCTGTTACACTATAAAGTGCTTCACATTTTAAGGTTTAGCTCTTTCTTTGCTGCAAACTGTCTTTGCTTTCTGTGAAATGGAACAGAAGGCTGGAAGTGGAGCCTGGTTTCAAATAAATGACTGCATGGGAAGGACTCGGATTCCATTTACCTCAGTCTCTTCTCAGACTCAGATTCTGTTTACCTCAATGTAGCCCCACCAGTTGTCTTTCAATGTAGATCAGAGAAGAGGGTCTATGGAGATTCTCAGTCATCCAGATCACGGTTGTCCCAAAGATGCTTTTTCAAGAGGCAAACTGGACTTTCTGGTTTTTCTCTGAAGATGTTTCACTTCTCATTCAAGAAGCTTCTAAGACTCTGAAGAACTGAAGAAGCTTACAGAGCTGAAGAAGCTTCTTGGATGAGAAGCAAAACATCTTCAAAGAAAATGTCTGTATATCAGACATTAATACGATTGAGCGGGTCCAGAGGTATTTCACGAGAAGAGTACTCCATTCCTCTACTCACAATAGAATCCCTTATGCCACCAGGCTTGAAATTTTGGGCTTGGACAATCTGGAACTGTGCTACCTGCGATCTGATCTAAGCATAGTACACAAAATTGTCTGCCAGAACATCTTACCTGTCAATGACTTCTTCGGCTTCAACCTCAATAATACACGGGCAAACAATCAACACAAACCCAAGATAAACTCCAAACTCGATTGCAGAAAATATGACTTCAGCAACAGAGTGGCCAATGCCTGGAATGCTCTACCCGACTCTGTTGTTACATCCTCAAACCTTCACAGCTTTAACCTTAAACTGTCTACCGCAGACATCACCCCATTCCTAAGAGGTCCATAAAGGGGGTGTGCGTAAGTGCACCAGCATGCCTACCATCCCTGTCCTACTGTCCCCATTTATTTGTATCCATTTCCTTCGCTCATGTCCATGTTCATATTCATACCTGCTATCTTGTACATGTTTGACAAACTAATAAATAAAATAAATAAATAAATAAAAACCAGAAAATTCAGTTGCCTCTTGAAAAAGCATCTTTGGGAAAATATTCACTAATTTTCAGATTCAAGCACCATGCTGCTGGGTGTTCTGCCCCAGCTACGGACCCCAAAGAACGAAGCACACACAAAGTCCCTACAAACCTTAGTTTACTAATTAAGGACTACTAATGAGCTTTCTTAGTAGTTGTTCAAACACAAGTACAGTTTAAATCAGTCTTTTCTGAACAAGGGCTGTTCATTTAACTTCATTAACAGCCGACAAGAATCCAAAGAATAATAACTCAATTCTGAGGCACAGTATTTCAGATAACCATAATCTTACTGTGGTTGGCAGAATGCCCAGAAGCAATTTGCAGGAAAACTGACAGGAGAGAAACAAGAGCCGAATCAAATGTTTCTGGAATCAAGATGCGAAGGAATATGAACGAAGTTGTTTCCTGAAAATTGCATCAGTCGTCATCCTTCCTTAAATAGGCTAGGGGAGTGGCCAATTTGCCCTAAGCCTTACTCTCGAGGAGACCTCCTGAGGAGCCACTCCTGCCTTTTAACAGCTCTGCGCACTCGTGCATCGAGAAGAGGCTTCTCCTCTTCTTCCTCTTCACTTATGGGAGCTTCTGGAGGTTCTGAAGGCCCTGGCTGAATCCCTGCCTCTGGCACCACATCTTCTCCAGCCTCCTCACTGTCTGACTCGAGCGCCAGCTGCACAGGCTGTTGGCGCAGCACCACCCCAGCTTCCTCGCTGTCAGAATCAGCTACTAACTGCACAGGCTGCTGACGGGCCACAACACTGGGAGTGAACCTGAATACGGCTCTAGCCCAGTGCATGGCCTGTCGGTATCTGAATCCCAGTGATTGATTTATACTTTACTAAAAGGGCAGGATAGTTTCTGCTGTACCCACATGCTGATTCCATGCAGGGAGTATTTAGAAATAAGATACATTTACAGTTTGAAGTGCTATTTCCCATCATTTACAGTATATCTTTAAAGAAACAAGAAAAATCCTGGGACATCGGGAAGAAATTTACAGTGCATTTCTCTTACCTGTAGTAGATATAGTACATCCATGATGCAATAATATCATTTTATTCAGCAGCATTCTAATACTTTTTATTATACTGAAAAAATACCCCTGAAACTGTTCTTTCCACATTATTTTTGTTTAGTTTCTGCCCATATTAATGTTGCATAGCAATATTAATGACACATCTGTTAATTAGAAATGAATCAAAGAATCAAACACTTACCCGAATCATCATAACTGAACATCTAATGTCATGAACTGTGTCGTAAATCTTCTTAGAGATGTCAACAAATTGATTATCATCAAACAGATGAATTGTATTCCTGCTTAAGTTTTCCAGTGCAGTGTTGACTTGAGTAACAAATTCTGGAATCACTGTCAAATAAATGTTTAAAAAGGTGGTTGTTGAATGGCTTTTAAACTCTTCTCTCTTAATTTTGAACTGCATTGAGTTGAGACTGGCTTGCAACTAGCATGCTCAAGTTTATTTTGCCTTTTTAAAACCATTCTTCAATTTAATGAAACTGAAATTTAGTTGAAAAGCAATTCATGAAATGATCATCAGTGTTCTTGCTCTTCCCTTATTTATAAGCTGTCCTAAATTGTGTAAAAACATATATATATATATTGTATTGTACAAAACTCTCTCTGGCACTTGGCAGGATCACTGGTGCAATTCAGTCCCCAAAGGGAAGACATTTTAAACGATCTCTTCCTGCAAGCTTTTTTCAGGTCAAAAAATTTGGTAATCAGGAAGGGTGCACAAACAGGTAGCATAAAAAAACAGAATGTACCTGGATCCTCTATACTTGACGTTAATAAAATAAGATTATAAGCATTCTTTAAAAATCTGAAAGGACTCTGAGAATGCTTCACACATTTGAGAGAATTTTTTTCTTCTTCTAATAATTACATTTCATTTTCAATTTTACTGACACATACTGACACATGACTTCTACTATCACCCTTCAATTCTAAATCTTCTCATAGTTCTTCCATTCATTGTATCATCTTAATATCTGTTTTTACTATTTCCCCCCTCTTATTTCTACCTCTATTTTAGCCCTCTTTTTTTCCCCTTCACCTTTCACTCCAGTAATCAAAGACGTGGGTATTAATCATTTTCTACATATTTTAATATTTTTTCCAATCTTTCAATCCTTGTAATTCTACTATTAATACACTTGTTTTCATTAAAATATATCCTGCCTTTATCTATTCTCAAATTACTTAGTTCTAACTTTTTACTATTTGAGAGAAATTGAGAGACAAGTATATGTACTAGATCAGTGGTAGGTTGCTACCAGTTCTGTCCAGATTTTGTGAACCAGTAGTAATGGTGGTGGGAGGCTCCACCCACCCGCCCTGACGTCATCATGGATGCTCTGCGCATGCACAGAAATGCCACATGCAAGTGAAGCAAGCGTGCGCATGCACATGCGCATGCTCCCGTTGCAAACCGGTAGCAAAGGTAAGAAGAACCCACCCCTGTACTAGATTCATTATATAATGTAATGTATTAATATTCAATTTGTTCACAAATTTTGATGAAAATTGATAACAAATCATATGAGTCAATCAACTTGTGATTTTCAGTGGGATCAGTCTGAAATGGCTGTTCTTGGGCTCCCTATTCATATCTTTATCAGTCTTAGATCAGAAACTTAAGAACAAGGGGCAAAATAGTGTAGAAAAAGGAGGTAAATTAAAAAGGCATATGTAACACAAATAGTATATATACTATCTTGAAGCTTTTGAATTCTTCAAAAATGATTTAGAAGATGTATTTTGGCTCTCCTGCATATGTGAGCATAGCACTTTTCCAAGAGCCAATGTATATATAAATTTGATGGACTATCTTCCTGAGATTTAGCTAAAGGACATCAAAGAATAATAGCTTTAGGCAAGTCCTTGGGTTAATAAAATACTTTGTCAGCTCAGTTGAAGTGAGGGAGGATCAGGAATAGATCTATTTTTGTTCCTGAACCTGAAAACTGCCTATTAATCTGATTATTGTATCTGGGAAACTTGTCTTAGCTAAATTTAAAAGCATGCCTTTCCTACAGTATATCCCTCCTCTTATTTATTTATTTTTTGGGGGGGCAGGGAGAAGGAAGTAATGCCAGAAAGATGAAGATAGGTCATAGAATGAACATACAGGCATTAGTAGAGACTGTACTGAAATTAGATGAACAAATAAAGGTATACAAGCAGAGGGCAGAAATGAAGAGGTTTCTCCCGCTGTCTCAAAATGAAATATTCAGAATTCTGAATTACAATGTAGTTTTGTTAATATGAATTATTAGGGTTTTTTCAATAGGCACATAGATATCATGGGTATAACAAAATTATTTGTTTTATTGATACTAATAAACCATTAGTATTAAGAATTAAGGACTTTCCGAATATTAAATTTTTATTTCTATTTATTTCTTTGATCACTTGATTGTGATCTTAACTTGCTTTCAAGAATTCAGGCAGAATAAAAATACAGTTACTATTACTACTACTTACCAATATTATAACCACTACCATTACAAATAATAGAATCATTTAGGAAAAATAAAACCCAAATTTAATAATAACAACAAAATACCTGTACACTACATTCATATCTTTTGAATTTTTGAATTTTATATTGCTAACAGGAAAACAATTTTTAAGGCAATGATAAAGAAAAAAATATGAATAATACAAATAATAACAATAATAGTAAAATAATTATTAATTGATGAGATCTTTAAAACTGTTGCTGTTTTGCTATTTTTTAGGTAATGCTATTTCCCACACTTTAAAATACGATTGAAGCAAAGAAAATTTAGAAAGGTACATAAAATGGATTTTAAAAAATTGTTCAGAACTTGAAGAAAAATACCTTCACTTGACAAATTTCTGAGAATTCCATGTTTCTGAACCACAAAATTCAAAACATTTTGAGTAATGCACCATACCAAATAATGTTAACAACCCTTGTTCCTCTGTTGTTATTTGTTTAGTTCAGGGGTGTCAAACTCAATTTCATTGAGGGCCACATCAGGGTTGTGTTTGACCTTGGAGGGCCAGGGTGTGTGGTGTGGCCATGGTGGACATTTGACAGGCTCAAGATGCATTTTTTTCCTTCTCTTATTTCTTTCCACAGTTCTTTATTATAACCATTTTCCTATCTCTTCTATCAGATATTGCTGGCAAACATTTATTACCTATTCTTCATACTCCACTAAACTTTTTATTTCTAAATTTATACCCCATTGTTTAATAGTAAATTGCTTTTCCAGGCCAAAAAGCTATTTTTTTAAAAAAATTGATTTATATGCCGCCCTTCTCCAGAGACTCAGGGCGGCTTACAATGCGCTAAGCAATAGCCTTCATACTTTTTGTATATTTATACAAAGTCAGCTTATTGCTCCCACAAACTGGGTCCTCAATTTACCTACCTTAGAAAGGATGGAAGGCTGAGTCAACCTTGAGCCTTGGTGAGATTCGAACCTGCAATAATTGCAGGCAGCTGTGTTAATAACAGGGTGCTTTAGACCACTGTACTATTTATACTATTGTATTTTTATTGTTCAACTAAATAGCATAAATAACATGATAATACAAGTCCTAACAGTGGAGGTAAATTTCCAGAATAGTAAATAGAAATGGCTGTCAATTATAGATTTGTGGATTATAGATTAAATAGACCTACAGTATGTAAAATCTGACATTAAATTGTAGTATTAACATAGGATGTTGCTGGTTTTCTATCCAGATCAGGCACTTACATGAGGCCACATAATTGTAATCCAGTCCAATCCAGTCCTCCTGCAGAACTCTGCCAGCTGAAAGTAGGCCATGCAGAAGCCCCACGCAGCCCATTTTTGGCCTCCCTAGCCTCCAGCAGAACTCTGCCAGCCAAGAGCCTTGGTAGTACAGTGGACTAAAGCACACTGTTATTAACACCAGCTGCCTGCAATTACTGCAAGTTCGAATCTCACCAGGCTCAAGGTTGACTCAGCCTTCCATCCTTCTAAGGTAGGTAAATTGAGGACCCAGTTTGTGGGGGCAATAAGCTGACTTTGTATAAATATACAAAAAGTATGAAGGCTATTGCTTAGCGCATTGTAAGCCGCCCTGAGTCTCCTGCAGGCCAGATTTAAGCATCCCATGGGGTGGATCCAGCCTGCAGGCCTTCAGTTTGACACTCCTGGTTTAGTTCTAAACCAACTACAAGAAGCCCACTTAGAATGTTATTATTTAGCGTACAAAAATTATACAATGGGATTAAAGAAAGTCATAAACAGTTTTAAATTCCCCAAGCGACAATAAAACAACATTTAAGAACCCCTCTGCAACCTGATCTGCCTTGACAAATAGAACCGTGAACAGAGCAGAAGCAACAATGGTAGACTCGTCGTGATAATGCGGTCCACGAACAACATAAAGCAGCATCAAATGTCCCTCCTTAATTGTGTGCATAGTACACCTTTTGTCAGCCTGACCCAAAAGAAGCAACTCTCAACAAAGAGCCCAAGTAAACACAATTCAAGAAGGCTCAATAGATAGGGATGGTATTACTTTAAAACTAGGGGTGGGTTCTACTATCGGTTCACAACGGGATTGCATGAGCCTTACTTCTGCTCATGCACAGAAGCTTCATGCGCAGATAGCTTCTGATGATGTCAGGGTCAGTGGGCCTGACATCATCAGAAGATGTCATAGAACCGGTCTGAACTGGGGGCAACCCATCACTGATTAAAACGAAATTGTAACTTCCTTGTAGCAAGGAATTTAAAGCAGCCGTAACCTTCCCTACTAGGCTGAAAACAGTGTTTTTCTTAGAGCATAATAACTTTGTCCTTAACTGACTCTCCATCATCCTTACTCATCTTCAGTGACATCGGTGATAAAATGATGCTTGCTATTTTATTAGGTAACATAACATCGTGGCATGATGAATTTTATCAAAGCCTATAACAAACCAATTGAAAGATGCCTGAGTGTTAGAAGCAAGTTGATAGACCCTGACGTTGAAGCAAGAAAGAAACAAAATGTGGGTGGTGGGGATTTTTATTTCATATTCAAGATTTAACTTTGGAATGTGGGATGTTTTGTCATATATACAATGTTTTAAGACTGAGAAAATATCAGGAAAAACTAATTGCCAAGTGCAGTTGAGTTTTTTTCAGTTTCTTCAAACTTTAAAGCAAAATTTTAAAAAAATGCAATGGCACCTTGCTACTCAAGGCAATAAATCCAGGGGTGAAATCCAGCAGGTTCCGACAGGTTCTGGAGAACTGGTAGCGGAAATTTTGAATAGTTCGGAGAACCGGCAAATACCACCTCTGGCTGGTCCCAGAATGGGGTGGGAATGGAGATTTTGTAATATCCTTCGCCCAGGAGCGGGGAGGGAATGGGTATTTTGCAGTATCCTTCCCCTGCCATGCCCACCAAGCCATGCCCATGCCCACAGAACCAGTAGTAAAACGATTTGGATTTCCCGTCCCCCCCCCAAAAATCTAGGAAATGTTTAAAATGTGGCAATATAATTTTAAATGGAAGATGGTTTATTGTTGAGGTCCACAATAAACTGCTTTCAAAGGGGAAAGGACATTTTATGACAAATAGTTCACTAGATTTAGATTTAAAGTTCTCTTCCCATGAGTTTTTGAGACTTTGAAGAGAACTGGCTATATATGCTATGTGTTTTTTTATTATCATTATGTTACGTCTTATTGAAATGGCTCATTTGATTTTAAATGAACATACATTTCTTCCTGATCTTTTGATTGGTTTGAGTTTAAGTAGATACTTTTCTTATTCAAACCAAAATGGCACTTGTACATCATTCTGCACTTTTCCTTTCTCTTAGTAAGTGCATGTACGTGGATCACAAAGATTTCTTACAAATAATCTAATCTCTATTGTATTATAGTAATGTAAGACCTTAACATTATTGTTGCCTGTAAAACTTTTTGATCCGTATCTAAAAGGAACCCTCTATCTTGAATGAATGACTTGCTTTGAATGAACAATTTTTATTCCGTCTTGATACTGTAGTAAAACAACAACAACAAAAGAAAGCTTTTATCTCCCTACACAAGTTAAAAGGGATGTGAAATCAAATATAAGATAGATTCTTTAGGAATTTTTTGCATAATAGAAACTTAGCATGTCAGGCACAAATGAAAGACCTACCCTGAAGAATTCTACTAGCTGTTTGAGGACTCTTCTCATGAAATATCTCTGGATTCGCTCAATTGTATTAATAGTGCAGGATCCAGACAGATGCGCCGTATTCGAGAATTGGTCTAGTCAGATTTGCTTTGAAATAAACAGATCTTTAGATACATTGGATACTGACTGTGATGTCTCATAAAATGTTCTGCCCCAGCTACGGAACCCAAGAAATGTAGCACACACAAAACTCCGAACAACCCCGTTTACTACAAACAGTCTTTTTTCAAATGCAGGCTATTACTAAAAATGTCCTTAACAGCCTGCCAGGTATTCCAAAGATTAGATAAAGGCTTACAAGAGTTGGCAATTAGCCCAGAAACCAGGTTTGCAAGGAAACTTCACTCTCAAATGCGACCGGACGAACATGCATTGTTTCCTGCAACGTTTGCCAGCTGTGTGCAAACTTAAATAGGCTAAGGGAGTGGCCAATTAGCCCCAAGCCTTACATTCGAGGAGACCTCCTCCTGAGTAACCACTCCTGCCTTTTGGCAGCCCTGCGTGCTCATGCATTGAGAAGAGGCTCCTCCACTTCACTCTCTTCACTTGAAGGAGCCTCTGGAGGTTCTGAAGGCCCTGGCTGAATCTCTGCCTCTGGCACCACATCTTCTTCAGCCTCCTCGCTGTCTGACTCGAACGCCGGCTGCACAGGCTGCTGGCACGACACCACACCAGCCTCGTCGTAGGGTTCATCCACAATCCACGCAGGCCGCTGGCGGGCCACAACATAAAAGGAAACTCCTTTGTGTTCTTCTTTGTCTTCTTCTACACCTGAAATTTGTATTTAAACTGAGTTCGGGAAAGCCCTAATTTAATCAAGTTCACCCAGAAGGTATTAGGAGGAAACAATAAATTAAGAAAGAGAAGTGAAATTGAATGATGTCCCAAACCATGAATATACACCCACACCCACACACAAATGTTGAAGACAGGGCTGTGTTCTATCTCAGTCAGCTACACATGCACAGAAGTCAAACTGCTGCCAAAATTCTATGAGTTCTGACAAGATTTCCTGAAATCAGCTTAGTCAAGCTGGCAAGAGCCCAGGACAGGAGAAGCTTAAGCAGTAAACACAGATAATGCCTGCAACTAATACAATTTAAAACAGGAATGCAGCTTTAATTTAGCCACGTGTGCAATTAATAAAATTGTTCTCTCAGTTTGATTAAAGATTATCTCTTACTCATTGCAAATTAATCAGGATGAAAGCGACTACCTGCTGCAGTCTCTTTCAGCCACAACCAATTTGAAGCATGCATTTTATCTGATGTAGTTTTCAGATTGTCTAGCGCTTGATTATTATTTTTTTGGAAGATAACAATGGATTAGAAGGTACAAGCAGAGCAAACGATATGACTGCAATGAAGTCAAGCGTTGACCTTCAGCCTTGCCTTGAAGTTTTGCTTTCTCCTGGTTTTCTCATAAGGTTTTAGTAATAGAATAACAGAGTTGGAAGGGACTTTGGAGGTCTTCTAGTCCAAACCCTTGATCAAGCAAGAGACCTTATACCATTCAAGTTGCTATCCAGTCTCTTCTTAAAAGTCTCCAGTGATGGAGCACCCACAACTTCTGAAGGCAAACATTGGGCTTTTTGGACTGCCGCAGCACACCACTGGTTCATATTAAAGTGATTGTCCACTAGGACTCCAAGATCCCTCTCACAGTTACTCTTATTGTGCTAGATTCAACTCATTCTGTAGTAGCAGCTCTAAATGCCCTAGTAGTAGCCCTAAATGAACACAGCATCACCTATTCCCAATAAGATTAGTTCAGGGCCTGGGCAGAAATTTTGGAAACTAGGCAGTGGAAGAGGGTAGAGGTGGGAGAAATATTTAGACTGAACAGCCAAAAAGCAGAGGCAGTCAGAGAAAAAGATCCAAGAGAGGAATTTGGGAGGCAAGTCAAAAAAAAGCATAGCAATTAAAGTATTGAAGCGGGCAAGAGATGATGGATAGATGATTTCTCTTTTTTGTTGTTGTTCTGATTTGCTTCTCCTTCTTTTCTTTTTTTTTTAGGAAGGTGACATGAATAGTTAGGTAGGATAGAAAGTCTTTTAAGAAAGGGTGACATGATTAAAAGTTAGAATAAGTGTTTGAAATAAGAAAAGGGGGAATATTAGTGTATACACTTTTATATAATAAAATAAAAGTAATAACAAGAGAAAACATGGAATAATCTAACAATGACAGATTGCAACCTAATATAAATATGTATCCTTATTAGAAATATATAAGTTGATTGAATGTAATAACTATGATTAATTCAACTAATTTTATTTGTATTAGAATGTCTGACACTCAGGGTGCCACACTGTTCACATGTTGATTTGATATGTTTGTAATAAATAAATAAATGTTTTTTCACCATATTTGCTCCATCACAATTCTTCAGAAAAATCAATATTTTATAGCATAATGTATTCCTGTTAACCTTTTATAAGGTATCAAAGACCTGGTTGTCACTCCAGATATTTCGACCAGGAATTAGGTGAGCTCTGTTGATGATGGGTTTTTTTTTTTTGGTTGGGGGTGTTATTTTAACTGTGGCATCCTGGCTTATATATTGTTGTGATGGCTTTAATCTTTTTACACTGCAGAGAATCACAGCAGGGATCTGGGTGCCTCATAAATCATTTCAACAACTACATGTGAGCATGACATGAGATTTCAGGAGAGAGAGGAGATTCAGAAAATATAGCCAACTTCAAACTTAATGTGTTTTTTAAAACCTTTTTATAGGGGGTGTTTTTTGTATCCTGGAAGCGTTTAATTTTAACTATTTTTTTTTTGCTATATATTTTTGAAAATTGTGTAATTGATTTTGCTTAAACCATAAGAGGAACTAACAGTTGGAGGATGTCACTGAAACCTAAGAAATAAAGCAGTGATAAAAGTGATAAAAATATTCCTGTCTAAAAATAGCCCAGGTTTCTGAGAGGAACATGGTTTTCATGAAGAAAGTTGCAGATTAAATTTTCACATAAAAGGAGACCAGGTAATAATGAAATGGAGGAACATGGCAAATCACAATATACCCATCACTAGGCTTAAAATAAGGGTCGGTGCAAACATTACATACACATAATTCTTACCCCAAAGGAGAAACTGCATATTTTCCTGTGTTCCATTCTACTCTTGCGTGGCAAATCCATCCTTATAGTATGATAGGGGTGTGTGTGTGTGTGTCAATGATGGGTTGCCCCTGGTTCGGATCGGTTCGCAAGATCCCATTGTGAACCGGTGGTAAAGGTAAGTAGAACCCACCCCTGGTGTGTATGTGTCAGAGGTGGGTTTCAGCAGGTTCTGACCAGTTCTGGAGAACCGGTAGTGGAAATTTTGAGTAGTTCAGAGAATCAGTAGTAAAAATCCTGACTGGCCCCGCCCCCATCTATTCTCTGCCTCCCAAGTCCCAGCTGATCAGGAGGAAATGGGGATTTTGCAGTAACCTTCCCCTTGAGTGGGGAGGGAATGGATATTTTACAGTATCTTTCCCCTGCCATGCCCACCAAACCACACCCACAGAACTGGTAGTAAAAAAATTTGGAACCCACCACTGGTGTGTGTGTGTGTGTGTGTTCACTAATTACTAATCTAAATCTAGAATTTTAAAATCAGTTTTTAATGGCCATTGATCCCTTTTTTCATTGGAAATCTAAATCTGAACCATCATCTAAGTCAGGGGCCTGATATTTTTTGTGGTTGTTGTTAGAGGCTCTTTTAACATCCCGTCTATAATTTTAGCTTTTCTGTGTGTTTTTTTTAAAAATCTCCTCTATCCCTTAATGTTTTTATGTAAATACTTAAAAAGGAATCTTCTCTCTTCTCCCTTTTTTTTAAAAATGAAAGTTGATGCAACATAAACCTTGTAAGAGTGATCTACAGTATCTCTCAAACAAAGGGAGCTATCAATTTCCTTAATCATATGCCTAAACAGGCAGGGCCAGGAGGTGGTGTGATAGCAGCAATTTCCTTTTCATTGTTTTTTCCCCCCTCTTCTGCCTGCATAAGGAGTAGAAGTCCTATCTCTTTTGGACAAAGGTATCCCTCAGGAAGATAGATAGCAGCTGTGAAAAGTACCAATTTGCTACATCAAGGGAGAAAATAAAGTCAGGATGTGAGCATCCACAGGATTTCTGGGAGGAGAGGAGGATTGAGATCTTAAACTATTTACCCTTTAGGTTTAGCCCTGCCACTACACAACACTTTCTCTCATACACATATTTATTTATTTTATTTTATTAAACATTGTCAAACATGTACAAGATAGCAGGCATGAACATGGACATGAACGAGGGAAATGCATACAAATAAATAGGGACAGTAGGACAGGGATGGTAGGCATGCCCCCGTTACAGACCTCTTAGGAATGGGGTGAGGTTCACGGTAGACAGTTTAAGATTGAAGCTGTGAGGGTTTGAGGATGTAACAACAGAGTCAGGTAGAGCATTCCAGGTGCTGACCACTCTGTTGCTGAAGTCATATATTCTGCAATCGAGTTTGGAGCGGTTTACCTTGAGTTTGTGTCGATTGTTTGCCTGTGTATTATTGAGGTTGAAGCTGAAGAAGTTGTTGACAGGTAGGACGTTATAGCAGACAATTTTGTGTACTATGCTTAGATCAGACCGCAGGCGGCGCAGTTCCAGATTGTCCAAGCCCAAAATTTCAAGCCTGGTGGCATAAGGGATTCTATTGTGAGTAGAGGAGTGGAGTACTCTTCTTGTGAAATATCTCTGGGCCCACTCAATCGTATTAATGTCTGATATACAGTATGGATTCCAGGCAGACGAGCTGTATTCAAGAATTGGTCTGGCAGAGGTTTTGTATGCCCTAGTTAGCAATACGATGTTACTAGAGAAGAAGCTTCACAAAGTTAGGTTAACAATTCTTAATGCCTTTTTGGCAATATACATATATTGGAATATAACATATACAATTTCCAGTCACTATGATTGAATGACACGATGGTTGGAAATGATAAGGATATACTCCAGTTATGTCTAGAGACCACCACACTAAGAATCCTAGATAGGCTATCACAATAAATTACCTAATTTTTTCATGCTGTGAATTTTCTTATCCCATTTCCAAAAGCAAATGATATGAAGTAGGATGGATATAGTTGGATCAAATTGTGGATTATTTATGCTACTTTAAGGCTTTCTTGTCCCATTTGTAAATAAATGGGCAAATGCTTTAAAAGTCTGCACTAATGGTTAAAACATTAAACATTAAAATTGCAATTACGTGGAGTGAGGAATGAATTTTAAGTTTTATCATCATTTGCAGACAAAAGTACAACTTAGAAAACAATGTTGGCAAGGGTTTTTTTTCCTGCACAATTCCCAAGGAACATCTGCACACCCCTTTTTAAGTTTATGGCAGGAGCTATCTTCTAAAACAGTCTACATCATCTCATTGCCTTTCTTGATGTTTGGATTCAGCTAATGTGTGCATTTCAAAAGGCATATATTAGCTAGCATTAGTTTTCCTCTTTTCTTTTCTTTTCTTTTCTTTTCTTTTCTTTTCTTTTCTTTTCTTTTCTTTTCTTTTCTTTTCTTTTCTTTTCTTTTCTTCCCTTCCCTTCCCTTCCCTTCCCTTCACTTCCCTTCACTTCACTTCACTTCACTTCACTTCCTATCTTTCCTATTTTTCTTATGTTTCCTTTCCTTTCCTTTCCTTTCCTTTCCTTTCCTTTCCTTTC
>WNWU01000021.1:10783733-10808710 GCA_012654045.1 Ptyas mucosa | reverse complement strand
CCTTTCCTTTCCTCTCCTCTCCTCTCCTCTCCTCTCCTCTCCTCTCCTTCCTTCCTTCCTTCCTTCCTTCCTTCCTTCTTTCTTTCTTTTTTCATGATTAGTCCATTCAGGTTACTCAGTCTTGACAGAAAATCGACTTTTATGATTTTTTTAAAAAATTAAATTTTGGGGAGTTTTTTGAAAATAAGTTTGGATTTTAATTCTATTATATAGTATTTATTCGATATTGTATTTGTTAAATTGTTTTATTTAATGCCAACTTTAGATTACACTTGTAACTTGCTTTTTGGCCTTTTGGCCATAAATAAAATTGATTGAGTCTAGAAAATAAAAATTCAGGAAGTCAATTTGTCAGCAGCATATACTGGCTACAATTTTCTTTCTTTCTTTCTTTCTTTCTTTCTTTCTTTCTTTCTTTCTTTCTTTCTTTCTTCCTTCCTTCCTTCCTTCCTTTCTTCCTTCCTTCTTCCTTCCTTTCTTCCCTCCTTCCTTCCTTCCTTCCTTCCTTCCTTCCTTCCATCCTTTTTCTTTTTTCTTTCATTCTTTCATTTGTTCCTTTCTTTTTCTTTCCTGAAACAGTATCCTAATTTGCAATCAAATTAAAGATTGATGGTTAATTGTTTCCCTTATACATGCTAGACTTTGGGGAATATGGGAGAAGCATGTTTTCAGTTTCTAATTAAGAAAACTTGTTTCCAAGGTGTTGTGAAACACAGGTCTATCCACTATAGAATATAAATGATGTGTAAACTGCTTTCTAACCTAAGAACAATTTTTAGCATGGTTTTCAATATATTTATGTCTATATTCAAACTCTAGATTGCTAACAACAATAAAAAAAATTCAGCAGGGGAAAAATGTTACAACTACAGACACCCAGCAACTGAAATAAGCAACAACAAACCATCAATACAAATACAATACAAATATTTCAGTGAAACTAATTCACAGGCTCCAATGGTCAACATCTAAGCCTGGGAATGCAACTATGTCTTCAGAACCTTGAGAAAGCTGAGCCAGTAGGTCAAGATAATCTGATTTCTAAGGAGATTGTTCCACAAGACAGGGACAGAAGAGGCTTTCTTCTTGGTTCCTTCCATGTGGCTTGGTTTAATTAACAGGACCCATGATGTCTCTCTGTTCTGACCGAGGCATTCCCAAACCACAATGCAAACTTCTTGTGCTGACAAAAAAACCCTTTTTATTAAGTTACTGTGAATTTCTCACATTCACATCCAACAAAGTCTTTCAAGAGAGCATTTACAATCACAGACCTTATCTGGCTTGGAGAGCTGCCAGGCCGATATCTTCGAAACTTGGCAAGGATTCTCGGAGAGTCACAAACCAAATAGGCAAACTAATTGTCTCCTGCAAACTCCCCTCCCCGTTTGCTCCTCTTTTATTCCCTATGGGAGGGGCCATTCATTGTCCACCTGTGGCCTTACTCCCAAGTCGACCCTTGTTCCTCAGCTGTTCCCTTCGTCTGGCAACTCTGCGCATGCGCATACTGGGAACAGGTTCCAGCTGTTCATCTGCCTCACTGATGTCTGACTCCAAAGGCAACTGATAACTGTCAGACTGCCCTGGCCCCATCTCTGCCTCCGACGCAGAGCCTTCCCCAGACTCCAGGACTGGCCCATGTTCCTCCTCAATCTCCTCACTGTCCGAATTTGCTGCCAGCTCCACTGGCTTCTGGCAGGCCACAACACTCTCCTGCAGATTTGATAGGACAGGTAGACAAGATTGGGGGGGAGTGATCCCACAACCAACCGAACCCCATGCCATGGAAACCTAGAAGGATCTTGAGCACTGGACTCTATCCAACAAGATGCAGTTCAGTGGTGAGAAAAGTAAGGTTCTGCGTTTAGGCAGGGAAAACCAAATGCACAAGTACAGAATAGGCAGCACCTGGCTCAATAGGAGTACCTGTGAGATAGATCTAGGTGTCTTGTGTGGAATATGAGCCAATGTGGTCCTAGGCTGCATCGACAGAGGGATAATAATATGAGAAGTGATAGTACCATTTTATAGTGAGGCCACACTTGGAATAATGGAATAACTATGCTGAGGCCCTAGAAAGAGTTCTGAGAAGAGCAATAAAAACAATAATGAGTCTGGAGGCTAAATCATATGATGAACAGCTAAAGGAACTAGGTGTCAACTGGCGAAGCTTTCCCAACCTGCTCCTGAGTTGCCATAGGCAGGGGTATGAGGGGATCGAGCCTCGCAGCTGCATTGAGGAATTTGCACCTCAGCCAAAAGAACGCACATCCTAGCCGGCCAAAGTCAAGGCCATCTCCACAGAAACCAGTAACGGCTGGAGGGAGTGACTTCTATGACCCGCGAAATTGCTTCGTTGGGGAATGTGACTGATGACACACCTTGGGGAGAGGAAGAAACAGGGTCAGAGGCAAGACATGAACTGAGCTGGCTTCACTAGGTCCGTGCCAACATGGCGCTCCTAATAAACAACTGGATTTTTCTTGGCTTGAGGTTCTTGCTTTTATTAGGGCATTGGTCGGAACCCTGACACAAAGTATGTTTAGCCTAATGAATAGAAGATTTAGGGGAGACATAGCAGTCTTCCAAGACTCTAAGGACTGTAACAGGGAAGAGGGTGTCAGTTTATTCTCCAAATTATCTGAAGGCTAGACAAGAAGCAATAGGTGGAAGCTCATCAGAGGGAGATCCAACATAGAAATAAGGATGAATTTTTGACAGATCAATTAATCAATACAACAGCTTGCCTCCCAGAGTTATGGGTGCTCCATTGCTGGAGGTTTACAAAAAAATGTTTGGACAACTATTTGTCTAGGATAGTATAAGGACTCATCCAGAATTCTTTTGAGTTGCTTCAGTCACCAGCATAGGACTTGTCTTAAAGTCAGAATTCAAATTGAAGTAAAATCTGAGCAACTTTATGCAACAGATGCTGAGCATATTCCTCACAGTTGCACTGCATGTAAATTTCTTAATCAGTTTTCCTCAGATCTCCTCAGAAGGGCCCAGTTTATCTCTAATTATTTGTGAGTGCAATAAGAGCAAAGTAATAGTGGACTTTCACAGCCATTACCAGCATGAAGTAGGCCCTAACAGCAGTTCTATCTCAGGCTTAGTTGGATTCACTTCTTGTTGTTCTTCAGTGGTGCTCTAGCCATCTCTTCATGTGTTTCTTCTCCCTCAATTCCTTCATAAACCAAAGGGAATTTCAGGATCCACAAGAGAAAAAAAAGTTTACATGAATGCCAGCTGCCTTCAGTCAAACCATGCAGCAACATTCAGGGAGAACCCCAAGCTCCCTCTGCAACCCTAGACATTTCACATAGATTAATTGTACAGGACCAGGCTCCCTGCAGATTAAGTCACCATTTAGATGCAGTTACAAAATCAAGCTACAAACTGGGAGGTTGTGAGTTCTAATCCCACCTGAGGCACAAGGTGACCTTGGGCCAATCCCTTTCTTTCAACCTTAGCAATGAGGCAATGACAAAGCACTTCTGAAAAATCTTTCCAAAAAATTGTAGGGATTTGGTTAGGTAGTGTTCAGGAATGAGACATGATGGGAAGGTAGGAAAAAAAGTCATCATTCTTTATTAGCATAGAACATAGAATTCATTCCAGGGCAGATTACTATCAGTCCTATATAAATTATAATTACAAAAGCAATAATCTGTTCAAAAATTATAATAAAGAAGGGGATGGTAGCATTAATTCAGTAGAAAAGTATTTCCCTAATGTTTTAGCTGCCTGAAGCAGGCAATCTTTCTATAGCCCAAAATACAAGGTTCTTTATCATTAGTCTTTTCAACATGGTTCAGAACAGGAAAATATTAATTTGTTTCTGGGTTGTTGTCATCTGTAAACAAGTTTGGTATTGGATGATGAGATCCTCCCCTAATCAGAAAACATTCTTCTTAATTATTGGGAAACCATGTTGAATTTTCACAATCATTATTTTTTTCTCTCATTATTTTTTTCCAAAAATAGATCATGTGAGACAAATCTCGCTTTCTTCTTTGACAGGGTAACTGATCTAGTGGGCAAAGTGGTAGATGTAATTTTTCTGACTTCAGCACAGCTTTTGACCAGCTTCCATACAACATTCTCATTTTCCAAGAGACAATGAAAAGTTAAGAAGGAAATAAAAGGTCAGAACACATCCTCTCCAGAAACCAATATGCAGATAAGCAGGAATTAAAACCAAACAAGCAATCAAGGAAAAAATAATATGCTCATCAAGGAACTACAATCAAGGAAAAAACTACATCCTGATTGTTAGATTCAATGATGGAAGAGACGGACACAGCTTCTTTAGTGACAACAGCTCTTTATTAGTAGACCAGTGCAACCCAACATCCTGATTGTCTGGCAGTGTCCTCTTTTATAGAGAGCTGCCAGACAGCTTAACTAATTAGCTTCAAGTATTTTCCCGCCATTTTGGAGGACCTGAGTGAAGCCTATGGCTCACTCCTTATATGGTCATATCATTTCCTATGATACATAACACTGATCAATAATGGCAGGGCCACTGTAAGCCTCACACTTACTCCCACTCCCACTCCCATTGATGATGTTACCTAGTTGGGTAATGAAATATCTGCAAGCAAACAACCAAGCTCAGAGAACAGGAACCTACTACAGCTTAACCCAGAGCTACGTATATTCTCTACTATTGGATTCTCATTACCAACCTATCAAACATTGTTTCATTGGAAATACAATAAGGTGGTCTCCAAACTGGCAGGCTAACTGTACCTACCATTAGTGGTTTTGTATGAAATTGAAGGGCGGAAACTAATGGAGTCCTTTATAGGGATTCATCTCAGGGACAGTATTATTCAATATTTTTATTAGTCATCTGGATAACAGGATGAATCTGGATAACAGGACTTGTTTATCAAATTTGCAGATGATATAAAATTAGGAGGTCTGGCAAGCACAGAGATTAAATTGAATCTATTATCTATTAGAATTTGATAGAGCGGAGGTGGTGGTAAAAGAACCAATGATCGCTTGGGCATAATATAAATTTAGATGAATGGGAAATGATTTGGAACAAAAACTATAAATTAACAAAATTGGCAACATACAAAGAAAGCAATATAAAATGTTATATCGGTGGCACTTAGTGCCTGCAAGACTGGCAAAAATTTATCCGAATGTAAGTCCTAAGTGTTGGAAGTGTGACCACCATCAAGGTACCTTCTTTCACATGTGGTGGCTATGTCCCGAAGCGAAGAGGTATTGGTGCAAAATACAACATTGGTTACAAGAATTAATTAATAGCAAAATTGAATTAATTCTGGAAACATTTCTCCTGGGTGTACGAAGAACCAAATACGACCAAAAAAACCAAGATATTTAATCTTACACATACTTACAGCAGCGAGAATTGCATATGTGCAATATTGGAAAGGAAATAATGTACCACCAGAGGGACCCATTATTCAAAAAAGCCAAAAAAGCTGTTGCTTGGTTGTGGGTCAATGGATAAGTTCCAGCATAACTAATCCATCAACCCACAACCAAGCAACAGCGCTTCCACCCAATCAAAATACAGCTACATCATCAGCCAATCAGAATGCAGCAACACTGTCGACCAATCAGAATACACCTTTGCCTCTTTTCATAGAAAAATGTCAGTTACGATCACACAGTTTGCCCATAAGCACCATACCAAGAACATCAGCCAGAAGATGACGAATGTGATTTCGTTGAAACGTCGCTACTACCCTTTTAAGGATATGTTTACAATTACAAGGGAAGAAACCCGAGATATTAACTGTACACACATACACACACACACACATACACACACACACACACACACACACACATATATATATATTAGAATTTATAGGAACAATTAATTTAACCTGTTTCCTGTGGCAAAAAAACCCTGTCTGTTTGATCATGTATTTGAATTTTGGAAAAGAAAAAAAACCACAATAAAAATATTTTTTTTAAAAAAAGAGATTAAATTGAAATCTGTCTAGTCTGTAGAAGATGGGCTGTGATGAACAAGACATCTCTTAACAGCAAGATATTTAAATATGATGTAATGGAGAACAAATATTAGAACATACCACACAAAAGATACATGGACTTGGAAACCTGCATTCCAGAAAGAATTGAATATAGTTATTGGCAACCAACTGAACATGAGTTGGTAGTGTGGCAACTACTATAAGGGCTAACACAGTTTCAGGCATTAGATATAGAACTGTATCAAACAAATATACACCTGAAATGTAGTTTTATGATTCTGAGTACCACATTTCTAGAAGGATATCAACTAAGGAAGGATTCAGAGGAGAACAGGAAATTAAATCTAGGGGTACAGACTGATGTTCGAACTTGGGATTTTTGATCTGGATAAAAGAAGATTGGACAGCCATTTGTCTGGAATGGTATAGGGCAGTGGTGAAATCCAAATTGTTTTACTACCAGTTCTGTGGGCGTGGCTTGGTGAGCATGGCAGGGGAAGGATACTGCAAAATCTCTATTCCCACCACACTCCAGGGAAAGGATACTGCAAAATCCCCATTCCCACCCCACTCTGGGGCCAGCTAGAAGTGGTATTTGCCAGTTTTCCAAACTACTCAAAATTTCCGCTACCGGTTCTCCAGAACCTGTCAGAACCTGCTGGATTTCATCTTTGGTATAGGGTCTCCTGCTTGAGCAGGGAGTTGGACTAGGACCTCCAAGGTCCCTTACAACTCAGTTGTTATGTTAAGACCAAGGGGGAACGGGATAGCTGTTTTCAAGTACATAGTACATTTGAGGAACCTGCAGGGAATATGGTTGAGGATTATTGTACTTTCCATAGTCAAAGAAACTAGCATCATAAAAACTGCAGATTTCATTTAACTATAAAGAAAAATTTCCTGTCAGTTATATCTAAAAACAGTGAAATAGTTTACCTACAGAAAGTGTGATATCTCCCTCTCAGGAGGTTTTTGTCTGAGGAGGCTGGACAGCCATCCATCATAGACAATAAATTTGGTTTTCTTGACCATTGCAAATGGTTGGGTCAGATGATTATTGTGGCCTCTTCCAACTCTACAATTTAGTGAACTTCTGGACATAGTAATGCAACCAGATTAAAGCATAATGAAGACTGTCGGATGCACAGAAAACATACAATTGGACTATGGAATGTGAGAAACATGCACAAGGCAAAACTTGAAATGATCAAAACATAAATGAAGCATAGTACACTGGATATTTTATCGAATAAATACTTAGGTGAACAGGCATGGACAGTTTAAATCGAATGAGTACATTCAAAGCACAAGATTACACAAAAGCAATAACATTCCAAAAGGATATCAGTAAGGTGCACCAGCTACAACTGAATTAAAGGCAGAATAATATATATTAGTAAATATCCAATGAACATTTTTTGTTGTGTAAATGCCTGCACATACTACACAGGCAATGGTGAAAGACACTGAGGAATTCTATGGTCTTTAAATGCAACATCTAGAAGGGAAGTTGTGCTAGTAATTAGAATACAAACATTGCAGGAATGAGGAACTAGGACAGTGATGGCTAACGTTTTCTGGACCGAGTGCCCAAAGTGCACGCACACACAAATGTGCATGTGCCTGAACCCCCAAAATGCAATGTGTGCATGGGTGCATCCCACCCCCTGTGCATGTGTGTGTGACTCCCTCCCACGCCCCACC
The DNA here is from genome assembly GCA_012654045.1 of Ptyas mucosa. Lineage (NCBI taxonomy): Eukaryota > Metazoa > Chordata > Lepidosauria > Squamata > Colubridae > Ptyas > Ptyas mucosa. The sequence goes on along the minus strand of WNWU01000021.1, from coordinate 10,801,019 downwards.
TCATGCATGACATGCGTGGCAGAGACCCTCAGACCAACTGGCTGGTGGGAGGCACGTGCACATGCACAGCAAAGCTGAACTGGGGCGGTGCTTCGCGTACCCACAGAGAGGGCGCTGCATGCCACCTGTGGCACGCATGCCATAGGTTCGCCATCTCGGAACTAGGAATTACAGTAACAATTGAATTAGGTAAATACACTTCAGCAGGAGATAGGGAGGAGACCTGTCTTAAATGTCAAGATTTATTTCAAAGGACATCGAATCAGCTATATAAAATAGAAATAGAAAACAGAAAAGTAGCTGTTTTCAATCCAGTTAGATGCAAATGCAAATTGTGAGATAGAAAATTATTTATGCAAAATATATTTGTTAAATATAAAAAAAAATAGCAGACATTCAAGTGCAATTTAACCTGGAGCACATATACAGTTAGACTATAAGATAAACATGAGGAATAGATTCAGTACACTTATACAAATGAGAAACCAAGAAGTTACAGAAGGAGAGAAAAACCCGTGGAACAAGAAGCACAAAATAAATACATAAATAATCCCAAAATAGCAAAGAGGAAAAGCTTTCAGAACAAGTTGTCATGACAGCCAGGGAAAGGTGGAGAAGAAAGCCTTGGGTAGTAATAAGAACGTAAGAGATCTGAACAAAATCTTTCAACATCAAGAAGGAAAGAATAAGGAAAGATACCCCAATTGAGAATGTCAACAAATAGAGGAAAGTCAGTAGGAAAAAAAGAGAGATGTTTTTAAGATCAGATAAATCACAGGACAATTTACAGCACTTTTCCAAAAAATACACCCCAAAACAGTTACAAGAGGCGATTGAGGCTAAAGGAATATGGAGAGATTAGACAGCCACCTTGATAAATGGGATTACAAAATGATAGAACACTCATAGAAAGTGAATATATTCAGGATCCAACTTGATTAGAAAGTGAGGTACAATGGTAATCAAACGCAAAAGCAGAAGTTGCAGAGGAAATTTCACGAGATGAAATACTTTCTGAAGGGCAGGAGAAGAAGCAATCCAAGTGGTAATAGCTCTTTACTGGCAAATATAGAGGAAGACTGTGTGGCATGAAAACTGATGTATAAACGGCAGAATAGAAGAAAAAGAATTGGAAAATATAACAAAATACAAAGACTTACAAATAGAAATAGACTGTAAGCAAAGGTAGTACCAATAGTCAAAGGTGCCTTGGGTGCAATCCCAAAACAACCGGAGCACCACTTGAACACCACCGGCATTGACAAATTCACCATTGGTCAATTGCAAAAGACATCTTTACTCGGAACAGCTTCCATCCTGTGCCAATATCTGTAACACCCTCAAACATCCAGATCTGCCTATCCCAGGCCCTTGGTAAGGACTTGATAAGGTAGACAAAAATGCCAAACCCAATTTGAACATCTGGCAGACTGTGTGATGATCAATAATAATAAGCCTATGTATTTGAATATATTTTTGTTTGTATAAATATGTATTTCTGCTACTTGCCAAAAATATTTTCATATGATGGTTCCAAAAAGATATTGGGTATACTTTTAATAGACAAACTTAAAGGTAAAGGTAAAGGTTCCCCTCGCACATATGTGCTAGTCGTTCCCGACTCTAGGGGACAGTGCTCATCTCTGTTTCAAAGCCGAAGAGCCAGTGCTGTCCAAAGACGTCTCTGTGGTCCTGTGGCCGGCATGACTAAACGCCAAAGGCGCACAGAATGCTGCCATCAAAGGTGGTTCCTATTTTTCTACTTGCATTTTTTACGTGCTTTCGAACTGCTAGGTTGGGAGAAGCTGGGACAAGTAACAGGAGCTCACCCCGTTATGCGACACTAGGGATTCAAACGCTGAACCGCCAACCTTTCAATCAACAAGCTCAGCATTTTAGCCACTGAGCCTCCTTTATTATCTTTTAGAATATGATCACAGATAGTTTTCCTTTCTTACAGTATTATCTCTGGTACTCCATGTATCATCTCCAAATATTCTTATGTCATTGTTTGTACTTTTGGCAGAAGACCAGGGTGATCTTCTCTTGAGCCTATTCTAGAGTTTGGGTAAACAAAGCAAATTCTTCCTTCATGTGTTTAAGACAAGATGCTTTTGTTTTCATTTTTGAGATGTTTTGTTTTCAAGGCATCTCAGATTTTTTTTTTTCAAATTTAGGGGAAGTAGTACTTGTTAGCTTAAAGCCGTGCTGTGAAGGGCTTTTGTATGTGCTTTCTTTGTAAAATGCACTCATTCCTTCATTTGTAACCCCTTCAACTCTTCACAGTTACTGAATTGAAAAACTCCCTGGGAGGAATTACCTCTTGACATTATTCCTGGACGGATCTGAAATGACAGCGGCAAGAGATCACTAGCGATGACTGAAGAATGAGGATATTTATGTATAAACTACATGCATCTGATACTTGTGGCAGGTGAGAAAAAAAACATGACTATTCAGTGAAACACCTCTCGTTGCATTATTTTTTTAAAAATGCATATATAACCGTGAAACCATAAAAGATTATAACATAATAGGTAAAGGTTTCCACGCACATGCGTCTTAGTCGTTTTCTGACTCTAGGGGACGGTGCTCCTCTCCGTTTCAAAGCCAAAGAGCCAGCACTGTCCGAAGATGTCTTCATGGTCATGTGGCCGGCATGACTGTCAGCCTTTCAAGGCTGCCATAAAGAGGAGGAGATGAGGCTTGAACTTTTACCTACTTATTCTTTTTATAGATAGTGTTGCTTGGAGATGGGATGGGAGGGGGGAATTCCTGGGGTTGGAGGCAGGAGCTGAGAAGATTGAGCTGGAAGATGGCCAATAAGAAGTTGAGGTTTGGGGGAACGGAAGGGGAAGGTTTTGGGGTCAGAGGGTTAGTATTGGCTACGACGAAGTTGGGACCAGATCTGTCGTTCTCAATAAATGAGATATTTCAGCAAAGACTAATTGCTTGGGAGTGAAATTTATTTGAGATGACACAGAACGCTGTTACCTTCCCACCAAAGTGGTCCCTATTTTTCTACTTGCATAACTGCTAGGCTGGCAGAAGCTGGGACAAGTAACGGGAACTCACCCCATTACGCGGCGCTAGGGATTCGAACCGCTGAACTGCCGACCTTCTGATCGACAAGCTTAGTGTCTTACAAACTGAGCCACCACGTCCATATAACATAATAGTGATATGCCAAATCGATCATTTATTTTATTTTGGCCTTTAAGAATAGATCATCTGTTCTTGAGATCCTTTAGATACTGTATGTTTTTAAAAGCTGCTTAAAACATATCCATACTAGCATACCTTGTGGTTATAACTGGCCTAAATGAATAGAGACACCAGGCAGTAGGAAGTTTCAGAGTAAAAAAAAAAAAGTTTATATTTTATAGCCAGTTTACAAGCTGAAGGCTTGAAGTGCTGCAAAACCCACAATTCACTTCACAGTTATGGAAGATTTGGTCTATATCTTTTTACCATCTTCCTTCTCCTCAATATGTAATCTGGTAAATAAACATTGCAAATATTATTGTGTCTCCAACGCAGCAACATCTTCAAGGGTGGCGTGGGGGATATCAGCAACATGGCAGATGTCATCACACCCATATTCACAGGGGCATGGCTTATGTCATGCATCAGGGCATTACCATATTTTTCGGAGAATAAGACGCACCAGAGTATAAGATACAGCTTAGTTTTTGAGGAGGAAAATAGGGGGAGTGGGCAAAATCTGCCCACCAGGTATTCATCTGGCCAGCGTCCTTAGTTTCGTCAGCTTCAGCACATTAGTTCACTGGTTTTTATCCCCTCCTTGGGGATAAAAAACAGCTTCTAAAGCACAACCGATCTTTGGAGAGAGAAACAATGAGAAAAGCAGGCAAACCATGGAGATCGCTTCACTCACTAGCGCCTCCTTAGGGCTGAAAAAAAGCTTCACAGCTGAGAGTCGGAGAGAGCAGGCAAAGCATGGAAAATCGGTTCACTGAAAAAAAGCTTAGCACGGAGATCGCTAGCACCTCGTTAGGGCTGAAAAAAAAGCTTCGAAAAATCTACATTCGGAGTATAGGACGCACCCAAATTTTCAGCCTCTTTTAGGAGGGAAAAAAGTGTGTCTTATACTCCAAAAAGTACAGTATTTTCAATTTTACAAATTTTGACACACTGCTGCACCAAGGACCCACCATATTGGTTCAAAGGGAAAGTCCGTTGCTATGCAATCCTTTCATTAGAATCCTACAAGCATTGCTAAAGAGTATGAAAGCATGGTCCTCAGAGATAAGAAATTAAAAAAAAAAAAAACCAAATTATTCCCCGTGACCCTAATGAGCTTACAGTTTTACACTATGGGAATGGTAGATTGAGTGAATTTCTCACCAGGCATTGCAAAGTATCAAATTATAGACAGCACTGCAAAATGTTGCCGATTCTGCAATTTATAGTGCCACCAGATGATTGCTGTGTGCTTAACAAAAGCCTTTTTTTGCTTTATCCCTAGAGCTGAACAAAACCTTCTAATTTCCTGAAAAACGAAACTTGAAAATGTTGATGGGATGCGCTCTAGCATTTTGCAGTTATTTCACATATGGATGTAGTAACTGCATGGCTTTGTATATTTTAATTGGCATTGATCATCAGTCAACTGTTGTTACTTCTAGCCCAAAGGATATCTTCAAACCTTAGTTATAACTGCAAATCCATTAGTATGAAGACGAAAGTGTGTGAAGACGCTTAATCCCTACATCTCTTTATTCATTGTTCAGTTTGTCTAGAACTAGTCAGAAGCAGAACTAAACACCATCCTATAGTTTCAACCCCAGAATCAAGAGGATGTGCTTACAAAATTAAACTAGGAATTATAACTTTAAAACTTAGGGGGGGAAATGTGCTTCTTTTTGATGTTTTCACTCACAACTAATCCCAGAAATTCTTGGATACCAGCAGAAGAGAGGAACAGTCGATATGAAGACAAAGGAACATAGATATTTTGTTTAAGTTAAACAAAACAAAACCAGAAAAAGGATCACCCACAAAGCTCTGCTTATTGAAGATATTTGGAGCTTGGGAGATAAATAGAAACAGATTGTCTGGATTTCAGGAGCCAATAGAAGAATTAATTATAATAGCAGTAACAATAGCACTTAGACTTATATACCGCTTTACAGTGCTTTTACAGCCCTCTCTAAGCGGTTTACAGAGTCAGCATATTGCCCCCAACAATCTGGGTCCTCATTTTACTGACCTTGGAAGGATGGAAGGCTGAGTCAACCCTGAGCCGGTCAGGATCAAACGCCTGGTTGTGTGCAGCGTTAGCCTACAAATACTGCATTCTAACCACTGTACCACCACGGCTCTGACTGAAAAAAGGACCTGGATTATTTGCAAACAACATTTAGCAGTGTAAATCATCTGGCAGTCATCATTTCACAAGTTTGTTAACAAATCAGTAGCAGAAATAGCTGCATTACAATTGTATAATAAGTACAAATGAAAAAAAACAAAACCACAACTATTTGTAAATTAAAAGATATGCAAAGCCTAAGAATCTAGAGTCCTAATGGGCAACCACTTAAATATGAGCCAGCAGTTTGCTGCAGCTGCCATAAAAGCCATGAGCATAGGGGCCCTATACTAATCTGTGTATGTTAACCCTTCAATGCACCTTGTATCATATAAACACAGCAACATATCTATTACATTTCACTGCATTTTTTAATTAATACCAACATGCAAATATATGTTTAATTTTATCAACCATTTACATTTTTATTCCTGTGAGTAGTTGTCGTAGGGGACTTAGTACACTGCTTTGCCCAGGTCCCATAATGCTATTAAGACAGCCCTGGGTGCTTCCATCACTGGAGGCTTTATTTGTTCAGAATAGTATAAGGTCTCCTGCTTGAGCAGGGGGTTGGACTAGAAGACCTCCAAGATCCCTTCTGTTATTCTATATTCTGTACAAATCATCCCATTGGTTTTATGCGGAGGAACATAGAAAAAAACTCTGAATGAGGTGGTGACTACAGTAAATGATGTGAAATGCAAAATTAATTCGTTTGTATTTTAATGTGAAATTATTTGAGTTTATCTTTTCAAACCAATTTATGGAACCCACCATTTCTTCAACTTTGAGAGGAAAAAAAATTGCAATGGAGTTTCCTTATGGGAAACTGACAGTGAGCATTGGAAGCATTCCTTCCTTCCCTCCAGTGGTGGGTTTCAGTAGGTTCTGACCAGTTCTGGAGAACTGGTAGAGGAAATTTTGAGTAGTTCGGAGAACCGGTAAATAGCACCTCTGACTGGCCCTGCCCCCATCTATTCTCTGCCTCCTGAGTCCCAGTTGATCGGAAGGAAATGGGGATTTTGCAGTAACCTTCCCCTAGAGTATGCTAGGAATAGAGTTTTGACATTATCCTTCCCCTGGAGTGGGGAGGGAATTGAGATTTTACAGGATCCTTCCCCTGTCACAACCACCAAGCCACACCCACAGAACCGGTAGTAAAAAAATTTGAAACCCACCACTGCTTCCCTCCTACCCTCTGTCTTTTCCTCTCCTCTCCTCCCTCCTTTCTTCATTCCTCCCTCCCTCCTTCTTTCTTTCTTTCTTCCTCCCTCCTTCTATTCCCTCCATCAGGGCTGACACTGCCTCTTCCTCCTTCCCTTTCCTTCCCAGCAGGCAGGTAAATGGCTGTTGCCAGGTAGGGGAGGGAGCAAAGGAGTGCGCACATGCATAGTGAGGTTGCACTCCTTCTCCTTTGACTTATTTCCTGAAAGCTTTCCACAAGCAAAGACTTTGTTATGGGGAAGGTGGCAAGCAGCATCAGAAATTGCACCAGTTCCTTCCTCATCCCCCATTGACATATCCGGTAACTGTTAAGGAATGTTGAAAATGAGGATCATGGGTCCGCAGTTCCCTACAATGGCAGCAGTGAACAACGGCAGTGCAACAGAACTGAAGCAGAAAAAGCTTCCCAAATTTAATTGCCTTGGGAATAATGGCTCCCACCATTCTGCCCAATTGAGGTACCATGGTTGACAAAATTTTGCCCTGTGATGCAGCATTTTGCCCAATTGAAGATTGTTGTTGTTATTAGTTGTGAAGTCGTGTCCGACCCATTGCGACCCCATGGACAACTTTCCTCCAGGCCTTCCTGTCCTCTACCATCCCCCGGAGACCATTTAAGCTCACGCCGACTGCTTCAGTGACTCTATCCAGTCACCTCATTCTCTGCCGTCCCCTTCTTCTTTTGCCCTCAATCATTCCCAGCATTAGGCTCTTCTCCAGTGAGTCCTTCCTTCTCATTAGGTGGCCAAAGTATTTGAGTTTCATCTTCAGGATCTGGCCTTTTAAAGAGCAGTCAGAGTTGATCTCCTCTAGGACTGACCGGTTTGATCGCCTTGCAGTCCAAGGGACTCACAGGAGTCTTCTCCAGCGCCATAGTTCAAAGGTCTCAATTCAATTGAAGATTACAATTTATCAAACAGACATAAGAGTTTTAGTAGCATATAGATTTTGACTCACAGATATTATATGTTTTTGTCATGCTAAGTGTAGCTAAATTCTGTTTTATTATATGTAAAATTTGTAATCAATTGACCGATACAACCAATTAAATTTATGATTTGTACTTAAGCACATAAAAGCAATCGGTTTCACATTAGTGAGTTTTATTAGGTACTGGTCTTTGACCACAATAAAGGTTTTCAAGTTCAGAAATGCATTTAAATATACACAATACATTTTATTTTCTTTCATTTTTATATTAATTCCCACACTTCTCTTTTTGCTACTACTATAGAGTAGACTGAAATTGCAATGCTGCTGTAGACAGATGCACTTGAGAAACAATCTGTCAGGCCTGGAAGCCATCTTTTGTATTGGGCCTTCAGGCCTGCCACATTTACTACTGTGGGAAACTGGGAGGGGGGATTGTATGGAGCATGGGTGATATATAGTCATAATAACATTCCTTTCTCAGAGAGTCAAGGACATCTTGTCCTGCACCTGGACAGCTGGAACTGGGAGGCATCTCCAGTTGGGATGGTGCTTTGATTGGACCATGTGATGGGCATGTGGGTGTTGGGCAGGGACTTGAACTTTCCTTTGAGTGGGGAAACCCTGGAAGCTTTCAGATTCAGGTTTTCCAAGATGTGCCAATATGACATCTCTAATAAAATGTAACTTTGAAGAAACTCAAGTCTCATAGTTTTCTTTCATTGGAAGTGTTACTTGGAACCCTGACATGATCATTGAGTTATTGAGTCACTGGAGTAGGTTCTCTAGCAATCGTTGAATGCTTTTATAATTGTGATACCCGGAAGACAGTCACTATCAGATCAATTGTCTAGATAACATTTTTGCACAAGAGTAATTAAATCACTCTTTAATTAAATTAAATTACATGAGATTAACATGGGATTTAATCAAGGGAAGGTTTTAATCCAACCCACTGGGAGAATTCACCAGGGAAATCATTTCTGGTAGAGTTATTCAATAGATATAAATGTAGCTTGTTAATCATTTGTAATAAATTCAGCCATTTGTAATCCACTTTTGAATTTTTTATATTGCTGAGTTGAAAGAATTGGGATTGTAACTATTTCTAGACCAGGGGTCTCCAACCTTGGCAACTTTAAGACCTGTGAACTTCAATTCCCAATTTCTAGAGGAATTCTAGGAATTGGAAGTCCACAAGTCTTAAAGTTGCCACCGTTGGAGACCCCTGTTCTAGATGATATTGGAGGAACTGAACAAAGAGTCACCTAATTGATAAGTTGGGCAGCATATAAATTCAATAAAGAAATAAAACTGAATAAAAATGCTTAATCCTTTGAAACCAACCTTTTGTTCAAGTTGCCAGAAACTATTACATAATCAGTTAATAAATATTAGGGTACTTATGCATGCTTTAAACTTGGTCCATAAGCTGTTAAATTGGGACCTATTTTGAGAAGGTGGAAGATAGACATTGACAAATAATAATAGAGTATTATTAAATTTTAGCATCACAGACATTGCATAGCGCTCCATTGAGTTTAACTGTATAATGTTTGAACATAGATTAACTGAAATTTGTATACTGAAGCCACCACCAAATCTATTTTGCTACACTGCCTGTAAAATTAGGCAGACTTTCATTACCCACTGATGAACCCAGCACCAATTGTAATATTTTATCATGTTTTGTTTTTACTTCATTTTTATTTGTTATGTGTTTTCCTTTGCAATTCTGATCAGTGACCGTAATAAAAAATATTCATCCATGTGATGCTGAAGTTAATGATCTCATTATCATGCGGAGATTTTTATTGTCCCACAGAGAGCAATGTGAATGCAATGAAAGGAAATGTAAAGCAAAAAAATCTATAATTTTAATTCAGTGTGAAGTTTAACTACATATATAATAGGATATTGCATCAGATAAAGGAAACTGTCTTAATCTCTGCTTTGAAAACTCCAATAGATCTTAAACTGTGGTTTATTCAACACAATTTTATATCTTGGTCTTATTGGATCCCTTTGCATTTGCATAGAACATGTATTAGTTGTTGTGGTCCGCCAGCAGCCTGCGGAGCTGGCAGCAGAGTCGGACAGTGAGGAGGCTGGGGAGGAACATGGGCCAGTCCTGGAGTCTGGGAAGGCTCGGACGAGGGCTCTGTCTCGGAGGCAGAGAAAGGGCCATCTGGGAGGTATATGCTGCCTCCGGAGCCTCTAGAGTCAGACCTCAGCGAGGCAGAAGAACAGGGTGAGCAGAGCTGCCAGAAGGCAAGAACAGTTAAAACAAAAGGGAGGACTCAGGAGTAGGACTTGGAGATGATTGCCCCCTCCCATAAGACTTAAAAGAGGAGCAAAGGCATGTGGGCCTTTGCAAGAAGCAATGTTGCTAATTCTGCGCAGTTTAAAGTCTGAAGCTCTGTTTGATTCTGGACTCCATGTGGCTTTACCAATTAGGTCTTTGGCAGCGTGTCAAGGGAGATAAAGGTGGGTGATTATCAGCCTTATCCCGAAGGACTCTACAACTATTTGGGACTCATCTGTGAATGAACAGAATTCACAGCTGTTAAAATAAAACAGGTTTTTGGGACTGTTACTGACTCAGGAGGCCTAGGTCAGAATATTAGTAAAGCACTGTGTTGTTAGCCATTTGGTGAGACCAAAATATGCATTTTTGCATTGACCTAAAATTATTATATTGTGGGAAAACTAATATTCCACTTATTAATTTGACTTTGAGACTGGTTTTAATATTTTTCAACGTCCACATTCTTCTGACTTACGTTTCCTAAAACATGGAAATTGGAAGTTAGACATTATAATTGTATTTCCTGGTCCCTTCTTGATGCGACAAAGCTAATTCTTCAAAATAGAAACATGAATGTATGGGTCCATTTACTCAATGGATTGTGAAGTTGATGTCACCTGCAATTTATGAACAAATTGTTTACAGACGGAAAATATGTAAGATACTGTGTAAGAACACACATATTAAAGAACATTTATCTCATTTTGTAAAGAAAAGAAAAATAAATATTTCCTTATCAGTCGTGTCTGATTCTAGGGCACGGTGCTCATCTTCGTTTCTTAGCCAGGGAAGCCAGTGTGGTCCACAGACATTTTCTGTGGTCTTGTGGCCAGCATGACTATCACCAAAGGTACACAAAATACATGGTAATATTAATGTATTCACATTTGCATGCTTTTGAACTGCTAGGTGGGCAGGAACTGAGGCAGAAATGGGAGCTCACCCTGTCACACAACACTTAGGCCTTGAACCCAGTCTGTTAGTTTTACAGCTGGCAAGCTCAGCATCTTTAACCACTGAGCCACCGTGCCCCCTCTCATTCTCTAATACAGTAGTGGCCAAAATTGTGGAAACCTTTTGGGAAAAGTGTATTTTTGAGGTTTGATGGCTAATAACACCACTTTTTTTTTGGAGTTTCAAGATAATCCTATTCCACTGCTGGAATGGCCTGGGAATAGCTCAGACCTTAACCCAATTGAAAAACTATGGAACTGACTAAAGAAACTTGTTAGTCAGAAGCGACCCAGCAATAAAATCCAGTTAATAGAAGCAATCATTCAATCTTGGTTTCACATTAGAACAGCTGCAGAACTTAAAGACTTGGTTCACTCCATGGGAAGACGTTGTAAGGCCGTAATTCATGCTAAAGGTTACCCAACTAAGTACTAACTGACATGATAATTTTTGTATATCTCGGTTTTTCTATGGTGATAATTTTTGTATATCTCATTTTTTCTACGTGTTTCACTTTTCTTCTTGATACTGTAACCGCTATTCTAATAGCAAATCCTTCATAAAAGTTATTGCATTACAGTCTTGATTAAATTATCTTTCCATTGATATATAATTTTATGGTACTACTCCAAAAAGAAGTGGTGTTATTAGCTAGTTTTAGAAAATACACTTTTTCCAAAAGGTTTCCACAATTTTGGCCACTACTGTACAGTATAATTAATATCTCATACATAGGGTTCATATTAGACAAATAAGAAACAGAAATCAGAATGTAAGGATGCATTAGGAACATAAATATTTTATGTGCAACAAGTTGCAACAACATTGTCAAGTCCATTTAAGGCAAGACTTAACAAGTGGGAAATAGTTAGGCACTATACTTTATGCTTTTATGAACAGGTGCATAAGAGAATTCCTGTTATGAACTTCTACCTGCCTCCCACCAAGTGATTGTGTTCTGTGAGAGACACACTCTGATTCTACGGTGACAGAGAAATCGATACCTGCACAATTTAATTTGGACAAGAATATTAACAAATCAAATACTAAAAAAGAAAAAGCATTTGGTTGTACACAAACAAAATGAAAAGTAGCCAACAGCTCCTTTGACAGAAAGTAATCTATATTCCTTATGCTAACTTTGACTCAAGTATCAATAAATCTCAAAGTCAGAAAGGGCTGTAAAATATAGGGTCACAAATTTCTTACTTGATTCTTAAGAAAAAAAAGTTAAATGTAGTCATAAATTTATTACTTGAGTTTTAGATAGTAGACCTGTTCCAGAATGTGGAGGCTGGTTGCAAAAGAAAATTCTACAGAGAGAATCCAGATATTTGCAAGTGTGATTTTATCCGTGTAAATCTAGTGCAAGAATGGGTTCATCAATAAAAATATTTGACCCAGCAATATTTTACAGCGTGAGAGACATGTTATCTCTAGTTATCTGAAGAAATGGAACATTCACTATTGTAGGAAGTTAAAACCCACCCCTCTCCTAGAAAAATGAGATATTTTAGGAAATATTAAAAGGGCAGAAAATTTCCCCTTAAAGGGAGGCAGAAACACAGCCCCTCCCCACCTTTGTTAATGGGCTATTAAGGCCTGAGCCAGTCCATTCTACATAACAAAGATCTACCTCCTTCAGGCAGAGCCATTTAATTGCCCATTCATTGCATCACCCAACAAGATTCAACCAAACTTAACATACAGGCAACCTGCAAAGCTAGCCATGACCTCTGACAGCAACCAATCGGGATACTCTTCCTGTGCCCCAGGAAGTTCAAAGCCAGAGAGGGTCTAAAACCCAGGGACTCTCAGCATCTCTTCCAGTGGTGGGTTGCCCCTGGTTCGGACCAGTTCTATAGAACCAGTAGGAAAACCAGCAGGAGGCTCCGCCCACCAACCCTGACATCATCAGAACGCTTCTGTGCATGCGCAGACAGGCGCGTTCACGCAGAAGAGCACACACACGGACCCATTGCGAACTGGTAGTAAAGGTAAGTAGAACCCAGTCCTGATCTCTTCCCTTTTTTTCGCCCAAGATCTCCAAGGCATGTGATTCTGTTCATCAATAAACTTTCTTTCCAAACAACTTCCATGAATCCAGTGTCTTTTTTTCCACTTGGAACTAAACCTAGATGGACATTTCTTCCAACACTGTTACAGAATATTAGACTAAGTAGATTATAACACTAAAAGTAACCCTGAAGTCACTGCGGTGGCTGGAAAGAGACAACTTAATTATTGATCTGATTGTGTAAACACAGTGCTGTGCCTCCCTTATTATCAATGCCATCGAAGAAGATCCAGGACACGTACCTTCTGTTAAGTGCCTGCCCTCTGGAATCCATAAGCCCGATCATTCAGATGGCTATGACCAGTGATGGGATTCAATTTTTTTAACAACCGGTTCTGTGGGCGTGGCTTAGTTGGGTGTGTGGTTAGCTGGTCATGTGACTGGGTGGGTGTGGCTAGCTGGTTATGTGACTGGGTAGGCATGGCTAGCTGGTCATGTGACCGGGTGGGCGTGGCTATGTGCATAGGGACTACTCAGAGGGCTGAAAAAAGTCATTTCTGACTGGTCCTCGCACTTTTGACTGGTCCTCGCACTTATGACCATCCTCACATTTATGCCTGTTGTGGCATTCTTAACAACCATGTCAGTCATTTCACCACTACTTCTCTTCACCACGGTGACAAGATAGGGCGCAAAACGTAAAATGTGAGGACAGTTGTAAGTTCGAGGACTGGTCAAAAGTGCGAGGACCAGTCGAAAATAACTTTTTCAGCCCTCTGAATAGTCCATATGCACAAAAGGATACAGCAATAGAGAGGGATGAAGGAAGGAGAGAGAGGGAAGGAAGAGAAGGGAGGAAGGAGGGGAAGGGAAATTAGAGTAGGAGTGAGGGTAAGAGAGGGAGGAAGAGAGGAGGAGAAGGAGAAAGAAAGAGGAAGTAGGGAGGAGGAGAAGGGGGGGAAGATAAAGTAAGAAGGAAAGAAAAGAGAGAGGTGGTAGGTTTGAGGAGAAAGATTGCTGCACAATAAAAAAAGATGAAAGGGAAGAAAACCAACCCCAAACACATATAAAGATATTAAGATAAAGAATGAATTGTTAAACTTTAAAGAATAAAAGAGAACAAATATGAATAAATAGCAATAATTAGAAACACACATACAAACATACAATGTATTTTCTTTGAATAGAGTATTTGGCCGGTTCACAAATTTAAACAGTGTTTAGTCATTTCAATTAAATTTACAATTTCTATATTTCCTTTTTGCCATATTTATTCCTCATCTATCTTTTTTAAAAAACCAATATTACCCTTCATCCTCATCTCTATAATCTTACTCAAATTCAATTTTTCCTTTCTGTTCTATATTATACCCCTTCCCATTGTCATCTGTTTTTATATCCATCCTCACATTGGTTAATTATGTAATATTACAATTGTTTAATACAAATTCAACATTTCAATATAAATCAATTAGTTATATAACTATCTTTTTGTATATTAATCAATATGAACATGAATATTCCAATTATTTCCATGCAATCCAATTTCTTACAAATCAATTAATTATATTTACCAATAATAATAAACCAAATAATTTCCCCCATATATTCCTCCAAGCCAAAACTTAACCATTTCTGCTTTCAACACAATATACAATTAATAGTATCTCAATTATTACAATTCCCTAGTTAAATAGAGCTTTTTTTCTTTTGTGTTTTAAAATCTTGAACTCTCCTCTTTTGCCCTAAATTTCCCATTGTTTGCACCTACCTTTTTTGGTGAGCAAAAAGAAAAAGAAATCTCTCTCCCTGCCTCATTTTGTCACATTGCAGCAGAGCCTGCTTTACTTTCAGTTTCCTTTTAGCTAGGGGAAAAAAAAATCTGCTCCAACACTCTTTGCAGCAAGCAAAGAGCTTGCAAAACAAGAGCTTGCAAAGGAGCCTGCACAAAACAGCTAAGAGCGAATTAGCTGAGAGTTGGGAGGGCGATCTAATCAACTTGTGCTAATTAACCTATGCTGAAGCTGGAAGAGGCTGGTTTTTTCTTGCTGTTTGCTTGCAAGGAGGTAAGCGCTGCAGGCACAGGTCAAAGGGTGGGGGCCACCCTCCTTGCCACTTAGTCCCCCCCCGTCACCCCCTTTTGCCTCTAGCGCCCCCTGCTGCCCCCTTTGCTGCTTACCACCCCCCTAAGGCATCGGAACCGCTCACTTTGGCAACCACTGGCTTAACTACTTAACAACTGGTTCTACCGAAGTAGAATCCCACCACTGGGTCTACCCATTTATTTTTGCAGGCACTGGTCTACTCATCTGCTTTCTTTTAACATTGATCAGCTGTAGGGCGGCCCTTTGAAGCCCTGTGGCAGCTGCGAGGCCAATAAAATTACAAAAAAAACCATGGAACTGTTTGTTAAATTGCTGGCTCGCCCACCCCTTGCCCAGTGGTGCGGAGGGGTGGGGCAAGGGGCAGGGTGACCCAGTAATTTAAGAAACGGTTCAGCCGAACTGCCTAGAACCAGCAGAATCCCATTACTGGCTATGACTCTGCTGGCTTTTCATAAACTCCAGAAATTCTGGACTTTCCCTGGGGATTTGGGCAGATTATGATGTAAGCCCAGTGGTGGGGTTCATCTGGTGTGGAGAATTCATCTGTACCAGTGGTGGGATTCAAAAATTTTTACTAACGGTTCTGTGGCTGAGGCTTGGTGGGCGTGGCATGGCTTGGTGGGCATGGCAGGGGAAGGATACTGTAAAATCTCCATTCCCTTCCCACTCCAGGGGAAGGTTACTGCAAAATCCCGATTTCCTCCCGATCAGCTGGGACCCAGGAGGCAGAGAATGGATGGGGGCGGGGCCTGTCAGAAGTGGTATTTGATAGTTCTCCGAACTACTCAAAATTTCTGCTACCGGTTCTCCAGAACTGTTCAGAACCTGATGAAACCCACCTCTGCTCTGTACATATTGAGGTGCTTTAATTGCTTTAGTAGCTTACTTATTGGTTATTCCATTGTTTGTTAACTACCAGAGTTGCTGGTCAACTGAACACCGTAGAAATCTATACAAATAAATAAATGCTAATTAATCTTTTGATGCTATTTTTTTATTATTTTAATTAATATTTCTTGTCTTTGCTTCCATACAGGGAGAGATGCAGATCATCTACTGAAATAGCCGATATGTAAAATTGTTGTGGAGGAAATAAAATTGTCCATTTTAAAGAAAAAGAAATAAAATTGTGCATGAAATATTTGATACCACACACAGCCACACACAAACACAAATACACACCCACACGTAACCAGATTTATTGAAAGTCTCTAAATTGTGGGAAATAAGGATATATTACTTTTTTTAAAAAGCCAATAAATTTCTGAATTCTGACAAAGAACAGATTTCAGAATAATGATTTATGAAATTAAAAATGTGTATAATTAAGGAGTGAATATTTCTTCACTAATATTTCAGTAGTTTAAAAGTAATGGGCTCAGCCTAAACCTTGCTATAGGATGAAAATTATAATAAAATGATGACGTTTATGATTACATGGTGGATGAATGCTTTTGTGAAAATATGAGGAGAAAAAAAAACCTAATTGTGTTGATCTCCAAAATATTATTTTGGTATTTTTCAAGGGAAAGCTCATCTCCCTCACTTAACTGTATCAATAAGATTCTTTAGAATACATCATCTGCCTTAGCTTATACACTTTAGCATCGGAGGACAAGATAAAGACTGTTGTTAATTTTAAAATCACTTTTATCTTTATGTAAAGGCAAATTTATGAAGCAATAGCTACAAATCTTGTATAAATAATAAATTACGTTGATAATAAAGGAAAGTGGCAATGTACCCACACCAGAAAAATCAATAGGATGAAATATTTCTTTAAATCCATAAATGGATTAGTACACTTTTAGTGATTCAGATAATAAACCTGAACAGTGTTTTGCAACCTCGGCAACTTTAAGATGGGAGGACTTCAGCTCTCAGAATTCCACATCCAACCTAATCGAAACCTTTAAAGCCCTTTATATAGCACGAGACCAGGCTATCTGAAGGACTGCCTCTCCCCAGTTATATCAGCCCATCCCATTTGATCTGGCAGAGAAGACATGTTATAGATAACATACAGTGGTGCGTTTCAAATTTTTTTCTACTGGTTCTGTGGGCGTGGCTTGGTGGGCGTGGGGTAGCTTGATGGGCATGGCAGGGAAGGATACTGTAAAATCTCCATTTCCTCCCCAATCCAGGGGAAGGTTACTGCAAAATCCCCATTTCCTCCCGATTAGCTGGGACTTGGGAGGCAGAGAATAGATGGGGGTGGGGCCAGTCAGAATTTTTACTACTGGTTCTCTGAACTACTCAAAATGTCTGCTACCAGTTCTCCAGAACTGGTCAATACCTGCTGAAACCCACCTCTGGTACCATAGGCTAGGGACCTTCATTTGGAGAGTCCCAGGAAATATGTTTTATTGTCCCCCCCCCCCCCCCCCCCCCCCCCCCCCCCCCTCTCTCTCTCTCT
>WNWU01000021.1:10720098-10778835 GCA_012654045.1 Ptyas mucosa | reverse complement strand
GATAGATAGATAGATAGATAGATAGATAGATAGATAGATAGATAGATAGATGATAGATAGATAAATAGAGAGAGAGAGAGAGAGAGAGATACATACACACACACACACACACACACACACACACACACACACACAGAGGTGGGCTGCTGCCGGTTTGGACCGGTTTGCTTGTACTGGTAGTTCTGATCACTGGCTGGGCCCATCCATCTGCCCCGGTGCTATCCTGTCCTATATATCTCACTCTCTGGCTCACTCACCCCGCCCACGCAGCCCAGCTGATTTCTGTGCCTTGCCCTCTCTACGCACTGCAGCTGCCTGAGAAGGTGTGCTAGAAGCTGCACATGAAATCACTGTGCATTTGAAGCTACACGCAAGCGCAGAAGGCACACATGCGACCAAAGCGCGCATGCATGCGCACTCACATTTTTGGTTCTGCACTAGGTGAACCTGTTGTTAAATTATATGAAGCCCACCTCTGTACATACATACATACATGCATGCATGCATGCATGCATGTTATCTATAAACTGCTAAACCATTTCTCTTTCTTATATGTGAAAGCTACTTTCTTCCTTAGAGAACACAACTCTTAAAACTTGTTTCACTGAGCCTTTCCCCAAGTTTAGCATGGAACCATTTATTACAATAGATTCATGACTCTCAGATCAAGGATTGCGGATATTTGCAATTCTATTAAAGTGAGGTTTCTCATTAAAAGGAATAACTCTAGCAAATAATTCTGCAAATATACTCCATGTGTAGTGGGCATTTATCCTACAAATATGTAGGATAACTATGAAGTTTGTTTCTACTTAACTGGAGTACTTACACATCTGAAGATGATTAAGCAATGTGGTTCTTCTCTATATTGTAAATGCGCAACATACTTGAGTAATGTTTATTTATTTATTTATTAAATTTCTATACCGCCCATCTCTCCTAAGTGACTGAAAGTGGGATTGAAAGAGTCTTATCAGAAATGAAGTTATGAGTGGTAGCTCTGGTTCTACAGAAACCACTAAGTTCCAGCCTAACTTTGTATAGGTCAGGCTTATTTAGCAGACTCTCCTCAGCAGCCTATTTTACAAACACCTGTGCAAATAGCAACTTCGGCCTTATCACCAACCTTTGTCTTCTTTGGCACCATGCCAAAGGCTTTTCTTGGCAAAACCCCACAAAGTTCAGAAGTAAGAGACGCCGAAAAGAAACAAATGTAGCAACGTTGCTTTCCTACAAAGATCCCAAGAGCCGTTGCTGCTCTTTTAAGCCTTCTGGGAGGGGCCAATCATCTCCTGGCCTTACTCCCAAGTCATCCTTTTTGTTTTAGCTGCTCTTGCCTTCTGGCAGCTCTTTGCATGCATGCACTAGGAATAGGCTCCTCCTGTTCCTCTGCCTCTCTGCTGTCCGACTCTGGAGGTTCCGGTGTCCGCACATCACTCCCAGATGGCCTTGGCCCCATCTCTGCCTCTGACGCAGAGCCCTCGTCCAGGCCTTCCCGTGACTCCAGGACTGGCCCATTGTCCTCCCCAGCCTCCTCACTGTCCAACTCCACTGCCAGCTCCACAGGCTGCTGGTGGACCACAAGATTGCCCATATCCTTCTCTAAGGCTCAGATTAAAGGACTGAATTCGGCCCTTAAACTAACTTCCATGAGTATTCCGAAGAAAGCTTTCTTGTTATCCTTTAGCAGATAAATCAACCACAATATTCAGGACAGCAGCATTTGTTCAACCACCATTTCACTGTTTTAGAGCAGGGGTGTCAAACTAGCGCCGTCACGTTATTGTCACATGATGTATCACAACTTTTTTTCCCCTTCGCTAAACCAGGGTGGGCATGGCCAGCATATGACGCATCCAGCTCGCGGGCTGTGAGTTTGACGCCCCTGTTTTAGAGCAATTCAGATGCTCCCAAAACAATTTTAATCATATTGCTTTCAGGTTTGGTTTACAGGGCATTCAGGTGACATAACATATGCTATGTGATCATTGACGATAAATAAATATATAACATTATAACCTTTCTTATCAGAAGACTGAAATGTGCTCTAAGGAAATAAAAAAACTATTGTGGTTTTGTAATCTAGTGCTGTTATGTAAAGCTGACTGTATTAATCTGAAAATTGGGTGTTAATTTTCTAGGAACTGGTCCATGGATATTTAATGACTCAGGCTACAAGCTCAGATCAAACAACACAGAGTCCTTAACTTCCTAACAACAAGGAAAAAACTAAGTTGCTGAACAAGAAAGTCAATAATCAGATTAGTAATACTGAAAGTTCATGAACCAGATCTCAAAGAGTGACTCAGTTGCAGAGTAGGAGGATGCTCTGGAGATACCACTGACTAAAAGAGATGAAACTTTATAACTCTGGAAACTTCCAGTGCTACCCAGACTGCAGATATCTCTAATCATAACACAGCTGGGCAACTTTTGAGCCAACTTGTGTCTGATTCAGAGCTGGAAGAAGATGGCTCTCCTCCAATTTCTCAGCAGCGGAGTTGAGGGTACACTGAAAAGAAGGCGTGGAGCTTCCAGATTCAGAAAAGATTCAGAGAAATAAGCAAGCATCATGGAAGAACTAGAAAAAGACAAAGCAAAAAGAAGTACCCTATATAATTTCAAGCTTTATTCTTTCTATTTCCTTTTCCAATATTATTATACACCTTGAAACTCTTGCCAAGCAGATTATTATTCTGCTTATTTTTTTTCCACCTTGGCTTGATTGTTGAACTGAAAACCAATACATTAGCTGGCTTGATCAACCATGGTGAAACTTTTGCACTTGCAGCTTTGGACAAGGCAAAAAGCTGGTATTTCACAGGAGGATTAAAAGATAAACCAAAGTTTATACAGGAGGTTTAAATGGAATATAAGGAACCAAACAAAACTAGAGTCCAGTCCTGTACCATTTCAACAATACAGGTGCAAAGTACACACATATAAGATCATAGCAAACTTATAAAGTAGTTGCAAAAGCCCAGAATTGAGGATTTTAAGCCTCAGCCGGCTGAGAATAACCAACGAGGGAACTCCAGAGTATTAAAGCTCCACAGCAAAGTTTTTATTTAAGATTATTTTCCTCTTCTTTAACTGGCTCCCTCTCCATGACAGCCATACCTAGTATTGCACTGGGATTTAGCTAATGAGAAGAGGGTCTGTTTGCATCCCTGCCTGCAGGAACAAATATTCCACAGGCCAACCCTAATATCCCCAGGAACAAATTGTTGCACAGGGAATTCCAGGTCCTGCACTCCAAATTACATATTCAGTATTCCATTTACCAAATCTAGAGAAATTCTTGATCAAATACTAGAGTTCATTTATACCAAACTTTTTCATATTTGATTTGTTTGTTCCAGTATATTTGTATGTATGTATGAATGAATGTGTGTGTGTGTGTGTGTGTGTGTGTGTATTTTGTTCCAGAGACTCTAGAAAAAGTGCAGAGAAGAACAACAAAGATGATTAGGGGACTCAAGGATAAAACATATAAAGAACAGTTGCTGGAACTGGATATGTTTAGTCTTATGAAAAGAAGGACTAGGGGTGACATGATAGGAGTGTTTCGATATCTCAGGGGCTGCCACAAAGAAGAGGGAGTCAAGCTAATCTTCAAAGCACCTGAGCGTAGAATAAGAAGCAATGGGTAGAAACTAATCAAGGAGAGAAGCAACTTAGAACTAAGTAGAAGTTTTCTGACAGTTTGAACAATTAATCAGTGGAACAACTTGCTTCCAGAAGTTGTGAATGATCCAACAATGGAAGTTTTTAAGAAGATGTTGGATAGCCATTTGTCTGAAGTGGTGTAGGGTATCCTGCCTAAGCAGGGGGTTGGTCTAGAAGACCTCCAAGGTCCCTTCCAACTCTTTTATTCTATATTCCAGGCATTATGGAAATTGGTCCAAACCTAAACAAAAATGACAGAATATGCTGCTGTGGTTGCATTTCAGGAGTACAAAGCAGAAGATTCAAGATTTCTTGAATCCCATTAAACATATAATGATATGGCTTATAGGATAGTTAATCTGTAGGATCAATTAATCTTGATCTGAACTAATGCAATTTTAATTTGCTTAAAGCAGGATTAGGCTGTGCCAAGAAATACAGTAGACTCCAATAGCTCCTTTGGGCATTGAAACAAAAGGCCAAGAATCATTTGATGAGAAAGAAAAGTACATATGCTTTAACACACCAAACAAACAAAGGGGTAATAACATATGAGCAAAAACGAGATAAATTATCCTCCAGACACTGCTCTAAAAGAAAACAAAACCAAACTGGATACTGAAGAAGGAAGATTGCCAAAGGAAGGACATTGCTACAAAACTTATTCATTTCCATATTTAATGCAGTTTTATATTGAAGTACCTGGGATTTTGTTTACGCATCAACATAAAATCCTGAATGGATCCATACGAGAATATTTTTAAGGACATATCCTAGATTATGATGATCTAGTAATACAGTAGTGCCAAAATTATGGAAACCTTTTGGGGAAAATGTATTTTTGAGGTTTGATGGCTAATAACACCACTTTTTTTTTTTTTTGGAGTTTCAAGATAATCCTATTCCACTGCTGGAAAGGCCTGGGAATAGCCCAGACCTTAACCAAATTGAAAAACTATGGAGCTGACTAAAGAAACTTGTTAATCAGAAGCGACTCAGCAATAAAACCCAGTTAATAGAAGCCATCATTCAATCTTGGTTTCACATTATAACAGCTGCAGAACTAAAAGACTTGGTTCACTCTATAGAAAGACATTGCAAGGCTGTAATTCATGCTAAACGTTACCCAACTTGGATAGTACAGTGGTCTAAAGCACCCTGTTATTAACATCAGCTGCCTGCAATTATTGCAGGTTCGAATCTCACCAAGGCTCAAGGTTGACTCAGCCTTCCATCCTTTCTAAGGTAGGTAAATTGAGGACCCAGTTTGTGGGGGCAATAAGCTGACTTTGTATAAATATACAAAAGTATGAAGGCTATTGCTTAACGCATTGTAAGCCGCCCTGAGTCTCCGGAGAAGGACAGCATATAAATCAAATTTTAAAAAAAAAACAAAAAACTAAGTATTAACTGACATGATGATAATTTTTGTATATCTCGTTTTTTCTACGTGTTTCACTTTACTTCTTTCTACTGTAACTGCTATTCTAATAGCAAGTCCTTCATAAAAGTTATTGCCTTACATTCTTGATTAATTTATCTTTCCATTGATATATAATTTTATGGTACTACTCCAAAAAAAAAAAAAGTAGTGTCATTAGCTAGTTTTAGAAAATACACTTTTCCCAAAAGGTTTCCACAATTTTGGCCACTGCTGTATAATCTGAGATATTACAAGAAATATTTATAATAATTTATAGCCTATTTTATTGCATCAACAAGAAAATTATCCCTACATAAACTGTTGCTTAACTCCTTCAAAACATCACCAGAGCACTGGTATTATTTAATCAAATCATGAAACGCCTCCAAGCAAACAGCCAATTGCAGAGAGCACCACTCAGTCTGACCCTGAGCTACATATAGTCTCTTCTATTAGAACGCCCTTCAAGTCACAGATTATGTTAAAGAACAATTATGGAATGTGCTTTTTTGTGTGTGTGCTTCTGTTTTTCTCTTTAGAAATCTGTCATTTTCTATGAAATAATTGGCACTGACAGACAAAACAAATGCCATATAGCTAACAGTCAAAATAGAGAATGATTTACATACACACAGGGAACTTGTTTTCTGATTGTAGCATGAATGGGCCTTTCAGCATAAATTTGCCTAAAGTGGAATCAGAGATTTGGCACAAATGAACCTTAGCATTCTTTACCAGCTAAAAAGGGACTCTGAATAGGCTGCTACAAAAAAGCAGCATTCAACAGTTAATCTTAGACCTAATAGACATTATGTTAATACACATTATATTAAACATGGACTACCATTAAAAGCACATGAAGAACTCTACCGGAAAAGTGTAAAGTCGACCCTTTCTCAAAGTAGCAATGATAACTTTTGTGAGCTTGAGTAGGACAAGCTGATAAAAAATCTCTCCCAGTGTTTTTCTAGCGAATATTCTTTTGCTTTTATTCTATCACTCTGTGTTTATGTAAATGAAACCCATGAACCTGAGCAGGGGTGGGCTTCAAAAATTTTAGCAAGGCGTTCTCTGCCCAGTTGCTGGGTTGCTGTGGCCATGGTGGGCATGGCCTAGTCAGCCTCCTGCACCACGGCGGGGGGGGAGGGGTTTGCCCCCCCTGGGCTCCGGAGGCTTTCTTTGCGGCTCAAGAGGGTGAAAATAGCCTCCCCAGGCTCCGGAGGCCCTCTGGAGGCTGGAAATGGGCCCATTTCCGGCCTTTCCAAACTTCTGGTAGGCCTGTTTTTCACCCTCCTGAAGCTCTGTGCACGCCCTGCACTAACCTGCATCCAAAACAGGCTGTGTGGGGACTCCTGGAGGGGGGGGGGGGGGGGGGGCAGGGCGGGGCCAGCTAGGAGTGGGATTTGGGGGTTCACTGAACTGCACAGAATCTTAGCTAGAGGTTCTCCTGAACTCTTGCGAACCCCCAGCAGCCCAGCCCTGAACCTGAGCTTCCATCTCTTTACCCAGGCCTTTCTTGTTTAGCTGTTGTACATTGATTTAGTGCTGGAGGAGGAAGATTTTTTTTTCCAGTTGTTGAGTAACGGTTTTATTACTTTTAAAAGAGAATAAAAAAGCATATGTACTCTGCTACTAGATGTATTGTGACATGGATGTCAAGACCAAAGTAAATTAAATACAACCGCTCCCTTGGGGGGGGGGGAACCATGGGGAGCAACATAGAACTGGCTATGTAATATTTAGAACCCAATGTATGTATTTAGACCTCCTCATTAAATATTCACTGGCACTCCCCTATCTGGCACATGAATAAGTCAACCCTTTCTTCTCTGTAAGAGCCTCTCAAGTATCAGAGGACAACTATCATGTCACCCTTAATCCTTCCTTTTGTTAGGCTAGACCTACCAAGTTCCCTTAATTGTTCATCATATGTTTTAACCCCCAGACCCTTTATCATCCTTATTTATATCATCTCTTTGCACTCTTTCTAGGGCCTCAGTATATTTTTTGTATCTCAGTGATTAGAAATGGATACGGAATTCCAAATGTGGCCCCACGAGTTGTGGTATAAAGAGATACCATCACTTCTTGTGATTTTGATGTTATCCCTCTGTTGATGTATCCTAGGACTACATGGGACTTTTTGGCAGCTTCATCACACTGCTGGCTCATACCTACGTGCTGGTCCATGAGGATACCTAGATCCCTCTCCCATAGTTACTGCTGGTGAGCCAAGTACTGCCTAGTCCCGTGATGGAGAACCTATGGTATGCATGCCACAGGTGGCATGCAGAGCCCTCTCTGCAGGCGCACAAGCCGTCTCCCCAGCTCAGCTCCACTGTGCATGTGTGTGGGCCTCCTGCAAGCCAGCTGATTTTTGGGTCTCTGCCACACATGCGCATGGGTTGCGTGGTGCATGCAGGAAACGCACACACATGCATGGGGGTGGGGGTTGTGTGTGCATGAGAGGGGGGGTTAGGCATGCATGCACTGGGGCAGGGGGTGCAGGGGGCGGCGGCAGCCCCCCTGGCCCATTTTTGGTCCCAGGAGGCTACAGGGAGGCCTACTAGGCCCAAAACGAGGCATGGGTGACGGGGCACACAGGGCACGCGCATTGCATTATGGATGCCAGCACGTGCACACTTTTGGCATGTAATGACAAAAAGGTTAGCCTGGCCTAGTCTATACCTGTGCATTTGGTTTTTCCCTACTAAGTGCAGGACCTTACTTTCTTCACCACTAAACCACATTTTGTTGGCTAGGGTCCATTGCTCAAATCTTCAAGATACGTCTAAATCTTGAGCCTATCTTCTAATGTGTTAACAATTCTCCCCACTTTGGTGTCATCTGAAAATCTGATGTAGCCTTACAATAAAGTAGTTAGCTTGTCAAGTTGTGTTTCCTGCCTTGTCTACCTGAGAAGGCTGACAAGGAAGATAATACATGGTCACAATGGAATCAATGAATAATATTGGTTAGACTTTGTGGGCAACCCTTTAGTAAGCCGGTCCTTAAAATTTATGCTTCAACCGCTCATATAGAAGAAGAGACTAAAGAAGTTTATGATCAAGTTCAGTTCAAAGTCAACATGCAAATAAAATGTGCTACCTGTGATTGAAGACTTTGGTATTCTAAAGTTGGAAATATTAAAGTTGGAAATATTAAGAAGCCAAAGTGAAGCAGGAGAATCACCTATCCATTGCTACCACTCCAATGTTTTCTTCATAGCTATCAATGTCTATCAACAACCAAAATGATGCCCGTTTACATTGACATCTGTAGTTGGAGTACATAGAAATCAAACTGTGTGTATTATTGCTAAAAAGGTAGAGGAGCTTAGTTATAACAACAAAGACATGGCCAGGGGCTGAGGGTAAAACATCATGAACTTCTCATATGATGGTTCCAAGCTGAGCTACAGCAGCAGGAAGAAGAGAGCCAGTTTCAACAACATTCCCACCATTTTCAAGGAGAACATCAGGAATCATTTTGAAGTTCTGAATCTCATCGATCAAAAATCAGAACAGCTCTGGGATGAACTTAAAATAAGTACTGTTAAGGAGGAATGTGAAAACAGATTGTCAAGGATTAAGAAACAGAAGAGAGCAATCTGGATGTCAGAACTAACAGTGGAAATGCCAAGAAGTGCTGTGAAAGATGAGGCTCTCAGGAAGAAACTCAACAAAGAACTTCAGAAAAATGTTCAAAGAGACAAGACTACAAAAGTACCTGTAAGGACACTGGAAGAAATAAATACAGAAAAACAGCCATAGGAAAAGCTAGATTGGAAGAGAATATTGCTTTGAAACTGAAGGAAGAAATCAGAGGTGGGTTTTAGCAGGTTCTGACCAGTTCTGGAGAAGTGGTAGTGGAAATTTTGGGTAGTTTGGAGAATCGGTAGTAAAAATTCTGACTGGCCCCACCCCCATTTATTCTCTGCCTCCCAAGTCCCAGCTGATTGGGAGGAAATGGGGATTTTGCAGTAACCTTCCCCTGGATTGGGGAGGGAATCGAGATTTTATAGTATCCTTCCCGTAGAGTGGGGTGGGAATGGAAATTTTACAATATCCTTCCCCTGCCATGCCCACCAAGCCACGTCCACCAAGTCATGCCATGTCACGCCCACCAAGCCATGCCACGCCCACCAAGCCATGCCACGCCCACCAAGCCATACCCACAGAACCGGTAGTAAAAAATTTTGAAACCCACCACTGGAAGAAATGTCAGTAACCTGAATTGTATTGATGAGACCATTCTGACAGCTGAAAATGCAAAGCATCTGCAAACTCTAGTAAGAAAAGTCAAGGAGCACAGTGAAAAAATGGAAGTCAAATCGAATATAAAGATAACCAAACTAATGAGAACAACACAATACATTTTGAAGAAAGAAGATAGAAAGAAGGTGAATATTTTGAACATATTTTTAATCAATCAATCATTATGACCAGATGGACTAAAGACAGCTATTCCAAAGGATATTTGTTTGTGGAGACAGTGACAGTACTGATGGTTGCTCATTTTTAAAAAAAAATTCCAAGTGCATCAAAATACGTACATTGAAAAATGATTCCACATAAATTTATGAAAACCCCAAAATATATCACCCTTGATAAAAGCTACAATTAAAGTACTTTCCATTGAAAGCCATATCATTCAGCTCCTAAGGCCATTTAGAAGACATTGAAGTTTCATAGACATTCTGAGTGTCAGAAGGAAAGGAACCATTCCAATGTCCAGGGGGTTTGCTATTCCAAAGGAAAGGGGCAAAAGGCATGCTTCCGTTGCCCTTTGGTGTGGACATATTTTATTGAGATAAAATAAATATTTTAATGGGATATATAAACAACAAGGAAACGACGCTTCCTGGGAAAAGTTGATTGTAAAATTATGCATTTTAGAAAAATGCGTATGAAAATAAGTACCAATTGTTCTGCCAGCCTTTTAAAAATAATGAAGTGATACCCCATAATGAGGTAAAAATGAAGAAAAGAAAAATGGGAGACATTGAAATTAACATGTTTGTATATCCCTCAGGACATAAAGGGAAATAAATTATTTGAACGAATATCTCTACGGCCCATTTGACTCTTATATTACATTTGTAGTGAGAAAGAGGAATGTGTTGCTCACAATTCCAGCAGCTACATTTTAACACAAATCAAGTAATAATCACAGTTTTTGACAGAGGAATTCTAGCTTAATAGTAGACTACAACAATTGACACGAAGAGCTATGTTTCTAATTTAATCCTATTTAAGCAGATTGGATACAGGTGGTAGTAGGAAATCATCTGCCTGAAAATCTGAAGGGATACCTTCCACCAAAACAGAAAAATACAGAGTTATATTCTTAAAAGTTGTATGACTGGTAGAAAGTTTGGTACAGCAATGAAGTTGATGGCCTAGAAACCAGGAGACAGCGAGTTCTAGTCCCAAGTTAGGCATGAAAAGTGGCCAGGTAACTTGGGGCCAATCACTCTTTCTCAGCCCACCTTACTTCACAGGGTTGCTGTTGTGGGAAAAATAGGAGGAAGAAAATATTATGTAAGTTCTCCAACTTGAGTTATTTATACAAATAATAAGATAAAGGTAAAAGTTCCCCTCACACATATGTGCTAGTCGTTCCCGACTCTAGGGGGCGGTGCCCATCTCCATTTCAAAAGCGAACAGCCAATGCTGTCTGAGACGTCTCTGTGGTCATGTGACCAGCATGACTAAACACCAAAGGCGCATGGAACACTGTTACCTTCCCACCAAAGGTGGTCCCTATTTTTCTACTTGCATTTTTTATGTGCGTTCAAACTGCTAGGTTGGCAGAAGCTGGGACAAGTAACTGGAGCTCACCCCGTTATGCGGCATTAGGGATTCAAACCGCTGAACTGCCGACCTTTCGATCGCCAAGCTCAGCATCTTAGGTAATGATCCACCACGTCCCTTGTATACAAATAATAAAGATGGATAAAAAAGCTGATGAATAAATGAAAAGGCTCATTCTGTTTTCTTTGATGTTAAATAGCTATTTTGGGTGTTCAAATTACTTCTTCATAGATACAATCTCATCCTGAGAATAAAGTGGATCTCTTATGGCCACCTACTAAATGAGCTTTTTAGCCAGTGGCTTCCCAGTTCCCACTCCTAATTTTCATGTATTCATACATAGAGTTTTCATGCATAGTGGAACTATGATTCTATGTGCCACTATTTTGAAACAACAACATTAGACCTCATTCTACCAAAATATACAGATTGAAGCAGAAATCCAACATTCTTGCTAAATCCAATGGCCAAATATTGTCCAACCATAGGCAAAGTATTTATATGAGAAAGTGTTAATGTCCTAATAATGTCATGTTTTATCTATTTTTATATATAGCGAGGAACATGTGAGAGACAGATATCATACATAGAATACATAGGTCTCCTACTGCACACAGAAATCTAGGCAAATATTCCTAAATGGACACCTTTAACTTTTGTAATAAAATACACGAGTCAACTATAATTTCAGTTTTAGTGAATTGATTATATTCCTTGTGGAAACACAACAGAAATTAAGAACCTAGAAAAAGTGCATATATACGTACCAGCATTTGAGAGATAGCGCACATTTCTCATCACTCCTTCAGTGTAGGCTCCGGTCTCATAATTGTCCATTTCACCAGAGACAATGTCCACCACTCTTGCTGCCCTCCCACGGAGGGCACCAGCGGCACGGTCCAGTTCGTCGGGATTCTGTTCTCTTAAGGCAATAATGCACTTGTTTACATCCTCCAGAATATGACTTTCTATGAGAAAATGAGATCACACAAGGTTACTTCAACCAAGTGCCTTGACTAGTTTCTTTTCTGCCAATAAGACAAATGAATGAAACCAATTGATTGATGTTATAGCCCACGGGTGTCAAACTCAAGGCCCAGGGGCCAGATCTGGCCTTGGGGTGCTTAGATGTGGCCCACAGGGCCACCCTGGAAACAGCGAAGGACTGACCCGCCGTGCTTCTGCCAGTGAAAATGGAACTTGCGAGGGCTGCATGTGGCCCTCCCGAGCTCCATTTTTATGGGCAGAGGGTTGCAAGATGCCATTGCAGCCAAAAATGGAGCTTGTGAGGGCCACATGCAGCCCTCACAAGCTCTGTTTTTGCTGGCAGAGGGTTGCAGGAGGCCATCGCAGATGAAAACGAAGCTCGGGAGACCATTTCCTCTGACAGAGCACTCAGGCCCCCACAGGTGCCCCTGACACAAGTGATATCAAGCTGGCCATGCCCACCCTGACCACACCCACTCCCCCCCAAAGTCAAACACAAACCTTTTGCAGCCCTCAATGAAATAGTGTTTGACACTCCTGTTATAGCCAAAATTTCATATGTGAGTACAGGTCAATACATAAACAATATATTGTACTAATATAAAGGAATTCTTTAAAGATCTATACATAAATGTCCATGAACTCTTATGGACATTTTGCAAAGTTTTCCTTCTTTTTCTAGTTTTTGGAGGTATATGTCAGTATTTACTTTTTATAATAATATAAATGCAGTATTTAATATGGTATAAGCATGTTTCAATTGTTTATTTGGTTTATTATATTTTCAACCTAATCTATCATTTTTAATTTCCAACTCCTGGGAAGGTAGTTTGAAGGAAAATTACTGTTCCAATAGCACCTACTAGAATTTGCACCTAAGTAAATGTAAAATCCTCAAGTTAGTATTATATATTTTAAGATTGCCTAAAACATGCTACAGTCAGAAGGAAAATCTATACCAAGCCTCCACAAAGGTAATTAAAATTAGAATAATTAATCAGCAGCTTATAATCTTTTTGTAGCATTAATTTCCTGCGTTATTTGTGTTCAATCATCTCTATAGAAGAGCCTCTCTTCAGACCAAATGTCGAACTTCATCAATCATATTAATCTGTAATACAGGGATTACAGACAACTTTTCAGTTGCTCTACGTAATTAAAAAGTGTTTAAATAAGAATGTTCACTTCAGTCTACAAAACAACTGATTGGCAGAATTGTGAGAAAGCTTCAATGCAATTCTAATGGGTAGACACTTTCTGTGTTGGCAGACATAATCTGTGGTAAACAGAGTAGATTCAACCAACAATAATTTGTGCTGATAGAGAGAAAAACCCATAGTAGAGAAAGCTAGGTTTCTGTAGATCACTAAAATTTCTGTCCTTATCTCTTCATTTACTTCCTAAGCACCCTTCTCGTAACACTCTCCTGCAGCAGAACAATAATGGGTTAAAAATTAGACTACAATGTCAAGGGAAAAAACACACTCCCACAGCAGGGCAGTATGAAGCCAACAGTTCTGGCTTCACATAGTAAAACATAGATCAGTGCTGTGTTCTGAGATGTCTTTCATAACAAACAATGCATCAAGTGCTGGGGAAACCAGGAGATTCAGGCAATTCAAATGAGTATAAAGATGTTTTGCAAGCTTAAACTCTCAATAAGTATCTGACCAACTAGCGGTCAAGGAAAATGAGGGGGAGATAAGAGAGGCATTCAAGGTGAGTTGGTGTTAGATCTCTTGCCACACATGGACTTGTGACTTATGCAGAGTTGGTATTCAGCCGTTTTGTACTGGTTTGGGCGAACTGGTAGCGGCAACTGTGGGTATGCCTATTTAGCCATGTTTTTGAGGCCGGGTGCATGCACGGAAGGTGCTCGTGCGCGAAGCACACATGCATGTGCGGGGCAAACCGGTGGTAAGCATATATGGAACCCACTGCTGGACTTATGACACGTTTGACCCCTCCCTCGGGCTCAGCCTGGTCATCTCCTACATAATGACTAATCCTGCATCACTCTAGCTCAATATCTTTCAACCTTGGCAGCTTTAAGACATGTGTACTGCAACTCCAGAATTCTGAGAGTTGACGTCCACATGTCTTAATGTTGCCAAGGCTGAGAAACACTGTGGTAGTTACTTCATGCCTCTGATGAAGGGAGACGTAGGTCACAAAAGCTTATGCTTTCTAATAAAGTTGGCTAGTCATAAAAGATGCTATCAGACGTCTTCTGATTTTTAACAAAAAAAATAATAATCTTAAAGTGAGTGCTTATTAACAAAGAAATTCACAGAACCAAGGGACGTAGTTGGTTTATGCACATAAGCCCTGCTCTAATTAAGAAATGCATATCATAACCTCTGCTGGGTTTTAATATTACCTCAATAGAAGAAAATGAGCAAGGCATGTTGAATAAGATAATAAAACAATTGTTCAGTAATAGAACAATACAGAAAAGGGCAGAGCTCACAGCAGCACTTATCTGGGCGTTCTAAAGTACCTTAATTATATTTTTAGAGAATTCCATAGAAAAGCCAGATTTGATAAAGAGCTTCCCGGCAGAAATACCACAGCAGCTTGCAAGATAGAACACAGAATGTAAGATAATGGTGTCAGAAGGGATGTTGGAGGTCTTCTAGTTCAGAGATGGCTAACCTTTTTGTTGTTGCGTGCTGAAAGGGTGCACCCACACCCATAATGCAATACATGCGTGATCCCGCCATGCACCCTGCCCCTGCACATGCACACATGACCCACCCACACTCCCCCTGTGTATGTGCACATGACCCCCTGAGCTCCCCCCGTGCCCCATTTTGGGACTAGTAGGCTTCCCTGCAGCCTTCTGGGAGCAAAAATGGGCCATGGGAGGCCGTGCTTCACCCCCCGCGCCCCTTTTGGGCCTGGTAGGCCTCCTTGCACTTATAACCCATAATGCAATACATGTACAACCTGTTGAAGTCCACAGGTTGTAAAAGAGCCACAATTGCCCACCCCTGCCCTATACCATTCCAGACAAACAGCTGTCCAGTCTCTTCTTGAAAATCTCCAGTGATGGAGTACCCATAACTTTGATTATGGCAAGCCGTTCCATTGATTAATTGTACACCCTGTCAGGAAATTTCTCCTTACTTCTAGGTTGAATCTTTCTTTAATGATCTTCCACCCATTACATTTCGTCTTGCCCTCAGGTGCTTTGG
Source organism: Ptyas mucosa (assembly GCA_012654045.1). Classification (NCBI taxonomy): domain Eukaryota; kingdom Metazoa; phylum Chordata; class Lepidosauria; order Squamata; family Colubridae; genus Ptyas; species Ptyas mucosa. The sequence goes on along the minus strand of WNWU01000021.1, from coordinate 10,763,743 downwards.
AGAATAAATTGACTCCCAATTCTTTATAACAGGCCCTTAAGTACTGAAAGACAGCTATCATATTATCCCTAGTCCTTCTCTTCGATAGGCTAGACATATCTAGTTCTCTCAATCATTCATCAGATGGCTTAGCCTCCAGTTGTCTTATCTTTGTGCTCTTCTCTGCACCGTTTCTAGGATTTCAACATTTTTTTTGTATCATGGAGATCAGTAATAGTCATGATGTCCTCACAAAGGTGATGCAAATGATGCAAAAAAACTCTTTTCACAACAGGCTCTGCCCAGAGCCCAACTTGATGGCAAATCTAGACAGCATACTAAAAAGCAGAGACATCACCCTGCCAACGAAAGTGTGTACAGTCAAGGCTATGGTTTTCCAAGTTGCAATGTATGGCTGTGAAAGTTGGACCATAAGAAAGGCTGAGCGCCAAAGAATTGAGGTCTTTGAACTATAGTGCTTGTGAAGATTCCTGCGAGGCCCTTGGACTGCAAGGCAATCAAACCAGTCAGTCTTAGAGGAGATCAACCCTGACTGCTCTTTAGAAGGCCAGATCGTGAAGTTGAAACTCAAATACTTTGGCCACCTAATGAGAAGGAAGGATTCACTGGAGAAGAATCTAATGCTGGAAAAGATTGAGGGCAAAAGAAGAAGGGGACGGCAGAGACTGAGGTGGCTGGATGAAGTCACTGAAGCAATTGGTGTGAGCTTAAATGGACTCCAGAGGATGGTAGAGGACAGGAAGGCCTGAAGGAACGTTGTCCATGGGGTCGCGATGGGTCGGACACGACTTTGCAGCTAAGAACAACAAGGGCCCAACTTGACATTCTAGCTCTTCATAGTAAGTTCACTAACAGGATAGAACAGGAAAAGTAGCGTGCCCTTCACGATGCAGCAGACCAAATGGTAAGAGATGGGAGGGAGGGGGAGTAGATAAGTAAAGCTGAGTTGATGAGCACCTTGTAGTCATAAATACGAGTAGGCTGCCCAGCTCCCAGATTTTGATCACATGATCACAGAGGTGCAGCAATGGCCATAACTTCAAAGACCAGTCATAACTACCATTCGATCTCTCATACAGCTGCTCAATAATGGGACATTATTCTAGAATGCGGCATTATCTCCCTCCAAGATTAGACTTGCCCAGATTCTATTAGTCTCCAGGAAGGTTTTGAAAATTTGCCTGCTTCTTTCCATGTTAGGGTTATCTTGCCACCACAAGATGGAGTGTATATTGGAGTGTCCTGACTATGTTATTGATTAATTTATCAAATTTACTTAGCTGCCCATTTCACCAGAAGCAATTCTGGATTGTTGTGTTTTCTGCTGAGTGGGGTTGTTGAAATTCATTCACCTTCCTTTGAGAATTAAGTCCTCAATTAATCCTATATTGCACTATGATTTTTAATCTACAGTTCTGAAATGTTTTGAACATTTAAAGCGTTCCACTCTTTGCACACTACTCTTCCCACTGTTTTAATTATTCACTTACGTGTTTTCATTTCAAAACCACCTCAAAATGTACATTTTCTAAAACAAGTAATTGTTTATTCAATCATTTCTGTTGACATAGAGGGAAAACTGATATGCTGATACCCTTCACAGGAATATATCATCTGTGCAAGCAAACCTAATATGGCACATGCTGAGTCAAGCTGCATAGTTTTAATTATTAGTGTACTTATATCTGATCTTCAATGAATACCTGAAGATTCAGGCCAGGTTAATTTTACATACAAAATAGGGGGGTGGATACCATCCTTCTCCTATCTAGAGAAGGAAAGAACATGAAGTGACACCAATTATCATATTTGCATTACAGGGTCTGGATAAGGCTACCAAGTGTATTACTAAAGACAGGGAGTGCTAAATTTTGCTTGTATTTTTTTTAAGTCATTAAATGTTCCAAATAATATCTCAAGTGAATGATTTGAATAAAAAAAAATATCTGTGTCTTATTGAGGTCGAATCAAAGGAGAAAGAGGCAGTAATAAAGAATTGTTTCAATTAGAGTCATTTCTAGAAGATGTTCAAATTGTGAGCTGCTAAATCAGACTTTTAATACTACATGAATCTGCCACTCAAAAAACCAGCATAACATAGATGGTATAGTGCTTTTTCCCATGGTTGTTTTCAGTGGTGGGTTCCAAACAGTGTGAAATGTAAAATTTGTTACTACCAGTTCTGTGGGCGTGACTTGGGGGGGGGGGTAATGTGACGGGGGGGGCGTGGCCAACTTTTTTTTTTTACTTTTAAAAGCATTTTTTCTACAACCTCTTTGGCCGAAGAGGTTGTAAAAAAATGCTTTTAAAAGGCTCTGATAATCCCAGCTGGCTTCTGCACATGCGCATGCACACGGCTTCCGCCACATGGCGAGCCTTTCAGGGCCTGCTCCTCTCCATCTCTGCTCTCTGGGGCATCAGCTGCTTCTCTCCACACTGCTGGGAGAGCGTCTTGTGCAATTTAGCAGCTGTGAGCTGCTGCTTTCCTCTAAGTCCCATCTGGACAGCCCCATGGCAGAGAAGCAGCAGCCATGTTGAATGCTGTGGTGCAGCCAGTGGTGTGATTTGCTGGTTCTCCGAACTACTCAAAATTTCCGCTACCAGTTCGCCCGAACCGGTCTCAACTGGCTGAACACCACCTCTGATTGTTTTCTTGAAACAAAGCCTGGAAATTATGAAAGAAGTTTTCCACTCATCTCGATAGTGTTGATATAACTTTTCAATCAACAGTTGAATTTTTTTTAGTTAATTCTGTACTTTTTAAAGACTAGAGGGGGGGGGGGGAGAAAAAAAGAGAGAGCACTAATATTTTATATTTATTCTCCTTGTTCTCTTAATATTATATGAGTGCAGATGTGTCTGCAATGTTTTATTCTCTGTGCAAAGTGAATATAGAGTGACTATTACATTAGATTATGCACAACTAAGTGCTATCCATTTCAGAGATGCCAATAAAATATTGTCAGAAGCTAATGGCCATCTGCTGTTCCTACATAATTGCTCAGGTGAAGACATTGTTTTGGGGAAATATTCTATTGTATCTGCTATATATCTGCTTTACCAAATCCTGCTTTACCAAATGGAATGTCGGTTCCATGGCACTGAAATATGTCCTCCACTGTATGTCTTTCTGAGATACCATCTGGAAACTGATTATTTAAGTTGCAATTTGCAAATCACTTATACAACAGACTTGCACTTAATCTGGATGGCCTTGTCTTTTCCTTGAAAATGTCTGTAAGGTGTGTATGTGTGTGTGTGGGGGGGGAGAGATATAGAAGCAGAGAAGCAATGGGCAAGGGCAGTTGCCCTAATGACCGGCTGGGTGGGCGTGGCCATGGTGGGCATGGCCAGGGGATGTGATGAGCACTTGGCCTCCCGCACCCCCCTGGGAGCAAAAAATGGCCAGGGGGGGGGGGGCTTCCCCCGTGTCCCATTTTAGGCTTAGTAGGCCTCCCTGCAGCCTTCTGGGAGCAAAAATGGGCTGCGGAGGGTGCGCTACACAGCCCCCTGCACCCATTTTTGGGCCTAGTAGGCCTCCCTGCACTTACCTGGGAGCCAAAATGGGGAACATGTGGACTCCTGGAAGGGGAGGGGAGGGGCCAGCCAGCAATTTAACGACCAGTTTGCCCAATCTGGCCAAAACCGGCTGAATCCCACCACTGGGCAAGGGGTACCTAATTATTTTGGCATTATAATGTGGATTTCATTATTATGCAATTTAAAAAACAGGAGCAAGTACAGGATACTACTAATTAGACCCAAAATGGGACATTGGCACCTAGCTTAGAACTGAGATCTCAGAATGCAGAGAAGAGCAAAAATGGAGCTGTACTGCTGCATAATTGAGAACCATATTAAGAAGAAGAGCTTCTGCATTGTTCATTTTAAGATTATGAATGCTGTTGCATTGTGTTCCAGAGGGAGGGCATCACAACAGGAAAGGCTCTGTCAACATTCAACAATACCCCCATTGTAGACCGAACTCCAAGGCAGGTTGATTTCTCAAAGAACAGCTTTATTAGGAAGTATCATCTTGGCACAACTGGTGAAAAGCCAACTCTAAAAGTTCCTGCACTTTTCACCATATTAAAAAGTAAATGTTTCCTGTTTTCCCAAAACAATAAATCACATTGTCCAATCTGGATACTAGCTGGTTGCCTGGTTACGTCTGTCCTCCTCCTCTGGCCAGCCAACTGTTGGAATGTCCCTGATTCCTCAGAAAGCTACTGTATGTTGTTTTGATTACAAACCCACATCTACCTCTATCCCCCTTCAATTCCAAACTGTGTCAGCCTGAAGCCATGTGGAAAGAAACCCTGATAGGAAAGACCCTCCCCCCAAGAAAAGAAATTGGGCCACAGCCAGGTCAGCTTCAGGTTTGACAGGCTCTTTTTCTGAGTTGTGATGCCAGGTGGACTCTGTCTCAGGGCATGCCTCTCCTGCTGGATCTAGCAAGATGGGCAAATATCACTGGGAAGAAGTTCCATGCCATGAAAAGGCTACATATGATAAATATGAAAGTAGGAACCCAGAGATTGCCAACAGTTCAAGTTTGGCTTCAGTGAACAGTGAAAATTGGCGGAATTTGCATTATGACATCCCAATGCATGCTTTATAACTTTTCTCTCACCAGTCACTGCAGATATCAATGCATAATGAATATACATTTATGTACAAATACAGATATTTGGCATTGAATACTGAAGAATAAAGCATTTACATGCTTGACAGATCAGTATTTGAAAAAATATGCTGAAGACATTTCCGTGGCCAGCATGACTATCCACCGAGGCATACGGAACATTGTTACCTTCCCACCAAGGTGGTACCCATTAATCTACTTGCATTTTCATACTTTCGAACTGCTAGGTGGGCAGGAGCTGGGACAAGTAATGGGAGCTCACCCCATCACACACCGCTCAGGTCTCAAACCTCGACTGTCAGCTTTCCAGTTGATAAGCTCTATGTCTTTAATTGCTGAACCATCGCATCCCCTTAAGTACTGAGTCATTGTGCCCCCAATAAGAAATATATTTACTGCTAAATCTGAATTAGGTTGCCCACAAATATTTTTTTAAAATGTAGAGAACAGCTGTCTCATCAGCCCCTACTTTCGCCTGACCTTGTTTTATCATACCATCTAATCAAACTTGATTGGAAAAAATCGCTATGATTTCCTGGGAAGACATTCCTTGCTTTTAAATGTCATAGCCTGAGAAGCAATCTCACATCTGTTCTAAGTTCCATACTTTGCTTGTTTTTGTTCTGGTGCATCCCCCAGTTATCTTTACTAAGACTGAACATAATGTTCCTGGTTTGCTATCTACAGTTCCTATTGCATTGCCTATTTTTTTAGATTATAAGTCAATTTGCTTTATCCGGGCAACCTGAAGATGGAAAACATCTATTAGTTGATTAATCTAGGGAAAGTCAATAGAATTAAATTGGATGCATTCAGTCTTACTCCTATAAATCAGATGTAATATAAACAGCAATCATTTTATCTATCTTATCATTCAGAATGTAAAAATACTGCATTCTAGTTCAAAAAAAAAAAGGAAGATAGAGATTAAATTGCAGGACTTCTTGTGTCTTGTTCCTAGTTTTGACTTCAAATTATTTTACTACTATTTATAGTGCTTTGAAAATTCAGAATGCTGAAGACATATTTGGCATAAATATTCCCCCACGTAGCTAACAAAATGGATGGGGTGGGGAATGGGATCACATCTGCTAAGCATGATCCAGGCAGCAGTGCCCTAGCTAGTGACACACTTGTGACAGCTGCTACATGTTCTTTGTTTAAAAGGATGGATAGAGCACTCAGAAATTGTTGAAGGCTACCCATTGAATTCATCATAACGATTATGAAATTCAAACAAAGGATTTCCCTTGGCTAAAATATTGTAATTCATATATTAGCATATTTACAACACCTACAGATATTATCTATCACTATTCCTACATATTGCTCAATCCTTTAGAAAAACTCAAAAAGCCCATTTTAAAAGAGCATAACATGATTACAGGACAAACCTTCATTGCGTGCACACGTAGTATTAGGGCCAATCCTGGATGATTAATATACTCTTCATCCAAGATCCAGTTTATTGCCACTTTCATCATCCCAAAATGAGAATATGCCAACTAGCTTTCAGACTGGCATCTAGTTCAATATTTCTCTCTCACCTAAATCATTTATTTAAAATTGCGTGGAACAATGTTCCTGGTATTCAGTCTGACACGAAACTGATAAAAATGCTATGCACATTTTTCCTTCATTAATCTCATTCAACTCCATTGCATTAGTAAAATAGTAACATATGTCCAAATGTAAGGAAACGTCTATGGCCTGCAGCTTATCACTAAAGCGAAAAGCAAACAGTAACAACGACAACAACAAAACCCTATCTGTAAAAACCATGCATCAAAAGAATATTTATGAAGGTAAAAGATATGAAGACAAATTCTACTGTGATCGTAATTCTATCCATACCTATTTAGAAGCATTACAACAGTCAATTGCTTCAAAGTCTGTATCTGTAGACATATAGAAGCATGCTTTTAATTCTGTATATCTTTAGAAGCAAAAATAACAGTTTATAATTTACATATAGTTTGTCTAGCTCTCTTGATTCTTTGCTTACTTTGAGAAAAGGACCAAATAGAGACACCAACAAGCAACACTTGAGACTCCCCACCCCCAGGGGTGGGTTCTAAACTTTTTTACTACCGGTTCTGTGGGCGTGGCTTATTTTATGGGCGTGGTTTGATGGTCATTCTTTAGGATTTAGCAGAGGTACTGGTCTACCAGGCTTTTAACTGCTTGCAGAGCCGTACCAGTCTACCCATTTGTTTTTGGAGCACTCCGGTCTACCTATTTGTTTTTGGAGTGCACTGGTCTACCACCTCACTGCCTTTTACCACTGATCAGCTATAGGGCAGTGCTCTGAAGTGCTGCGGCAAGAGTTTAAACAGTTTTTTGCCGCTCTGCCACCATTGAGAGCATCGGAAACCGCTTTCAGGCAGCTTGGCCTCAATTGCCAATCTACTACCACTGAGAGGTTTACAAGGAGCGGATTGGTTCTAGCCAATCAGTTGGGAGGCTTCTTGGCTTCTCAATTTAAAGCTACAGTGTCTTGTTTTTTTCTCTCTCTTCTTTGTCAAGTGAGCCCTGATTTTTTTCCTTCTAACTGATCAGCTGGGACTCGGGAGGCAGCAAATAGATTGGGGGCAGGGCCAGACAGGGTGATATTTACCGGTTCTCCGAACTAGTCAAAATTTCCACTACTGGTTCGCAAGAACCAGGGAGAACCGGTAGCAACCCACCACTGCCCCTCCCCCCCAATTTACTCTTTGCAGACTAAGACTTCCAACATACAGGATGAACACTCAGAATGAGTCAAGAACTCCTGATCTATCATTATTTGCTCACAATCCCTTGGAGATCTTAAATCACCCCAGAGCAATTATACACTAGCATTTTCTTGCTAGCTAGAATAAGAGAGGAACCTCATTAATGTCCTCTATGTTTGCTATTATGCTCAGCTGTAGGGAGTTTAATAAAAGTATCTCTTAGTCAATGATTAGCTTGTACCGTGTGTGTGTGTGTGTATGTGTATGCACAGGCATACTACAGAGAGGCAAAATAAAACATATCCAGGTGGTTCCTTTTAAATTATTGAAGAAGAAAGCAGGACTGGAGAGGGAAATTGAACAACAGAGCAAAATCTATTTTGAGAATTTAAGATTAATTTTTGAGAATCTATTTTTAAGGAATTCAATTCTCGTTGAACTGAAATTCCCTTCCCAGAGAATAGCGGAAACATGGCAAACTGGACTCAACTATTTTTGAGTCCGGATTGCCATGTTTCCGCTATCCTTTCAATTCAACAAGAATTCAATTCCATAAAAATCAAAGAATTGTGTGAAACTGCTACACACAGCCATGCTTAAATGGCCTGAGGGGTGTTCGACTAAAACTTCAGATATCAGCATTCAGTGTTGCTTACTATAAGATTATGCCTTCTACTCGGTATAAATAAAGGCCTCCCAATGTCAAACTGTGTTAATCCAACGGAAAAAGGACAGCTAGTTAAGAAAGACTAACATGCAACTTTTGAAAAGCCAACCAGAAATATAAACGGGGAATTTACAGTCAACTTGTCAAGAATCCCACCTGTGGCTCAGTTTGGCAGTTTCATATTGAACTAAACACTCTGTCTAGTCTCTTTGGGAGTAGCTCCAAGACTCTATGGCAGGGGTGAAATGCTCCTGATTTGGACCGGATTGCCCGATCCAGTAGTGATGGCAGCGGGTAGTTCGGAGAACTGGTAGCAAAAATCCCTGCGCCCCCCACCACCACCATGCCCAGCTGAGCCGTACGATCATCAGAGGCTTTTTGTTTTTTTTTACTTTTAAAAGCATTTTTTCTACAACTTCTTCCGCCGAAAAAATGCTTTTAAAAGTAAAAAAAAAAGCCTTTAATGATTGCACGGCTCAGCTGGGATGTCAGAGGCTTTTCAACACATTTTTTTCTGCAACCTCTTTCGGGGAAGAGGTGGTTAAAAAAATGATTTGAAAAGGCTCTGATGATCAGGCAACACAGCTGGGATCGTCAAAAGCTTTTCAAAGCATTTTTTTAACCACCTCTTCCACGGAAGAAGTTGCAGAAAAAAATGCTTTAAAAGTCTCTCTGACGATCCTAATTGAGTTGCCTGATCGTCAGAGAGACTTTTCAAAACATTTTTTAAAATGTTTATTATGATTTAAGCAATACAGTTTTCAACTGCCTTGAATTCAATATGTCTTGAAATGTGAATCCTCTGTATATATTAAGGAGTGCCTTAGTAAGACCACACCTAGAATACTGCAATCCAGTTTTGGTCACCACACTATAAGAAAAGATGTTGAGACTCTAGAAAGAGTGCAGAGAAAAGCAAGCAAGATGATTAGGAAATTGGAGGCTAAAACATACGATGAATGTTGCAGGAACTGGGCATGGCTAATCTAGTGAAGAGAAGGACCAGGAGAGACATGAAAGCAGTCTTCCAATACTTGAGGGGCTGACACAGAGAGGAGGGGGTCAAACTGTTTTCCAAAGCACCTGAAGGCCAAACAAGGAATAATGGATGGAAACTGAACAAGGAGAGATTCAACCTGGAAATAAGGAGAAATTTTCTGATAATGAGAACAATCAACCCATGGAACAGCTTTCCTTCAGAAGTTGTGGGAGCTTCATCACTGGAGGCTTTCAAGAAGAGACTGGACTGCCATCTTTCAGAAATGGTGTAGGGTCTACTTGAGCAACGGTTGGACTAGTTGACCTATACGGTCCCTTCCAACTCTGTTAATCTGTATCTATAATATTCCCAGTAGTGATTTCAAAGTAGACATGTTTGTTTAAGGTAACCAGAAATACTGTTATAAGGTCATGCAGGTATTCAATCAGTGGTGAAATCCAATTTTTTTTACTACCAGTTCTGTGGGCATGGCTTGGTGGGCATGGTGCGGCTTGATGGGCATGGCTTGGTGGGCGTGGCAGGGGAAGAATACTGTAAAATCTACATTCCTACCCCACTCCTGGGGGAAGGATACTGCAAAATCCCCATTCCCTCCCCACTCCTGGGGGAAGGATGTTGCAAAATCTCCATTCCCACCCCACTTTGGGGCCAGCTAGAGGTGGTATTTGCCGGTTCTCCGAACTATTCAAAATTTCTGCTACCGGTTCTCCGAGCTGCTCAAAATTTCTGCTGCTGGTTCTCCAGAACCTGTCAGAACCTGCTGGATTTCACCCCTGTATTTAATTACTGTTGTGCTGTAGCCCACTGAAGTTGGCAAACTACATCTTGCCATTTAAGAGTTGTGACACCATTTATTCTATTCTTTTTAAAATCACATGATCTGTCTTCACTGTGGAGAGGTGGAAGGAGAAAATGCAGGAACTACTTTGGAGAGAAATGTTGGGCAGTGTTTCACACGGGAAATGGATTGCTCTCCTACAGAGAGATGCTCACTCGTTATGCTTCTTTAACAGCATCTCCAGAAAGGTCGTTATTACTTGATCCATGGCCATTCACTTTTAAAGCTCCACAAGGCAAAGAAAATTGCAGGAGAATCTCTGCTCCAGTGATGGCAACTTCCTGTGTAGCTTACAAATGTGTTTAAAATATATGTCCCAGTGTTATTTCCTTGAGTTTTGCCAGCAGAGATTTGGGCCATTCAAAAAATGTTGCACTTCTGTCTGTCTAGTGCAGGGGTCTACAACCTTAAGCACTCAAAGAGCCATTTGGACCCATTTCCCACATAAAAAAACAAACACCAGGAGCCACAAAACCTGGGTGGGCATGGCCAACGCGATGTCACTCACTTCCACCAGTCACATGACACCCCCCCCCCCAGCCATGCTACCCAGCCAGTCATTAGGGCAGAGAACCAGTTATTAAAAAACACTGGGAACCACAAAAACCCTTTTGACATATCTCTCTCTCCCCCTCCCTCCCCCCTCTCTCTGTATCTCTCTATGTCTCTGACCTGGCTGCTTCTCCATCCCCCTTACCTTCTCAGGCCAGGCGAGGAGTGACTGGGAGGGTGAGGGGCGGGGCCAGCCAGTGGTGGGATTGCCTGACAGGGAGCCACAACAGAGGGCCCAAAGAGCCACATGTGGCTCCAGAGCGGCAGGTTGCTGACCTCTGGTCTAGTGAGAGCTAGTGATGTTAGGACCCTCATCTCTTTTTTTACAAGTCAAGAATTGTTTTCTCTAGTAAAGACGATGATGATAGTGATGATAATGTTATTCATTTAGTTGTGTCTGACTCTTGGTGATTCTATGGGCCAGGTCTCTCCACATCTTCCTACTTCTTTGAGTTTTTCTATGCTCTGGCTGGTATCCAGGGTGAAATGCTACCGGTTTGTGTCAGTTTGCCCAAACTGGTAATAAAAAATGCTACCGGTTTGCTGAACTGGTAGTAAAAAAATGCTTTAAAAAGGAAAAAAAAAGTGCGTTGCTCAGTTGATGTTAGGAACTTTTTTTTTTAACATTTTAAACATTTTTTTACTACCGGTTCTCTGGAACTGGTAGTTAAAAATGCTTTAAAAAGTTTTTTAAAAAGCAGGAAATCCAAAAGCGTGCGTTTGGTGTGAATTGTGCATGCATGTGCAGCATGCGTCCAGCATACACTGCACATGTGTGCATGCAGCATGCATCTGGCACACACCGCGCATGCATGGGCAATGAACCAGTGGTGACTGGCGGAGGATTTCACCACTGCTGATATCAGTTTGATGGTGTACAGCCACCATGTTCTTTGATGGCCTGGTTTCCCTTTACTAACTCTTGCAAACATTTGCTTTCTCCAGTGAATTTCCCCGCGTGACATGGCCAATGTAAGTGAGACACAGTTTCGTGATTTTGCCTTCCAATGACATGTCTGGTGCTATACATGTCTAGTAGTCACCTTTGCTGTCCAAGGAATACGCAGGAGTCTTCTCCAGAACCACAGAATGTGTAGAATGTTTTCCTCCAATGTGCCAGACATAACAATGATAAGGCTCCTGAGAACCAAGGGCAGATCAATGTGCCCTAGCAATGGCAGGAGGGAGTGCTAAGAAGTTTATCACCTGCTTGGTTGGCTAATGTGACCTGTGACACATAGGGAATGGCCAGTATTTATTCTTTAATTATACCAAAGAGCAGGAATTATTCAGTGTTGGTTTCACATTTGACTGTGCCAATATGATGTACACAATAAAAAGGACTTTTGAGGAAGCCAAGGCCTCAGAGTCTTGAATTGATTGGGAGCATTACTCAGAACCATGACCTAGTCCTTCTTTGGTGACTATTCACAATTACGGCAGTGACGAAAATGTATTAATTTTATGATCAATTCTCACACTTACGAGCTTTTCAGGTCCATGCACCAAAGAAAAGCTGAAATAAGACTGTAATCATAGTTGCAGTTTCACAACTAGAAATGAGGAGGAACTTTTTGACAGTGAGAACAATCAACCAGTGGAACAGAAGTTGTCTTCAGAAGTTGTGAGAGCTTCATAACTGAAGGCATTCAAGAAAAGATTGGACTGCCATTTGTCAGAAATTGTGTAGGGTCTCCTGCTTAAGCGGGGGGTTGGACTAGATGATCTATAAAGTCCCTTCCAACTCTGTTAATCTGTTCAACTGAGTTGCCAGTTCCAAGTTTGGTTGCTAAACATCTACTGAAAATCTTTAATTCTTCAAATTCCTGATCAAAGGTATTTCATACAGTATAGTCTGATCACAACCAGTTCTTCCTTTTCTTGAATGGGTTTTGGGACAGGGTTACTTCACATTCAGGTATTATTAAAATTCTTCATTTTTGAAATAAAATTGCTGCATTTCCTTCCGTTTCCTTTATCATCATTTCTTTCTTCATAAATATTTTAAAGTAGAAGGAGAAATGATGCCCCAAGTACTTTCCACCTTGTTTGCTTCTCCTTTTCTTCCATCTTGCACATGGCCCCATTGCAAGAAAAATGAACATTTCAGGTGAACATCCCTTCCACATACATACTAAATGCTGTTTGTGTTACTCTTGAAAATCAATAAATTTCAAAAGATTGCATGCATTCTTAGCATCCAGTCAATTAGCCAATAAGCACCTTTCCACGTTCCTGTATGGGGATGATCTGACAGCTTTTTCAGGAACCCTAATGAGCCTAAAAGGTTATGGTGGCTCAATGGCTAAGATGCTGAGCTTGTCGAAAGGTTGACAGTTCAGCGGTTCGAATCCCTAGGGCCGCGTAACAGACTGAGCTCCCGTTACTTGTCCCAGATTCTGCCAACCTAGCAGTTCGAAAGCATATAAAAAATGCAAGTAGAAAAATAGCGACCACCTTTGGTGGGAAGGTAACAGTGTTTCACGCGCCTTTGGTGTTTAGTCATGCCAGCCACATGACCACAGAGACGTCTTTGGACAGTGCTGGCTCTTCGGCTTTGAAACGGAGATGAGCACTGCCCCCTAGAGCCGGGAACGACTAGCACATATGTGCTAGGGGAACATTTACCTTTTTAATCAGCCTGAAGGTAATCCTTCCAGCTACCTTTTCCTACAAGTCATTAATCATCCAAGGCAAAGCTGTTACTCGTCACCAACACTCTAAATTTACAAATGAAATTTGAACAGAAATCATATACAACAGCTCAAACTTTTTAAATATTTGTGTTCTGTTTTCCAGGAACCTAGTTCATGGAAAGGATACTTGAAAAATATAACAGAGATTGCTTAGAGACCCCAATGTTGCTATTCTTAGATTTTATGAGACAACAGGGAGACAGCATTTATCAGCAGCCCTAAGGTTATTTAATGCTAAAGCCAGAGCTCAATGGTGCTAACTCTGTATTTATAAGGATCACAATTCATTAGAGAAGATCTAAGTTTTTTTAAAACAATTATGCTGTCCATTGTACATAGGCTATCCAATGGAGGTTTACACCTGGAGTTAGGATTGCAAAACATCAAGGTTATAGTTTGGCAACGTGCCTTTAATGATTGGCTAAAATTATAAAGAAAGATTTGTAAAAAAAGGACCCTTCTAGAGATAAAAACACATTATACTACCAAAAGGCTGAGAGTTTGAAATAGCTTCTCTTTAAAGGTCCAATCCAGGGGTGCTATTCAGCAGGTCCTGACAGGTTCTGCAGAACCGGTAGCGGAAATTTTGAGTAGTTTGGAGAATCGGCAAATACCACCTCTGGCTGGTCCCAGAGTGGGATGGGAATGGAGATTTTGCAATATCCTTCCCCCAGGAGTGGGGTGGGAATGGGGATTTTGCAGTATCCTTCCCCTGGAGTGGGGTGGGAATGGAGATTTTGCAGTATCCTTCCCCTGGAGTAGAGTGGGAATGGAGATTTTGCAGTATCCTTCCCCTGGAATGGGGTGGGAATGGAGATTTTGCAGTATCCTTCTCTCAGGAGTGGGGTGGGAATGGAGATGTTGCAGTATCCTTCCCCTGCCACGCCCACCAAGCCACACCATGCCCACCAAGCCATGCCCACAGAACCGGTAGTAAAAAAAAAATGTGAATTCCACCACTGGTCCAATCTGATCCTCTTTCAGCATCTCCTGTTGTAACTCACGATCTTATTGCTGGTTTTCATGTATATTGCATGGTTTTTTGAATATATGCTGTATTGCAGTGGGATCAGATTGAATTCTGCAAATTTTTATGGATAAACTACACCAGTATTACATTTTTATTCATCCTACCAACAAGCTTTACAGGCTCTAATGTTTAAAGAAAGGATTCTGAATGATTACTTCTGACAAGTTGCATGCAATTGCACTCAAAATATACCTAGAATTAGCAGCATGTGGTGCATTCATCTGAAAGGTGATATTATAATGGCAGCAATATAATGTTAGTCAGATCTATGATAAGAGCTCAATCATCTTTCTACCATTTGCTTATTTACAATACACCCTGCAATTTAATTTGAGTGACTTGAATTTATGAAATTATGATCTTAATATTGGCAACTGGTCAAAACTAATTTGAAACATGAATTTGAGCATAAGCTAAAATTTATTGTCACATAATCTTGTTATCAAAGCTCCTTTACCAGCACAAATTCTATTCATGTACTGTAGATTTGCAATAGGAAATTTAATGTTTTAATACAATGATCTGACAGATAATACTTTAAGCAGCATTGTGCAAACTGAGCTCCCCTCCCCCTTTTTTTTCTTTCTATTTATTTAATGTTTTGGAGGGAAATTTCCTAAGTGTAGCATTAGCAATTCGGTTTGGGATATTGGTGCCCGAAAGCCTCTTATGGACTTTTTTTGTGTAAAAATTAGAAAAATGAACTTGTGATTTATGGTTTTGATGATTTGATTGGATAGTTTATAGAAACAAAAGATGTAACCTTAGAAAGATTAATATATATTTCTACTTATAACTGTTGTAAAAAATATTGGATTGGAAGCCACTTTTTTATATCTTTCTTTCTTTTCTATTTTTCTTGCAGTTTTTCCTTTTCCTTTGATTTCTTTTTTCTTCCTTACTTTCTTCCTTATTTTTATTAGTTTTTATATTCTTGTTTAAAAGTTTTCATTAAAATATGCATTGTTGTTGTTGTTAGTCATGAAGTCGTGTCCGACCCATTGTGACCCCTGGACAACTTTCCTCCAAGCCTTCCTGTCCTCTACAATCCTCTGGAATCCATTTAAGCTCACGCCGACCGCTTCAGTGACTCCATCCAGCCACCTCATTCTCTACCGTCCCTTTCTTCTTTTGCCCTCAATTGTTCCCAGCATTAGGCTCTTCTCCAGTGAGTCCTACCTTCTCATTAGATGGCCAAAGTATTTGTAAAAAATATAAAATATGAATACAGATATATACATACACACACACACACGTTCAATATTGGCAGTCCCTCAATGACCTTCTCTGAGCATAGAAACTAAGCAAGGTGAGGCTGGTTGGAATTCAGATGGATGATACTTCCACGACAGCTGCAACAATGTGAATTTAGCCCCACCTGTTTTCTGGAGACATTCTTACCTTTCCATTCTGCTGCCAAGAGAACTTCATGGAATGGAACTCACTATTGAATGGCCAGAGGTAGTATTCAGCCGGTTCGTACCAGTTTGCCCAAACCGGTAGTGGAAATCACAGGTGGGCCCGGCTCTATGCCATCCTATTTAGGCACGTTTTTGAGGCTGGGCGCATGTGCAGAAGGCAGGCGCATGTGCAAACCGGGCGTGCACACAAAGCGAGCGGTACTAACATAATGTGATACCCACTACTGTGCATGGCCAGTACATTTAAAAAACAGCAACAGTCCAAGCAGATAACAAGACCTGGCAATGGCTAAGAGCAGAAAAGCTAAAGAAAGACTGAGTGGCTAATTCTGGCCTCATAAGACCAAGCCTTAGGAACAAATAAATACAAAGCCAGAATTGAGAAGATAGCAACTGATAGTAAATGCCACCTCTGCAAAGAAGCTGAAGAAACAGAAGACTACATAGTTACTTTCTGCAAGAAGTTTGCACACACTGATTACAGTCAATGTCATGACAAACAATGGAACAATGGAAAATCTTCAAGAAATACCATTTGCTTGTAAGCAAGAACCAGTGGGGCACAAATTAGACAAAGTAATTGAAAATTAAGAAGCTAAAGTGTTTTGGGATTTTAGAATTCAAACAGGCAAGCATCTGTTATTAAGACCGAAGACTTAACAACTGTCGATAAGAAAGACCAAAAAAAATTACATAGCTGATGTGGCAGTACCTGGCGACAGCAGGTATTACACACAATGTACAAAATTTTGCTACTTTTAGAATAATACATTTAATCTTGATTATTTAACAGATGGTGCAGATAAAATGCCCTGGAAGTTTAAATAAAAGAAACATAATCAGCTCATGGTGAATGTCCCTGTAGAACTGGCAATGCAGAAGACTGTGTTTTCTTTGGCATCCATATCAAAGGGGCAGTAATGGGTTTCATATGGGGTTTTCCTGTATTTTGCTTCCAGGACTGCTGTGGGAAGATCTGTGTTGGGAGAAATGTCCATCTGGGTTCAGTTCCAAGTGGGGAGAAAGACACTAGAAACATGGAGGGTGCTTGAAAATATGGTTTAATGGTGGACAGGACGACATGGTTTTGAGGTCCTGGGCAAAAAGACACCTGGGTGGGTGTGGGAGAGAGATTTATACTCTCTGTTGGGCTTTGAATTTGATCTTGTGTTCTGATTGGCTGTCAGACTCCCAGAAGGCAGGGGTCTTAGCTAACTTTGTAGGCTGTCTGTGTCCCAGGCCTGGTTGAATCTTGCTGGGTGATAATGTAATGAAAGGGCTTTGGCAATTCCTACTATGGCTCTGCCTGAAGGAGGTAGATCTTTCTTATGTAGAATAGACTGGTCCAGGCCTTAATAACCCATTGACAAAAGGTGGGGGGAGGGCTGAGTTTCTGCCTCCCTTTTAGGGGAAATATTCTGCCCTTTTAATATTTCCTAAAATATCTCATTTTCCTAGGAGAGGGGTGGATGCTAACTTCCTATATCTGTTATGGGAAAAAAAAGTACCAATAATAATAATAACAGGGATGTTGGGTGATATCTCAAAACAACTGGAACACCATCAGCATTGACAAAATCACCATCCATCAATTGCAAAAGGCAGCTTTACTTGGAGCTTTACTTACATCCTGTGACAATATCTTCAATGCCATCAAACAACAACATCTACCCATCCAAACTCCTTGGGAAGGGCTTGAAAAGTGAATAAAAAAATGTCAAATCCTCCAACTGTGCCATGAATCGTCATCATAATAAAAAACATTTATTCTTCAGACTCTCTTCAGCCAGCATTTGAAGCTTCTCCAGGTGTTGACAGTAAAGACGACCTTGATGGATAATATGACACACAGAGAGGAAGTACCTAACAATAAGAGCAATTGAGTAAGAAAACTAGCATTGTAACAGATTGGGGCAGCCTATAAAATTTATATAATTGTATAAATCTATATAAAATATACAGGGATGCAGTGGCTCAGTGGCTAAGATGCTGAGCTTGTCGATCAAAAGGTCAGCAGTTCAGCGGTTCAAATCCCTAGTGCCATGTAACAGGGTGAGCTCCCGTTACTTGTCCCAGCTTCTGCCAACCTAGCAGTTCGAAAGCACGTAAAAAAAATGCAAGTAGAAAAATGGGGACCACCTTTGGTGGGAAGGGGAACAGCGTTCCATGCACCTTTGGCATTGGGTCATGTCGGCCACATGACCATGGAGACGGATTCGGACAGCGCTGGCTCTTCGGCTTTGAAACGGAGAAGAGTAGGGAACGACTAGCACATATGCGTGAGGAGAACCTTTACCTTATAAAATCTCACAAATTATTAAGCAACCTAGAAAGTTGTGTACTTCCCTTCACAGGGTGTGTTGAAGTAGAGGCCAGACACTTTCTGTTAAGAATCCTTTCATTTGGATTCCTGCACTGATAAAAGGGTGGGATTTGTTGGTTTAATTAGTAAAGCTCTAAAGCGATCTGGATTCTAAGGGGAAAAGAGGTTTGAAAGCACAGTAGCATTCTCCTTGAAGAAGTCATTTATTTTCTCTGGCCTCCTGCAGCTGCGTTTATGCAATCCCAGAAAGATGTGTACTTGGTATAAGGAGGTGCCAACAGGTGCTAAGTGAGCAACCAATGTGCTGAGAATAACTTATTCTCTCTCCAGTTCAGATTGGTGCACAGCTCTTCCGAATAGTTCCTTCCAGTTCTATGAAGCCAGTCATATAATTAGCATTTTAGCTCATTCAGATTCACAGTGGCTTGCCTCAGACTTGCTCTAGTAATTAAAAAGTGCTATGATTTCTCAAGCATTACGTCCAAAAGTTTCACTATTGTTGGAAGAAATGTCCATCTGGGTTCAGTTCCAAGTGGGGAGAAAGACACTGGAAACATGGAGGCCGAATGGAAAGATGGTTTTGTTGTGGCTCCGACCCCCGAGCCCATCGTATCAGAGGAAGAAGGCTCCGAACATGAAGGAGAGGAGCCGGCCAGGCCTCCCTCTCCCGGCCCCTCCTCTCTGGCAATTCCTCAGGTGTCGGCCGAAGGAGAGGAGATTGGCCAGGAGCCAGGTGTCTTCGATCTGTCGGAGAGTGATGAGGGAGACAAATTGTGGCTGGATCCATGCCAGCATCGGCGTGCTAAACGGTCACAGCAGATGAGGAGGCGTGCCAGAGATTGAGCTGAGTCACTGGACCACACCCCACAGGCTATATCAGGGAGGGTAATGGCCATTCCAGCTCTGTGACGGACAAAGCAAAAACTCTGGCAAGTCACTTACACTTTTGGGATGAACAACGCCTCATCTGTTGAGGATTTCTGTTACTGGACTACTTCAAAGTGTCTGTATTTTTGTGTTATCTGGTGGAGGAACAACCCCTCCTTCTTGGAGTAAAAGCTCTTGGCAGGCAGCTGCTGCGTTGCTGCCAAGTTTTGATAACGAACCTTTGACTGTTTTGGAACAATTATTTAACCCTTTGGGGTGGGTGTTTGTGCGTGTGGGAGATGGGGACAGAACAGGTTTATTGATGGACACATGGGTTTGAGGTCCTGGGCAGCTGATCACATGGAGCTGAGAATGGGGTTTTTTTATACCCTCTCTTGGGCTTTGAACTTGAGCTTCCTGTTCCTGTGGCAAGGGCATGTATTTTATTGGTTGCTGTAGGGGTCATAGCTAACTTTTAAAGATAAATGTTCCCCTCGCACATATATGCTAGTCGTTCCTGACTCTAGGGGGCGGTGCTCATCTCCGTTTCAAAGCCAAAGAGCCAGTGTTGTCCAAAGACATCTCTGTGGTCATGTGGCCGGCATGATTAAACACCAAAGGGGCACGGAATATTGTTACCTTCCCACCAAAGGTAGTCCCTATTTTTCTACTTGCATTTTTACAAACTGCTAGGTTGGCAGAAGCTGGGACAAGTAATAGGAGCTCACGCCGTTACATGACACTAGAGATTCAAACTGGTGAACTGCCAACCTTTCGATCGATAAGGTCAGTGTCTTAGCCACTGAGCCACCACGTCCCTTAGCTAACTTTTTAGATTGTCTGAATTAAGTTTGGTTGAAGCCTGAACTCTCTGAGATGATGTAATGAGGAAGCTTGTGTCCTGAAAGGGTGTTGGGACATTCCTGTTGTGTCTTAATGGCTTTCCCGGTTTGGATCTTCAGTGGGGGCTGATCCTACCATTCTACCTAATTCTGCCTTTTGTTCAAAATATACTGTCTCCAAGGTTAGTATCTGCTTGGAGGCAGGGAACTATGGCTCTGAGTTTCTGTCTTTAAAAACGTATTTCTCCTTTAGAGAAAATATAATATTCTGCTTTTTTAATATTTCTTAAAATATCTCATTTTTCTAATATTTCATTCTTCTACACTATGATGTAGGGGAAAAATTATCTTGTGTCATTGTCAATCACCTTTATTTAATAAATGTATGTCCATTTCCCCTTTTCTTGAGGGAGGGGTTCCCCCATTTGAGCCCACAAACCTATGAATAAGGGAAATAATTGATTCAAAACCACTTGGTTATCTCCATGGTCAAACAGAGACATAAACTTTGCTCTCCCTGGTTTAAGTCCAGCCAGTTGGCTCTCTGTTGTTCGTCACAGTTATTCTTGGCTTCAAAAAGTAAGAAAAATGAAAATTGCCTGAGGGGACTGGTAGAAAAAAAGTCTGGGGCATTATGAAGGATGGGAAAGCAGTTTCTGAGCTCTCAGATTGAAGGAGTCACAGATTGAACCAAATTCTTTCTTTAATTAAAATACATCACATTTCCTAGTTAATTTAAAGCAAACTTGGAACATATCACACATTTCTAACAGAGGTGGGTTTCAGCAGGTTCTGAACAGTTCTGGAGAACCAGTAGCGGAAATTTTGAGTAGTTTGGAGAACTGGCAAATACAACCTCTGATTGGCCCCACCCCCATCTATTCTCTGCCTCCCGAGTCCCAGCTGATCGGGAGGAAATGGGGATTTAGCAATAACCTTCCCCTGGATTGGGGAGGGAATAGAAATTTTACAGGATCCTTCCCCTGGAGTGGGGTGGGAATGGAGATTTTACAGTGTCCTTCTCCTGCCACGCCCATCAAGCCACACCCACCAAGCCATGCCATACCCACCAAGCCACACCCACAGAACCAGTAGTAAAAAAATTTGAAATCCACCACTGATTTCTGACTTCAAAAGTGGCCATGCTGCCCCTAAGGGAAGGCTGTGTTAATATTACTGATCATTTCCCCAATCTTCTGAGGAGCCATGACAATGGCAGGAATGTGATTTGAAAATTACTGGCTTACACATGTAACCCTTCCACCTTCTTCCTCTGCTACAAAACTGTGAGGGAAGAAAGGCTACACCGTTCAAACACCTTTTTCTTTTTAAAGTGGCAGAGAATTGACTGTAGAAACCATCCATTTAAGTGCCCTGTCAATATTGTACCAAATCTCTCATCGCTATGCAGGCCGAAATCAAGAAAAGATAAATTGAAAATGATTTTTTTTCTTGTTGTTTTAGTTTTCATGCATTATGTTAAGTTAAAGACTGCCAATGACATGCCTTTAGAGAACATTTTCAATTACAGGAAAAGCTATCCTTTTCAACCCATATCAGTTACAACCTTCAATACAATGCAGCAGGAGCTACATTATCAAAGAACATCCATCCAGAAAGCCCCAGCTCCAGTGAACACCACCTTCTGCAGAAGCAGAGTTGATGGCTCATAGTGGTTAATAATGTATCACTTTTAATTGTGCTGTTTGAAGCTATAATAAACCACCTAAAAACAGAAATGTAAACGAGGAAGGTTACAGTTAATAGTAAAGCTAAAGAAAAGCACAGAACCCTAATTGTTTCCATCATGCCAGGATGAGGGAGCTCATCAAGGATTAACAATTATACCACTGTTCTATAGAATCTTCTTTAAATTAGCAAAGGTGTGTGTGTCAGGGGTGGGATGCTACCAGTTTAATAATCGGTTCGGTGAGTGTGTGTGCACGTGCTTAAGGCGCTTGCACGCAGTGCTGAAAATGGAGCATTTAGAAGCTCAGCTGCTTACCTCCCAAGTCAGCAACGGTAAGTAGAACAGCGAGGGGCGGGGAATCACCCCTGTATTCCCAATCCCTGTACCGTGGGATTGAGATGAGCTACAAAGCAGGAAATAAAGGACAGGATAGAGCGGGGGTGGGTGGGCGAGGCCAACTGATCGTCGGCGCTACCAGTTCGCCTGAACCAGTCCGAACCGGCTGAATACCACCTTTGTGTGTGTGTGTGTGTGTGTGTGTGTGCGCGCGCGCAGTAGTCACTGGAATCCTACAGTACAAAGAAAAGGAATTTAAACCTTCATGCTGACTACGATTTCAGATAAAAGTCCCTTCCTTCCACAAGGAAATCAGCATAAGGAATTACAATCTTCTGTGAGATGTGATTACTCCCTTCCCTTCTGACATGTAATATTTATTTTAAAAATCTGATATGATTGCTAAGTGCACATGATTGTGCTTAAACCTCACCCTGAAGCTGCTCACGAGCAGTCATGTACTGTATGTTTGCCCTAGTCTGGGGCCTTGTGAAGGTTCTTGTCTTTTGAACAAGATACGACTATTTTAGGCCACTTCTTCCTATTTGGGCATAATCCTGGCTTAAGCCTTCACAAGTAGGCTGCCTATACTTTCTTTATCAGTGGGCAAAAGAACCCCAGAAGGTGAGGTTGAGCTTCTCTGTGGACTGGAACCAAGCAAGGAAGCTTCATCTGCTCTCCGTTTATCAGAGCAGAAGCCAAGAGAAGAGAGCATGGCCTGTACATTGGTTTATTCTTCTCCACTAACACTCTGCAGCTTCGTGTTAGTATAAAAGCCTCTTGATGCGGGTGAAGGAGGAGAGTGCAAAAGTTGGCTTGAAACTCAACATTAAGAAAACTAAGATCATGGCATCTGGCCCTCTCAATTCCTGGCAAATAGATGGGGAAGAAATGGAGGTAGTGACAGATTTTATTTTCTTGGGCTCCAAGATCACTGCAAATGGGAACTGCAGCCAAGAAATTAAAAGACACTTGGTCCTGGGGAGGAAAGCTGTGGCAAATTTAGACTGCATACTAAAAATCAGAGACATCACCCTGCCAACAAAAGTCTGTATAGTCAGCTGGTTTTCCCAGTTGCAATGTATGGCTGTGAAAGTTGGACCATAAGGAAGGCTGAGTGCCAAAGAATTGAGGCCTTTGAACTATGGTGCTAGAGAAGATTCCTGCGAGTCCCTTGGACTGCAAGGCGATCCAACTGGTCAGTCCTAGAAGAGATCAACCCTGACTGCTCTTTAGAAGGCCAGATGCTGAAGATGAAACTCAAATACTTTGGCCACCTAATGAGAAGGAAGGACTCACTGGAGAAGAGCCTAATGCTGGGGAAGATTGAGGGCAAAAGACGAAGGGGACAACAGAGAACAAGGTGGCTGGATGGAGTCACTGAAGCAGTCGGCCTGAGCTTAAATGGACTCAAGAGGATGGTAGAGGACAGGAAGGCCTAGAGGAACGTTGTCCATGGGTCGTGATGGGTCGGACATGACTTTGCAACTAACAACATTAAAAAAAGACCTCTTTGACCCTTTGCCTCTCAAGGGCAATGAGGGGGTGTCATCACAGCAGCATTTGTATTTCTCTGGAGAATCCATGTTGATGTAAAACAACAAAAAGCAGGATGTATGAAAATGCATGGAAGGCTCTCAAGATACAAAGGATAAATGGGCAGACAGTTCCTGTGTGCAACACAGATCACCAAAATCTGTGGGTAGATATTATTGAAGTTTATGCATCTTATAAATATAGGGCATTTACACACAATACACATACACACACACATGAAACTGGAATGATGGCTAACATCTTTCTTACGCATTATTTTTTTCAAGGCAATTTCTGATCAAACTGGTAATAATATTACACATGCCCTGTGAACTCCAACTTAATTCTACTAAATTGAGGTTAGTTATATTTCTCATCCCAGAAAAACTGATAGTAAGCTCATTAAGCAGCAGTAAGATTATGCATAGCTCAAAACTGAAAATTGCCAGAGGCTGTAAAAATGTCACACTGCATTCATAAATGTGAGATGTAGCAGCCAAGACTTAGTTGAATGAATTTAAGTAACAAAACAAGATTTTGGATATACTGTATAAGTCCCATTTCTAATGAAGCTAGACCAGGTGTCAGCAATCTGCAGCTCCGGAGCTGCATGCGGCTCTTTGGGCCCTCTGCTGGTGCTCTCTGTTGGGTGATCCCACCATTGGCTGGCCCCGCCCCTCACCCTCCCCTCCCAGTCACTCCTCGACTGGCCTGAGAAAGTAAGGGCAATGGTGGGTGATGGAGAAGTGGCCATGGCAGAGACAGAGATAGGAGAAGAGAGAGAGACAGAGAGAGATACAGAGAGAGAGGTGGGGAGAGAGGGAGAGAGGGGAAGGGGGGAGGGAAAGAGAGAGAGATGTCAAAAGGGTTTTGTGGTTCTCGGTGTTTTTTAACAACCAGTTCTCTGCCCTAATGACTGGCTGGGTAGGCGTGGCTAGGGGAATGAGGACCCAGATTGTGGGGGCAATAAGCTGACTTTGTATAAATATACAAAAGTATGAAGGCTATTGCTTAATGCACTGTAAGCTGCCCTGAGTCTCCAGAGAAGGGCGGCATATAAATCAAATTTTTTAAAAAAATCATGTGACTGGTGGAAGTGAGTGACTTTGAGTTGGCCACACCCACCCAGGTTTTGTGGATCCCGGTGTTTTCTTTTCTGTGGGAAACAGGTCCAAATGGCTCTTTGAGTGTTTAAGGTTGCAGACCCCTGAGCTAGACTGTATGAGTGGTTGGACTAGATTCATAAAAGCAGAAGGACATATGTCACACACAAAAGGACAAAAATGGATGAGAGTGGGGAAGTACATCTACAGTAGAATTTAAATCATAATTAATTTTTCATTTGATTCTAGAAACTTTGAGTTTCTAACTTTGACACTAACTCTATTCATGTGAAAATTTAAGCAAATCCTTTGTACAATATATTGTGTTGTCCTCCTTGCACTTTGTTTCCTTTCTTTTAACTTTTTTAAAAAAAACAAATCACATTCAGATGCTGAAAACTTGGTCTGGTATGTTCTGTTAAATATATAAATATATAAATGAACAGGCTTGACAAGTTCTTAAGTTCAAAACACATGTATAATATTTTTGAAGTTAAAATCTTGGGTGTTTTCCTGCATCATTAAAAATCTGTTAGTTGAAATACTTAAAATCCTGGCTAAAATCCCAGCTGAAAATCCTCCAAAATCCCAACAAAACACTTTGTAAGGTCTTTTGAAACTCTGGCTAAAATCCTAACCAACACTTTAAAAGTTTCTTTTTGGCAACGTTTTGACAAGCTCTCTAACTTGTCATCATCGGGGCCCCTACTTTCAGTTTAGAAGTTGTGGGTATGCTGCGAGATCGGAGTTGTTGCTTTTCTATGTTTGCTGCTGCTGACGTATGCTGATTGGCCTGCAACTCTGTGTCCTGATTGGAGGGCAGCAGTTTTTTCTCCTGCTTCATTATCCTAGCTGCAGCCTGACTGCGTGTTAAAGGCCCAGCTTTCTCTGGTTCCCTATTACTAACTGTCAATTGCAAAGAAGGAAGGATTCTGGTAGGCATCACAATACCACTGATTGCCTGTTGAGATCTCAGCCTATCTTCTGGCTCGGTTCTCTCTCTCTCCCTATTGCTAGCTATCATCTGCAAAGAGGGGAGGACTCTGGCAGACATTACAACACCACTGGTCGCCTGTTGGAATCTCTGCCTATCCTCTGATATTAAAACTCGAGTTTCCCTCAGTGCAGGTCTCCAAATACTTGATAACCTAGAAGCGTCATCTCCTCTATTCATATTCTGCGGCCTCTTTTCAATTTCAAAACGATGTTACCTCCCCACCAAAGGTGGTCCTTATTTTTCTACTTTCATTTTTTATGTGCTTTCAAACTGCTAGGTTGGCAGAAGCTGGAACAAGCAACGGGAGTTCACCCCATTACGCGGCACTAGGTATTCAAACTGCTGAACTGCCGACCTTTCGATCGACAAGCTCAGCGTCTTAGTCACTGAGCCACAACTCAGTGTATGGACAGTTATATTCTTATTCAATGAGGCTTCAGCTAAAGTGAGATCACAAATGTTTGTTAAAAGTCTGAGGACATTGGAATGACATGGCACACATCAAATTGTTGCACAAGTAAGCTCTGTGATGCCATCATAATGAGCATGATGTCATTGCCCGTCCCTCACACAGCTATCAGGCATAATAGGGATGTTGAATGCTTTGTATTTTGATTCTACAGAGGTGCTTTGATGCATACAGGAGTGTCTGTGGAAGCAAGGCACTCTCATTGGCAAACTCATAGACTCTGTGTAGTCAAGAGGTCTGGTAGTCAAGGATCTCCCATCACATGAAAAGAGCATCTTTTCTAATTTCTTAATGAATGAAAAACTAAAGTTAATGAGCCGTGGTGGTGCAGTGGTTAGAGTGCAGTATTGCAGGCTATTTCTGCTGATCACCGGCTGCCAGCAGTTTGGCAGTTCAAATCTCACCAGGTTCAAGGTTGCCTCAGCCTTCCATCATTCTGAGGTGGGTTAAATGAGGACCCAGATTTTGGGGGGCAATATGCTGACTCTGTAAACTGCTTAGAGAGGGCTGTAAAGCACTATGAAGTGGTATATAAGTCTAAGTGCTATTACTATTGCTATTGCTAGTGAGTATTAATAGGCCAACTTCATCTTTTATTTGTATTCAAACATATTGAGTAGAACTTTTAACTGATTTATTCTGATCTAGATGATTCCCGCTATCTAAAATAGATTTTTTTTTCCTATTTACCAAAGCTGGTGGCATTAAGAAATCTTTAAATATTCTAGCAGATATCTCAATAATGGAAAAATATAGATAAGCATAATGGAAAAATACAGATAAGTAAAAAAGTAATGAATCAGGATATTAACACTATACACACACATACACATATACTGAGAAACAGCTTATTCATGGAAAGGAGAGAAAAAAATATCAAATAGAACTAAAATAAAACAGATTTTTAATGATGCAAAAAATGATGCCAGAGAGGACTAGTAGATCAGATGACAGAAAAATGCAAAGTGAACAGATCTTTGCCATTGGCATAGGAGACAGGAAAAGGAGGCAGATGTAATTTTGAATTACATCTCCAGCTATGTTACATTAGAATAGAATAGAATAGAATAGAATAGAATAGAATAGAATAGAATACTTTATTGGCCAAGTGTGATTGGACACACAAGGAATTTGTCTCCAGTGCATAAGCTCACAGTGTAGATATATAAACAGCAAGAAATAGGTCATAGGTTATAAATCATAGTTACAATCATTAATCATAAGTTAAAACAACAATCGATAAATCATAAGAAACCAATAGAAGAAGATAGTAGGAAAGATGAGAAAAGATGAGAAATGAGACAGTGCTGTGGGAATTAAATGTTCAGTAGACTTTATGTCTAGTTGTTTTGGCATGCAATGCTATATAGTGGTGTCCTTAGGGGAGAGGTTGAAATAGATTATGTCTCAGATGTGAGGGGTCTGTAGATATTTTCTTAGCCCACTTTCTGGTTTGTGCACTATACAGAGCTTCAATGGAAGGCAGGCTGGTTGCAACTGTTTTTTCTGAAGTCCTAACTATCCATTGAAGTCTGTACCTGTTCTGTCTGGTTGCTGTGCCAAACCAGATAGTTATTGAGGTTCATATGACAGACTCAATAATTCCTCTGTAGAATTGCATCAGCAGATCCTTGGGCAATCTGAGTTTCCTGAGTTGATGCAGGAAGAACATTCTTTGTTGTGCCTTTTTAATGATGGTTCTAATGTTAGATGTCTCTTTCAAGTTTTTGGAGATAATAGAACTAGAAACTTGAATGTCTCTACTGTTGCTTCTGTGTTGCCTAATATTGTAAAAGATGGTAAAATAGGAGAGATTCTTCTAAAATCTACTATCTTCTCTACAGTTTTAAGAGTGTACAGCTCCAGATTGTTCTGGCTGCACCACAGCAGAGGTGGGTTTCAGAGGTTCTGACCAGTTCTGGAGAACCGGTAGAGGAAATTTTGAGTGGTTCGGAGAACTGGGAGTAAAAATTCTGACTGGCCCTGCCCCCATCTATTCTCTGTCTCTCAAGTCCCAGCTGATTGGGAGGAAATGGGGATTTTGCAATAACCTTCCCCTGGATTGGGGAGGGAATGGAGATTTTACAGTATCTTTCCCCTAGAGTGGGATGGGAATGGAGATTTTGCAGTATCCTTCCCCTGCCACGCCCACCAAGCCACACCCACAGAACCAGTAGTAAAAAAAATTGAAACCCAACTGCACCACAGGGCCAGTTGATCTTGTCTATGTGCAGACTCATCATCATCTCAAATGAGACCAAGGACTGTTGTATCATCTGCAAACTTCCATACTTTAAGAAAGGGATCCTTCAAGATAGTGAGAGCACACAGCCCCGGAGGGCTCCTGCGCTAATTAAATGGCTGTTCATGTGATTTTCCCTAGCTTCACCTTCTGATTCTTATTTGTTAGAAAGTTTATAATCCAGGGGAGTCAAACTCGTGGTGTCACATTGTCATCACGTGACATATTGCAACTTTTCCCCCTTTCGCTAAATCACATATGTATTCTGTATATGTGAATTTTAAAACAACATATTTGGGTTTTTTTTTAAATGGAACATGTGCTATATTCCCCATAAAGTTGATCTCTGGTTGGGAAAAGACTATGTTTAATTATCAGGCTACTCGTTCTTTGAGCATGAAGTGCGTTGAGCTTTCCCAGGTCCAATTATTTACATCCAAAACGCCACATCCAGATGGAAATTATTATCCTGGCTTTTATCTCTATAGATAGCCTTGAATCACAGAATGCTAGGAGTAAATTCCCTATATTTTGTAAAGATTATGCAAAGGATATATTCCTTCTCCTCTGGAATAATGAAAAGCCCAGTTTGGCATGGAACTGGGTTACTTGAGGGACCCTTTCTCCAGGGGTGAAATCCAGCAGGTTCTGACAGGTTCTGGAGAACCAGTAGCGGAAATTTTGAGTAGTTCGGAGAACAGGCAAATGCCACCCACCTCTGACTGGCCCCAGAGTGGGTAGGGAATGGGGATTTTGCACTATCCTTCCCCTGGAGTAGGGTGGGAATGGAGATTTTGCAGTATCCTTCCCCTGCCATGCCCACCAAGCCATGCCCACAGAGTCGGTAGTAAAAAAATTTGGATTTCACCATTGCTTTTCTCTCTGGTTACATGTATTCATCCCAAAGGTGTGGCAAGAGGGGGGCGCTTCAGGTCCTATCAGCCATGGAGTGTCATCTGGCAGGACACATGGCACCAGGAGTGGGATTCTACCAGTTTGGACTGGTTCAGGCGAACCAGTAGCTCCGACAATCAGTTGGGAGCGAACCGGTTTTCTCCAACGATCCGGCTCACCCATCCGCCCCTGTGCTTTACTTACCTTTATCTTTTCAGCTGTTTGGCGTGGCAGAGCAGATTGCAGTGCCTCAGCTGTCTTACTCCCAAGTGGTAACACAAAAGTTAGTATTTGCAAAACTGTGCACACGCAAAGCATGTGATCACCAAACCGGTTGTTAGACTGGCAGCATCCCACCACTGCATGGCATCCACCCTCCACTTGGAGACCACCTTGGCCCCAATCCTGCTGGCCCAAACCAGCATTGGGACCCCTGAAGGACCAATGCAGAGGCTGTAACTGATTGTTTTGATCTTGGCCTGTGAGTTTTATGTATTTTATTAAGGTATTTTGTTTGTTTTTATAGTGTTTTTTTTAAATTTTAAATTGTATTGGTTGCAGTTTTGTTTTAATTTTCTGTAACTGCAGAGTCATACATATATGTGTCATAACCTTTTGTGTTACCACTTGGGAGGGTGATATATAAGAGAATTATAAATAAATAAATAAATAAATAAATAAATAAATAAATAAATAAATGCATTTTAAAAAAAACACCTCAGGGCTGGATTTGTGCATTTAGAAAAAAAAACCAGATCTACCAAAATTGCATATTTGGTAAGGAGCCATTTTCACAAGGAAAAAAAAGTAGAACGATCTTTTATACAGAAGAAAAATATTAAAGGGAAGTCTCAGAGGCATTTGCAAAAATGTCAAAATAGTCATAGCTGTATTACCAAAACCCCAACTTGAATTTTTTTTGCCTCCTCTCCTTTGTAGAAATTCCTGAGATTTAGCAGCGCCTTTCAATTTTAACTGTCTTTAGCAAACTGTGCTGTTAGTATTAACTTCTATAACATTTCAAGTAGTTTGAAATTTTCTGTGACTATTCGCTTTCTTCCGACACTTATATTCTACCCAAAAATCCCTCATCACCTTTTGATGCTGTGATTTTGATCCCTTCATGGCATTTAAAAATTCCAGCGCCAATGATCCCTTCAAGTTACCAGACCAAAAGCTCCGTTAGTTTAGTTTTGACAGTTCAACTGAAGCTTTACTGTTTTTTTCCCCTCAGAAGAGATTCTGATTCATTTCCTTCATCATTGGAGTTTTGTCTTAACTCCCACGTTTTTCCAGTGGATGCACATGAATCTAGAGAATAGCTCTTCCATCTCTGAAATGTATCCTTTCATATCGACAGCAAATGCCTTCTGAATTTCCATCAACTGTGGTCTAATAATTATTTGATTCTCCTCACCATCCTTGGCTCCTATGATGACTGCTGTCTTTGCCACTTCATTGCCCAATTGCTTCCACTGTGATGGAGAAACCTTAATGATAAGCCATACAAGTTGCTGTCATTCCCAAAAAAGGATTAACAGGCGTGCTTTCATTTTGGCCTTTTGCTCTCCCTGCATGAGAAAATAATTCCACTTTGATATAAGTGGCCAGGCAAAAACATTATTTTTCTTAATTTGGCTGTCAGTCTGAACTACCTGCCGTTAGCCAGTTGGCCATAATATCGAGGTGAATGCGGATTTGTTTCTTCTCCTCTTCTCTATAATCACCGTATTTCTTCTTCAATGTAGGCAGGATAAATCTCCTCATCCAGGCATGTATCGTTGCCTTCCCTACATAACTCCTATTTGATGTCAACATTCTGGCTATGTTTGCAAATACTGGAATATTGGCATATTGGACCCACTATGTTATAAGAAAACGCAAAATGCTTTATGATTAATCATAGTGTACCTTGTGTGACTGAATGGTTATCATTAATTCTATTCAACTAAATTTCAAGAAATCATATTTTTAAAAAGCAGAATGATTTACACGTAAAATGGCTACAGTGTATCTCATTTTATAGCACAAAATGCACCTTCCTAATGCCCAGTGTAGGGCATAATGAATTAATGGTTAAGCATCTGTAGCAGCGGTGAAATCCTCTGAAGTCTGCTACCGGTTCTGTGAGTCTGCTACCGAGTGTGCGCTTTGCACCCACATGTGTGCCTGAGGCGCACCCATGCAGCGCTAAAAAAGGAACATTTTGAAGCCTTCCAAGTCTGCAAAGGTAAGCAGAACAGCGAAGGAGGGGGGGAATCCACTGCGCCATGCGATTTAGATTAGCTAGAAAGCAGGAAATCTGTCGATTCTAGCTAATATAAATCGTGCTTCACAGCTGATCGTCACCCAGCTGATCATCGGAAATACCGGTTCACCCAAACCGGTAGCATTTTTTACTACCACTTTGGGAGAACTGATGCGAACCAGTAGCATTTCACCCCTGATCTGCAGTGATTGCCCTTCTAAACAGAGTGGCCTAGTGGTGAAGATGCTAGCCTCCCACGCAGAAGATTGAGAGGTCAGTCCTTTGATAGCAAAAAAATAATAATATGTGAATTCCACATGGCATCAGGAAGGATGTCTGGTCAGTAAACATTCCACTCTGTCTAGTCATCTCAACTCTATTCCAAATAGGGGATACAGGGTTGTAAAAAAGGGAGTGATTGCCCTTCTAAGCATAATTCTATAAACTTAAGTAAGATCCTAAATAGTTTAGATTCTGTTTTTGCTAGGACTCGAAACAGTCCCTCTGCCTCATCCCAACCTCTCAAATTGAGTTGCCTGGCATTTCCTTTCAAATAGCAAACCCTTCCTATCATATCACATCAAATTACCATCTGCTTTCAGAACTTCCCAATCCACTTGTTGGCATTAGCCATTTTCATAAAGGATAAGGTTGAATTTGCACTTGTGCAGAGGATTGCAGCATGGGCACCCTGGCGATGTGCCATGCTCAGTTATGTGTTCACACTTTGATTGCGCACTGCTACCCACACGGGCCTTCTAGTACAGCTAGAGCGCTTATTCATCTATGTTTACCAAAGTGTTTTACTTAACGCCTCAGCTTTTCATCAGCAATTTACTTTCAACAAGTCGTCAGACCCAAACAGCAAGAACACCAAAGAAGCAGTGAATGATGATTTTAATCAGTGCTCCAAGCCTTAGAAAGGTCAGCATGTACAAATGGCTATATCTTGTGTGCAACTTGAATAGGATTTAAACTGAAAAATGGCAATATTAATCTGATATCTATTGGGGAGCTTTACCCAATCTGATGCCTTACAAACCATTTAGATTTTAACTCCAAATTTCCCAGAAAGCATCAACAGAAGCTGGGTTGGCTGAGGAAGATGGGATTTGAAATTGAGCAACTTGGGGGGCACTAGGATGAGGAATTGTACAAAGCAATTGTTCCAGGGGTGGTATTCACTTATCTTCACTACCGGTTCGCAAATGTTCTACTCTTGCACGGAGCATCAAAAATGAGATGTCCTGACGTCTGGGAGGGTGGGCAGAGCCTCCAGTAGATGCCGCTACCGGTCTGCCCGAACCGGATAGAACCAGTTGAATACCACCACTGAATTGTTGATTGTCAGCATAGGTACCCGAGAGACCAAGTCTCTGAAACTGCTATCATTACGATAACCTACTCCACTGATTATGATTTAAACACAAAATATACAATCCCTAAACTTATATAAATACATTATATAGATTGTTTATAATTTGTACTTTATTCTTTTGGGAATTTCTAAATATTTTCACTGATCAGCTATTATTAACCATCTCATTAGTTCTACCACATCTTCTAATAAAATAGGTTGCCACCTTTTAAAAAAATGTCATTATGGAGTAAAGCAATGCTTAAACGTCAGTCTCGCTGTACCATCAACTGGAAAATTTTAATTGATTCTGCTTGATTTTGTTTTTAATTTTAATTTTTTAATTTTTTTACTTGTTTGATGGAATGTCACCTTCCAAAATGATTCCCAATGTGTCATCTTGAATACTGATATAAAATAGTTGTCTCAGTTAACACAAATGACTTTAAAGAGGTCCTGCCGAATATAATAAAATTAAGGAATGAATCTGTCTCACTGAAAGATTTGAAAGTACATTTTTAGGCTAGAAAACAAGACAGTTGCTCAATTGATCTCAACAGCAGCCATTTTGAAGACTTGTTTTAGCAACCCTATTAGCACTCACTTGCAGACTGTTTTTTTTAGACGACAGTCATATAAATGTCAGATTTATGCACTTATTTGGTGAAAGAAAGAAAGAAGCAATATGTAACCATTAATGTAAAACAGTTTTTGAACCATCCTATTCTGGATGGAAGATTTTTCAACAAGTAAAGGATAACGAGAGAAAGAATAGTTTTGTTTCCATCCTGCCTTCAGCCTTCGTGATGAAAATATTCATAAATGACTCAGTTTTCATTCAAGGCTATCTAAAAACTTTTTCATACAGAGACTGCTGGAGATGGATCTTTGTAACGGTGGCTTCTACCTGGGAAATCACACACCAGCATTAAGACCAGAGGTGGGTTTCACATGTTTTTATCACCAGTTCGCCCTGAGTGCGCATGCTTTCTTTGCGCATGCGCACGTCTTCCGTGCACATGCCTGGCCTCGAAAATGTCACTAAATAGAATGGCGTAGCAGAGGGGCACATGTGGGGGGCCGCTACTGGTTCTCCCATACCGATCCAAACCGGCTGAATACCACCACTGATTAAGACAATACTTGAAGAATAAATGTTTCTCTATAATTTAGAATTCTTGTCACAGCATGTCAGATCAGAATCTTATATCAGCTGAAGAATGTCCTTTCTTGTGAAAGCACATTTCAATTTCGTGCCATAAGTCCAACATTTTGATTCCTTTCCTGTAGCCTAATATAGCTCTTATTCACTGTCTGCATTTTCACAGAATTTTCATTCCCAACTTTGAGTGGAATCCCAGGATTTCAACAACAATCAAAGGAAATTAATTAATATCTGAATAGGGTCATTTTTGTGCATGTAAGTTAAAAATATTTTTTTTAAAAAAAAGAAAGAAAAAAAAGTGCTGTAGGAAGTTAGCACCTACCTACCCCTTGCCTAGAAAAATGAAATATTTTAGGAAATATTTCCTAAAATTTAGGGCAGAATATTTCCCCTGAAAGGGAGGCAGAAACTCAGCCCCCCCCCCTTTGTCAATGGGCCGTTAAGGCCTGAGCCAGCTCATCTGCAACACAAAAGGCCAAGACATAATAGGATCCATCTAGCAACAGAAACTTACCACATGGCACCTGGGAAGATTACATCACCCAGCAAACCTACAAAGTTAGCTAAGACCCCTGCCCCTTGGAAGTCTGACAGCCAATGGGATACATTTCTTGTACAGGAACAGGAAACTCTAAGGTGGGGCCCAACAGAGGACATAAAACCAGGGCGCTTTCCGCATCTCTGCCCTTTTTCTTCTTCACCCAACACCATCAAGGCATGTGATCCCATCCACCATTAAAACCATCTTTCCAAACAGCCACCATGTTTCCAGGGTCTTTCTGCCCACTTGGAACTGAGCCCAGAAGGACATTTCTTCCAACAGTGCAATAGAGACATATTTTTTTTTTGATTCTGCCTAATGTTGTATTAAAATTATCATGCCCCCCCCCCCCCCCCCCCATCTATTCTATACCATAAAATCCCCCTGCAGAGAACAGGGGAGGCCTTGCATTTCCTTCAACCTTCAAGGAGCATCCTCTGAAAAGCTTCCTGTCTGGCCGATAACTTACCGTGTGCAAGTGCAATTACACAGTAGCAAAAGCCTTTGAGAAAGCAATGCAGGGGGACTTCCATGCATGATGAACCCTGCACCACTGCATTATATTGTATATAGAATAAAATACATAATCTAGTGGGTTTTGTAGGAAGTGACGGTGCCTCAAATGGTTATGCTCATCTTACTTGCTCTGTGAATCTGTAATGTATACTCAAGAATCATTACTGCCACCTCCTCCCCTATTAAATGCCAGCAGCTTGGAGAGAGTTGGTTGTAAAAGACTTTACACCTTGTTAGATTTCCTACAAAGTTTATTTCCCTAGAAAGAGCACCAGAAAGAGACACACAGAAAATACTGTAGTAGCTGTCATTTTGAAGAAGTTATTTATAATCTGCTCAGGCCCAGGCAAAGCTCTCTTTCCACAAGCCTAAAAAAATCTGCAGTAGTTTCATTGTGAAATGATATGACCCTGCTCGAAGTTATGGCTGCTACAGCATGCCATGGACGTGTGAACAAAATTGGGGTGCTTGACAATGTGCCTGCTTTTATAATCAACTTCAGAGATACTTTAGTGCGCCCCCCATCTTTCCCCATCCCACCCCGCTCAATCTCCACAGGCCTTGTGTATGCTTCCCACCCTTGCTGTGTCCCACATCCTCCTCCCCATCCCTCCAACACAACTCATTCACTTACCTTTTCCATAGAGCTCCTTTGGATAATTACTGCTCTGTCGTACAGCTTTCCTACACAGAGCCCATGTGGTGCCATCCTGGAAGCAGACACCAGTAGGCAGCAGGCACCATTTTGGGAGCAACTTCAATTAATTGTGGCCACTCTGAAATATTGCCTGCCTCTGGGATGCTACCATGCAGCTCCGTACTGTATAGGGAGGCTGAGGGGCAGATCCACCAACTTTGCTTCCTAAACACATGGCAGAGCAACTGCTTCCCAAAGGAGATCTACAGTAGGGTTGTTAAATTCATGGCTGATGGCCCAGATGTGTCACATGCTGGCCACGCTCATGCCCACGCCCAGTTTAGCGAAGGGGGAAAAAGTCATGATACGTCACATGACAACACTGTGACGATGAGAGTTTGACACCTGTGATCTATAGGAAAATGTAGATGTTCAAGACATGATGGAGGGTGTGGAGGAGGGTGTGGGACCCAGTGAAGTGGAAACCAAGTCCAAGGCCTACAGGAACACAGAAGGGTAGCAGTGGAGCATGGGGGCTGGGGAAGCCCTGAGGGGCCCATGTGAGCTGCGGATGTGCTTCAGTTTGGGTCTGGGTCTGCGCTAGGCCTCATAGGGCCAACCCACCTAAGACACTTCATTGTCTGCTTAACAATTGCAATTGGAAGAGAAGGGATTAGGGTCATTAAGCAAGGCAACCACATGGGCACCTCAAAAACCATCAAGACTTGCAGGGGCAGGCTCCATTATGGTAGTGAGTCAGGGCTACCTGTATATTGTTCTCAATGTATACAGGGCTACCTGTATATTGTTCTCATTTGGGAGTAGGGTAGAAGTTTAGTAAATCAGTGAATTCAAGAAATGGCAACTTATCCAGATATATCAAAGGAAGCATGTGAAAAGGAAAGCTAGGGTAAAGCATACTGTGATAATAATTAAGAAGAAGTGCTTTGGCTTCATATGAGTGACAACACAGCTCTTTTTGGCTCTTCCTTAATGTAACATCCCCCCCCCCCCCCAGGCCTTCATCCAAGCCTGAGAAACAAAAATGCCCCTGCTTTAGGAAGCCTTTAAAATATTGGGCAGTTTTAATGAAAAACAGAGGCTGTTCATATGCAAGTTCTAAAGTGGCTCTTCTTAATCAATGTTCAAAGGTGTAGAATCTTGTTAACCTGTATTTTAAAAGTCTCTGATGGGCTGTCTACTAAAGTAAAGCAAAGTCATGGCACACACTTGAAAGTAAATCAGGAAGCCTATAATTGTGGCGTCTGTCTGGCAAGAACAAAGACTGCTTTATTCACAGGAAATATGTGCGTGTAAAGCTTGTAACAATTCTGGGTAGTTAGAAAGCTGATAAAAGTAACAAAGAGTTAGGCAACTTGCAGACCTCAGCTAAAAGTTAGGAATAGAGATGGCCTGTAGCAAATAAAATGTGTATTAGATAACTCCTGGGGCATTCATTAATCAAGGTTTAGGAATAGGGACAGCTAGAGACCAGTATGATTATTACTAAAATGTTCCTTAGATGATATTTCTTACTATCCCGCCTTGTCCCGCCTTCTTCTTTAGTGAAAATGTAGAAAGCTTTCTTAATCTTTTGTTCTTGGCTCTTGGCATTTTGGCCAGGAGCCCTTTTTCTTGGGGTACTTCAATAAAAAGCAATCAAAACCTGCACCTCGTGTCTGGAATCCTTCATTGGCCCTCAGCACCAGGCTCAGACCCGAATTGGGGACAACACCTCCTCCACAGCAACTCTTCCTTTGAACATAAATATCTTCATTAATCTGCAAATTCACTTGGTGTCCTGAAATCTTGACCTTAACATCTTCCATATCCTCAGTGTTGTATACCAATGATATTTAATTATATATGCCATTAAAAGTATCGACTATTTTCAACTTTCCTTCATTCCTTGTCTTTTTATTTGGTGTTTTCTGAACAATCATATACTGTATTTCCCCGAAAATAAGACCGGGTCTTATATTAATTTTTGCTCCAAAAGACGCATTAGGACTTATTTTCTGGTTAGATCTTATTTTGGGGGAAATACAGTACTAAATGTATCCATCTTAACTGGGGGTAAGGCTTATATTTGGGGGTAGGGCTTATATTACGAGCATTCTGATAAATCATGGTAGACTTATTTTCTGGTTGGGTCTTATTTTTGGGGAAACGGTATTTCAAGGACAGCTATTTTATAAACCCAATCCTCATGTAAGAAAAAAAAGTAGTAGAATTCACTACTCTGCTATCTGCTTATTTCCAAAAGTACACAATGACAAAGACCTGGAAAGCAGCTTTAGTCTTCAAAATTGATAATATGCCCCTTGAGTCATCATAAAGTTTATTCTTGCGAGAAAGCAGCAACAACAATAACATGGTCCCTTTCCCCTCATTTTCACTTGCAAAATTGTTTCGTACAACCCCTACCCAGCCAAAAAGATCTATACTAAATTCAAGCAACTGATTCCTACCTGCTTTCAAAGGCCATTAAACAAATACCTTCAGCTTGTAAATGAAGATCTGAAGGTTAGTTTGTAAATATGGTGTTGGAAATGAAGCATGCAACAATATATTTGCATGATCTTTACTGGAAGAAGTCAAAGTAATTGTTCTAATAGAACATGATGACAGCATTTTAGTTAAATAATGTAAGGCGAATCCTTAACATTTTTGCAGTCCAAAGTATTGGAAAAGGGACTTCTTCAAAATTTGATCCCAGTGGAGAGTATTTAAAACTAAGCTAAAACTAGTTGCCAACGTAACGGTAACAGAGTTGGAAGGGACCTTGGAGGTCATCTAGTCCAACCCCCTGCTCACACAGGAGATCTATACTAGGGATTTGAACTGCCGAACTGCTGACCTTTCTGATAGACAAGCTCAGTGTCTTAGCACTGAGCCACCTACCTGGCTGTTACCTACCTAGCCAGTTCTAGGTTTGCTGTTTTGCATTAAGACTCTGAAAATTACTGCTGGTTATAATCAATTTTTGTAAAAAAAAAAAAAAACCTCTGGACAAGGATAGGATTGAATAATCTTGAGAAAAATAGATAAGTAACACTCAATTGGAACAGTTAAAGGTCTCAAGTGACACAATTATTCATATTTCCAGCACATATCACATTCTTCTATTTTTAAATGAAAATCAATCCAAAAATAGAATGACTCTTTAACTAGGATAGTTGTGCACTAGTCTTTGGACACGTTGCCGTAACAGTATGCAAGCACAACGTCTTGCGGTGGGCAAAGGACGTGGGGCAAACTTTACTATTAGTGCTATAGAAAATATACTCTTTTTTCAAATCTCTGCAAGCAAAATAAATTCAGAGGAAGTTTTCCATACTGCCAATGAAAACCAGAGAATAAAGCATATTTTCCACTTTCAGTTGGCTTCTAAAGCACCCTACAGTCTCAAACGTATGGTAGAATTTTCACACCTAAAACACATGTCTTTCATCCTGACTTCTGGATAATTAGCAAGCAGACTCCTACAATGTATTCTATTTCATACAGTCTCATTCTTCCAACACAACATTCCAACATTCAGTACCATTGAAAGGTTGTATATGACTTGTGCAAGGATTAGCAGTTCATGCTCACCAGAAACCATAGAAACTAAGACCATCAACTATTGTTGGATCAGGAATTATTCAAGATTGCACATGCTCCTAAGACTGTTGTTTTGTTGATAATAGAAGATAATGTCTTTCGATAGATAGATAGATAGATAAAGCCAAATACCACTCACTCATCATGAAATCTCCAGAATGGTAAAGCCTACAAACTTGGAATTTGCACATATGTTCCTCTTGGCTTCTAGGTGCTCGCTAAGAAAGGATTTTTCAAAATGACCATCAGATCATTAGTATTTCATATACAGTATTATACTCACATGCTCTGATGCTAAGGAGTTAGACATTCTACTCCCCCTCCCCATCTGAAAGAAACTCTGTCCCAACTGCCAGTTCCCTTATATTAACATGCTCTGATGCCTCCACTTCGTTAAACCGGGTGTGGGTGTGGCCAGCATATGACTCATCCAGCCTCTGGGCTGGGACATTCTACACCCCTCCCCCTCTGTTCCAACTGCCAGTTGCCTTATATTAAAATGCTATGATGCTACAGAGTTGCACATTAAGTATGGTAGATCAGGCTGTAAGTGTCCATTTATCAAGCCCGATCACATAGTTTTGTAGCAAAGCACAGGCATCCAGCTAGTCTTCAATATTTTGGGGTTGAATTTTTTAGTTATTTCAAGGATTAACTCAGAAAAGACACAATGACAAAACCAAAGGGAGAACAGCAAAGCAGCAGAACTCCACCACCTTGAATTGCACCTAGAAGCACGTTAGCACCCAACTCAGTTCACAGAGCAGAGATACAATATTGTGCCCTGCTCAAGGAATGCACATAACCAACCAATCATGCCATCTCATTTTGCACTAGCTGTAGCTTCCAAAGGCTTTTCTGAATGCTTTACGTACAGTGCATTACAGTAACCCTTTCAGGAAGTAAGCAGGGCACGAGAAACAGACAGCAGAGCCTCCTGGTTCAAGACAGGGCAAAACTGACTCACATATTTTTTTTTAAAAAAATGTCAAAACAGAAGGAAATGGATTTTACATAAGAAACATGGAGCAAACTGGCATTCCCTGATTAAATGCAGAGCAAAAAATCTCACAGAAAACATTCTATTGCACTCAATGCCATGCATTTAAATGTTTTATCATCGTTCCTGAATACTGTTTTACTGTTCATTTTCCATGATTACATATTATCTCTCTGAGACTCAGTTAAAAATATGGGTTTGGCATTTTTATTTGATTTAGGGAGCACTTCAAAAATAAATAAATTAAGTCATCAAAGCACAATTATAGACACATCTATACCAATCCCTGGAACTTTATCTAAATATACACTTACTTAATGTTCATCTGGATTCGGTTTAAGGCTATGTAACCTTAGACAAACTGTTGAAAACCAGGTTTGGTAAATAGGGCCTTTTTGTTGCTTCTGAATTGTATTTAATGAATGGGCATTAAAAGTTCATTTTTGATCCATTTCGCTCTACAAATCTAATGCTACTTCCAGACAAATATTTTAAATACTGTTTCCCATATTTATCTCGAAGGTTTCAGAAGGAGGTTTTGTGGTATCTGAAGCTGAGCAACTATATTCTGTAGCAGCTTTGTTCCATATAGTATAAACCTCGTTAACTCTCAAGACTGTTTTTTTCCACTATGTATTCAATATGGATTATGATTGATACAGGTTTTGGATTTTTTTTCTTTTTGTTTAACTTGACATTTTTGGTTGTTGTTGCTGTTATTATATTATTATTGTTATACTAGGGATGGTGACATTATTCGATGGGTGGCTTTTCTTCTTTTGAGAGGCGGGCATCGGAATTTCTTTTTAAGGTGTGCCATTGTGCATAAAGGTAAATGACAATAAAGATTATTTTATCTTACCTTACCATGTCCTGACCTTACAGATTAACAGAGTTAGAAGGCACCTTGTAGGTCATCTAGTCTACCCCGCCCCCCCGCCCAAGCAGGACACCCTACACCATTTCTGACAAATGGCAGTCCAATCTCTTCTTGAAAGCCTCCAGTGAGGAAGCTCCCACAACTTCCAAAGGCAAGCTGTTCCACTGGTTGATTGTTCTCACTGTCAAAAAATGTCTTCTTATTTCCACTTAAATTTCTCCTTGTTCAGTTTCCATCCATTATTCCTTGTCTGGCCTTCTGGTACTTTGGAAAATAGCTTGACCCCCCCTCCTCTCTGTGGCAGCCCCTCAAATATTGGAAGACTGCTATCATGCCTCCCTGGTCCTTCTCTTCACTAGACTAGCCATGCCCAATTCCTGCAATCATTCATTGTCTGTTTTAGCCTCCAGTCTCCTAATCATCTTGGTTGCTCTTCTCTGCACTCTTTCTAGAATCTCAACATCTTTTTTTTATAGTGTGGTGACCAAAACTGGATGCAGTATTCTAAGTGCGGTCTTACTAAGGCTTTATAGAGAGGTATTACAACCTCACTTGATCTTGATTGTATCCCTCTGTTAATTCAGTTTAGGATTGCATTGGCTCTTTTGGCTGCCACTACACACTGCTGGCTCAAATTTAGTTAGTTGTCCACTAAGACTTGCGACACTAAGATCTGTGACACTAAGACCTGTCCTGTCTTATCTCAATAATCACAGAAGAGATGGTATGGTTAGCAGATATTGTGGCTGAAAGGTAGCTGGATGTGAGATCCATATTGCTGATAATTCTTCCTGGTGTAAAGAGAGATTTTGAGATCACCTTTGTGTATTCTGAACAGCTGGGTATTTTTGTCAGTTGACCGCAGAGACTGAGGGTTTCTCAAATGCTTCTGTTCAGCTGGGAATTGCAGGTTCCATCCTGCCTTGACCCATTAATGTAGCTTTTTCTAAGAACTCAAAGTTCAACCTAGCCCAGGGGTGTTAAACTTGATTTCATTGAAGGCCGCATCAGGGTTGTGTTTGACCTCAGGGGGCTGGGGTGGGTGTGGCCAGGATGGGCATGGCCAGCTCAACGTCACATGTCATGGGTGCCGGTGGTGGCCCGAGCACTCTGCCAGTGAAAATGGACTCTTGAGCTCCGTTTTCGGCTGCAACGGCCTCCTGCAACCTTCTGTCAGTGAAAACAGAGCTCAGGAGGGCTGCACGTGGCCCTCTCAAGCTCCATTTTCACTGGCAGAGGCACCATGGGCCAGTCCTTTGCTGTTTCCTGGGTGGCCCCACGGACCAGATCTAAGCACCCTGTGGGCCGGATCTGGGCCCTGGGCCTTGAGTTTGACACCCCTGACCTAGCCTCACTTTTTAAAATCATCCTGAGTTTGATTTCCTTTTTATTATCTCTTTTTAAGATTGAAAAGCTTTCAATCTTGCAAACGTTTTTATTTGCTGGGTGACCCCCTTTTCAATCTATTTACAAAGAAAGAGAAAGTATGTGTTTCCAGTTTTGTAATATTTCTTTTATTTTTATTTTTTGTAATATGCAGCAAAAGAATGATTATATGTTGTCTTTGGAAAGTTTTTAAATGTGAAGAATTTGGATGAAATTGATTTGAAGAAAGATTGGAAGTTAACTAAAAATATCCTCTACTGTGGAAAAGAATTTCTGTGTTTATAAGTTGCTGATAAGAAGGCTTTGAAGCTTAACTACTAGAAAGCACCAGATGGCCAAGTTACAGAAAATTTACAATCTGTAGACTGAAGAATGGTGTGAAGTACTTAACTCTATATTGCAACCAAAAAGAACTGGATAGATCAAGTCTCTTTGAATAAAATTGAAAGTGATATTATTGAGGATCCTAAATTTATAATCTACATGTAATAGATGGAAATATTGGATTTAAACATGGATCTGGAAGACTCTTAAAAAACAACAACAGAGATATACCG
The DNA here is from genome assembly GCA_012654045.1 of Ptyas mucosa. Taxonomy (NCBI): domain Eukaryota; kingdom Metazoa; phylum Chordata; class Lepidosauria; order Squamata; family Colubridae; genus Ptyas; species Ptyas mucosa. Next base: position 10,720,988 of record WNWU01000021.1, on the reverse strand, counting down.
GTACTAATAAGATATCAAAAGAATGATGTATATTATTTATTTAAATGGAAATATACTGTAAGAGATATACTGGGAAGGCTAGATTGACTCTATCAATGGACTTTGATAAAGATGACATGAACTTTGAGAGAAGAGATAAAGGTGCAAGAAAGCAGAACACTATATATATGGGATTTAAATATTGCTGGAAGAATGGGAAAAAATGTAAAATTGGTTTGTTTGATTATAGTTAAATAATAGGTTGTCACTTGTGGTATTGTTTAATGAATATTTTGACTCATTGTAAAGGTTTAGTTTTCAGTATCTATGCTGTTACTTTTGGCATATACAATAATCGGCTATTATAATAATGGGTCAATGACTTTGGTGATGTTTAATGCCTATTTTGACTGGATAATTTTTGCTTTGGAAATGTTTAATTGAGTGCAATGGATTGGTTTTTAAAATTTATCTATCTTTAATATACAAATAAGAAATAATTATTATTTCTGGTAATGTTTAACAATTTTTAATTTTGCAATGTTCAATTATAATTGAGATTGGATTTTTATTATTATAGAAAGTCATTGGGGAATTAGGTTTTAAATAGAAGGGATATATATTTGTTAATTAAATTTGATTACTTTTACTGAATCTTTCTTGACTAATAAGCTGAGCAGAGGATTTAGAAATGAGTTTATAGGAAGTGGGGTAAAATATAGAATTTTTACTTTAAGAGACAGTGCTAAATTGTTCATGTTGAATATACTTATTGGGGAAGTTTCTTTTTGTTATGGTTAGTCTACTAATATAATTATAATATGTATAGTATAGTATATAGTATATAGTGTATAGTGTATAGTGTATAGTATATAGTATATAGTATATAGTATATAGTATATAGTATATAG
>WNWU01000021.1:10680632-10699416 GCA_012654045.1 Ptyas mucosa | reverse complement strand
TCCACTCCACTCCACTCCACTCCACTCCACTCCACTCCACTCCACTCCACTCCACTCTATTTTTAGGTTCCAGTGAACATCTACCCAAACAGCATTCTTCCTGACCCAATCTTACTCTACTTAGGAAAGCCATGAAGAGTTTTTCGATAGATCTTATGGCTGGGTGATTTGTGATCTGGCCAATATAAGCTGTCTTGTTGTTGTTTCACAACATGGATGATTTATATTTGGTTATTGTTATTAACATGCTTTAGATTATTAGTTTATCTTCAAATGCAATATAATGTCCTGCCTACAAATTAAGTAGCCAATAAAATGTCATCACTCATAGGAACCTTAGGCAAAGGTATCTGTGTGCAAGTTAATACAGGAGTTTGGGGTCAACTTCCATTAACCTATGACTTTGAAGGTAATGTAGTATTTAATAGTAGAAAAGAAATATTTGTGGAGACAAGATGCAAAGGTGACATAGACAAAGATACTAAAAGTCAAAAGAACTAAAACAGGCTTCTAGAAGTAATAAAATATGAGGAAGCTGCCTTATGATGGAGGGGGGGGGATATATTAAAAATTGTGATTAAGTATAAAAAGCCCTAATGGCGGCTAAACAGAGAGAGAGAAATTATTTTCTTGGAACTCAAGAATAGTGAAACCTGAGAAAATAGCTTCTTGCTATGAATCTACCTGATTCAAATGGATAGGATGAAAAGAAGAGTTGCTGTTTCCAAGAGAAGATAATGATAGGAGAGAAATGTTCTCTTCTGGCTAGAATGTGATTGATTCAAAGGAGGAAACTCAAGAACTGTTATCTAAGTCAAGAACATGCCATAATTTGGAATTGCAATGAGATGGAATTCAATCAAGTGCGCAGAAGTGCAGATGTATCTATGTTGACTGGACCAAGTGCTGGAGTGTATAAAACCAGACATATCGCTAGAAGGCAAAAATCACAAAATCCCACTTCACTGTTTTTTGGCCATGTTGCACAATCAAACTTACTAGAAAAGGCAGTTATGCTCAGAATGATTGGTGGTAAAAGGAAATGAGGCTGCCCAAAACACAGTAGTTAGGCAGCATCAAAGCTGACACCAATCAGAGCATAAAACAACTGAAAGAAGCTGTACAAGATCAGAAAATGTGGAGAGAATGGGTTCATAGAATCACTGAGAGTCAGACACAATTGAATGGATAGCGTCATCATCATTCATGACAATCAGAGGCTGAGCTTAAGAATTCCACTTTGAGAAAGAGATGAAGAATTATACCTTTTAAATTTCATGAAATAGAAGCTGTAATAGAGGAGGAGCAAAAAGAAAAAAGAAAGAAAGAAGCATCAGCTATATGAATATATCTCAAAATTCAGTTGCTGAAATTCAATTGTATTTGATGCTTGAATGTCACTGGCACTGGACTGTCTAAATAGTTTTATATCCATATCTTGACTCTTGTTTTCCTCTTGTTCTGTTCATGTAAATTTTGGATTTTAATTTTCATTTAACTTATTATAACCAGTAATTTTTACCACTTGTTTGTAGAACTTTTTTTAACAATATAGAGTTTTGAGCAAGACATTAGAATCGTACCTGCATAAAATGTATAGTAATGAACTGAACAGTGCGTATAGTCAAGACTATGGTTTTCCCAGTTGCAATGTATGGCTGTGAAAGTTGGATCATAAGAGAGGCTGAGCACCAAAGAATTGAGGCCTTTGAACTATGGTGCTGGAGAAGACTCCTGCAAGTCCCTTGGACTGCAAGGCGATCAAACAAGTCAGTCCTAGAGGAGATCAACCCTGACTGTTCTTTAGAAGGCCAGATCCTGAAGATGAAACTCAAATACTTTGGCCACCTAATGAGAAGGAAGGACTCACTGGAGAAGAGCCTAATGGTGGGAACGATTGAGGGCAAAAGAAGAAGGGGATGACAGAGAATGAGTGGGCTGGATGGAGTCACTGAAGCAGTCAGCGTGTACTTACAGTAAATGGATTCCAGAAGATGGTAGAGGACAGGAAGGCCTGGAGGAACGTTGTCCATGGGATTGCGATGGTCAGACACAACTTTGCAACTAACAACAACAAATGAACTGAACAAACATTTAAATATTTGCTACTTAACTAGATAAAATCAGCATGTAAAAAAACCTTCCTGGTTCTATATAGCAATGTCACATTTCTGTCCTTCAGCATTAGAACTACTAGGATGGTTCCAATAAAGTAAATAATTGTCATTGACATTCTGTCTGAAAGCAGAAAAATACAGTTTAACCAGACACACAAGACAAATGCAGCTGTGGGATCTATGACAAAAATAGCCAGAACCTTTTCCAAGGTTGAAGTGGGTAAAATAACACCTAAAACATAGTTGGAGGGCAGAAAAAGTGTAAAGTCCAAAAGGAAAAGTTAAGGAAGACTTCTGGACACAAATATATATCTTGATATATATCAAGAGGCTGTAACAGATTATATTTCCAGCAATCTTCCCAGGAACTGATATGGTTTGTTAAACTCCAGGCAGTTGTTACCAGTTTACTTCTGGGTCCAATTCAAGGTGCTGGTTTTAACCCTTAAAGCCTTCATAGAATGGGACCAGGTTACCTGAGGGGTGACCTCTCTCTGATTATACCAGCCTGTTCAGGGGTGGGTTCTATTTACCTTTACTACCAGTTTGCATTGGGACCATGCGCGCACTTCTGCACATGCACAGATCACTTATGATGACGGCCAGGTCAGAGGGCGGAGCCTCCCTCCAGTTTTACTACCGGTTCTTGAGAACCGGCCTGAAACGGGGGCAACCCACCACCGAGCCTATCCCACCATATCTGGCAGAGAAGGCATGCTGCAGGTCCCATTTGCTAGGAACTTACAATTGGCAGGTGCCAGAAAGAGGGTCTTCTCTGCCATAGCACTCACTTTATGGTGAGGTTAGCCTCAGAATCCCAGGGAAGTTCTAAGATGACTCCACCATTGTGGTTAATATTCATTCTCTTTTGCGCTTTGTGGTTTTTTAAAAAATATTTTAAGAATGGCTGTTTTATATTTTACTAGCTGATAACCTGGCGTTGCTCGGGTATTTATTTATCCCAATTCTGTATTAGGATTTTCCCCCTTACCACAGGGAGCCCCTTTGTGGAGTACTGTGAATCCATTACCATGGCAACTCCACTGTGCTGCACAGTAGATGCCATTTTAAGGCACAACAGGCTGTATCTTAACAGCGAGGCCAGGGGTGAAATCCACTTACCTTCGCTACCGGTTTGCAAATGGAAGCATGTGTGTGTGCATGCTTCATTTGTGTGTGACACCTCTGCGCATGTGCAGGACCTTCTGTGCCAAAAATAGGATGTGATGACGTCCGGGCAGGTGGGCGGTTTTATTTTTTATTTAATTGTCACCAAGTCATTTCTCATGAGATGGGTAGCCATATAAATTTGATATGTCAATAAATATATAAATAATTTCCCAGAAACAGCTCAAGGTTTCCAAAAGATGGAAGGAGTGAGGCAGATATACCCATATTAAAGTCTTTTATCAGCTTACATAAGGAGATGCCGATGAGCTGCTTTAGATATACACTTTGGGAGTTGAGAACAGGCTAAAAAGTAAAAATTGGATCTGATAGTTTCAGTGTCCAATGTTGAACTGCAGAAATAGTTAAAGGAAAAGGCATGGAGAGATCTGAAAATAAGCAAGGTAAAACCTCCTGAAGCGAAATAATCTTTTAATTCACAAGATGAAAGAAAATCATCAGAGTTAGTATGCAAAAATGGCTAGCAGCCACAAAGTTGGTGAGATTAGAGGTCTAACTCTTACAAACAGGTGAAAAATGTTTTATTGGAAAGCATAGGGAGAAACCAGGATAATAACTTTAAATCAAGTATTACAAAATTATTATTTTAAAGATTTTTCTTAGCTTCAACCTGAATTTGGTCTCCCTAGTTCAAATGGGTAGCAGTATTTTCAATGGATATATCTTTTGATAAATCCATAGGGGCCACATGCTTTGCAATTTCAAAGGTACCTGAGTTGCTTTCTCATTTAATGGATACCATGATGGCAATTAAACCCATCACATATCTTTATCAAAAGTTAAATAATATTTTTAACTCAACTACCAGTTGAATTTATCAATCATAAGCTAAAGAATTGGGGTCTCCGATAATGCCACATCAATCACATCAATAGTGCAAGTTCTAAAAAAAAAACATTAAGATGGCACCAACAGATTTGAAACTAAAATTGACTGATCAAAAATTGTATTTTAAGTCTGCTGGACTCCCCAAAATGCACTTAAATGGATAGACATCATTTCAAAAAATGTTATTTCCATTTTAGTAATAATTAAATATTGCAACCCAAGTAAGTTATTAGCTTCCTACTAATCAAATTTCTTAGCACTTTCCTCATTATAGAAGTTTAACAATGAAATGAGAGCAAAACTTATGGACTAATTATTTTCCTATATTTGTTCCAGGCATCAAAGTATTGCTTATTATTGCATTATTTTTTATAGGTTGTTTATTTCTGTTTGCATCAACCCAGAGATGATTCTGCAGGACATCCATAGAACCATAGAACTAACCAGACCTGTGGTGCTATTCAGCTGGTTCTATCCGGTTTGGGGAAACCGGTAGCAGAGGCTGCTGGAGGCTCCGCCCATCAGCCAGGACATCATCACGTCCCGTTTTTAATGCTATGCGCATGCTTACATTTGTGAACTGGTAGTGAAGATAAGTGAATGCCACCCCTGAACCAGACCATAAGAAGGGAGCATGATAATACAGTTTAAGGTGCAGAACCACTATTCCCCCTGTCTCTTTTAAAATAATTTAAAATCTTGAATTTAATCCTTGGATATTTTTTTTTTATTGGACCACGTGCAGTTTATTACTTATTGATGCCACTCATTACCTTGTTTCCAATATATAGGAATCAATTGAAAAAGAAAATTAAATCAATAGTACATAAAACAGGATATATAAACAAAACTATAATATATGATCAGAAAAAAAACATAAAGAAATCACTTAACCTCAACAGTGTGTTAGTTACATATAAATAATCAACACCTTGGTATATATATCAAAACGAATGACCCATTGGGATCCCCATATCAAAACAACTTACTTGGTGTGTGGGCAGAATCTGAAAATAACATTTAACACAACACAGGATTTAAGCAAAATGGTTCGGTTGAGATCGGCATATGTGGGACTATTGGGGTAGATTGTAGGAGTGACACTGAAATATAATTTTGTCATATTTTATTTATCTATATGTTAAATTATTATATTTTATTCCAATTTCATTTTAAACTGTATTTTATTCCAATTTCATTTTAAATTGTATTTTATCAGATTTTAGTAATAATTTGTGTCTGGAACGCTATACTTTGATATGGCTCAAGGGCTAATCAATGAAGTAAACTTAACCAAACTGAACCAATGTTGGAGATCCTTTTTTAAAAAATATTTTTTATTAAACAGTTTTGTTATTTTTCTTGTAAACAAAAAATAATCTTTTACAATTTTTTCTTTTCAACAATTTCGCATCGGTAGACATTTCTTACTTATCCATTTTTTCTCCCTTATTTCAATTTATCCATTATACATATAGTTCTAATATTAATTTATTTACATATATACATATAAATAACACAATTTCATTTCTACAATCTGCATGTTTTCTGTTTCCTCTTATTTGTTATTGCATTTCCATTCCTATATCTTCTTCATTTGCTCTTTCCTTGCCTTTTATCTGTCTCCTCTAACTATTCATACCATTTCTCCCACACTATATAATATTCTATTTCCTCTTTTTCTTGTATTTCCTTTGTAAGTTTGTCCATTTCTGCACATTCCAAAACTTTTCTAATCAAATTATCTTCCGTTGATATATTGTTATTTTTCCAATTTTGTGTGTATATTATTCTTGCTGATGTTATGATATGTATAATTAAATATTGCGGGTTTTTTTCATAAATCCCTGGAAGTATTCCTAATAAAAAATATTTCTGGCTTCATCTCTATATGCAGCTTGGTTTTGAAATGTTGGAGATCCTTTTGGTAATTGCAAAGGGGAGGAAATGAAATGGATTAAATAAATATATTTCTGCTCTGATTTCCCAGTATTACCAGCAATGATGTGGGCTGTATCCCCAATCTAGAAACCATATATGATAACAGAGAAATCATAATAGGCCTTGTGCTTCTGGGGAGAATTGTTGGTACCGATAGCTTCAATATGGAGATAGAGAGTGGAAATAAGAGGGTAACCTCTCATCTAAATGTAAGATTTTATCATTTTCTTTTCAAATGTAGAACCTTGATGAGCATGGCAATCCAGACTTGAAGCACTGTACTATCCAAGAGCCTTGGATAGTACAGTGGTCTAAAGCCCTGTTATTAACATCAGCTGCCTGCAATTATTGCAGGTTCGAATCTCACCAAGGCTCAAGGTTGACTCAGCCTTCCATCCTTTCTAAGGTAGGTAAATTGAGGACCCAGTTTGTGGGGGCAATAAGCTGACTTTGTATAAATATACAAAAGTATGAAGGCTATTGCTTAGTGCATTGTAAGCCGCCCTGAGTCTCCGGAGAAGGGCGGCATATAAATCAAATTAAAAAAAAAAAAGCAATAGACTTCAAGTCTTGAAAAATGGAGAATTTGGGACCTCAGCAAGAGTCCTAAGTATAAAGTGGACCCACACAGAAATTAAATCTTTATGGAATCACAGGACAGTTTGTGTGTGGTGCATAGAATAATAGGGTTGGAGGGGACTTTGGTGGTCTTCTCGTCCAACCCCCTGTCCAAGGCAAGAGACCTTATTCCATCCCAGACAAATGGTTGTCCAGTATTTTTTTTTTGAAAATTTCCAGCAATAGAGCACCCACAATTCCAAGAGGCAAGCTGTTCCATTGATTAATTGTTCTCACAGTCGGGAAATTTCTCCTTAGTTCCAGGTTGGATCTTTCTTTAACAAACTTCTACTCTTCTTGCCCTGCCCTCAAGTGCTTTGCAAAATAAGTCAACCCCATCCTCTCTGTGACTGCCCGTCAAGCACTGGTAGCTATCATATCACCCCTAATCACCCTTAACCAACCCCTAAGCATTAATATTGATTGATAGACATTGGTACGGACATTTTCAAAGAATCTGAGAAGGAACCTAGGGCTATCCATGGATAGCATCCTGTAATCACGAGAGTCTGATTACTCAGCAAACTCACTACACAATCATTATATTGGAAGATTTGCACTTCAAAGGAGTGGTGAAATCCTCCTCGGATAGCCACTGGTTCACTGCCCATGTACACGTGGAGCACACCAAATGCATGCTTCACGCAGAAAAAGAAGACTTCACTAGGTATGTAGAACAGCGAGCGGGGGGAACAGCTGTGCTGTGCAATTTAGCTTTGCTAGATTTCCTGCTTTCTAGCTAAGCTAAACTGCGCGGCACAGCTGATTGTTGGAAATACCTGTTCGGATGAACCGTTCGACCAAACCGGTAGCTTTTTTAACTACTGGTTTGACCGAACCAGTAGCTTTTTAAACTACCAGTTCACCCAAACTGGTAGTTTTTATCACTACCAATTCGTCCGAACCGCAGCGAACCGGTAGCATTTCACCCCTGCTTCAAAGCCTCTATCTCAGACTGTGAATTCACAATACCAAAGGAACCGTTGTGCTCATTACCAAATGGTGCCCAAAGATAGATCAACTGATCATGTGACTCACTTGGTAAAACTTAGCAATGAGTGCTATTCTCAACAATATGGTCTTCCACAAACAAAAATCCTAAAGGAGGCTATCAGACAAGATTGTCTTACTGATGTGCTTTGCATATTTTCAAAACAACATCTTCAATTTAATAGTCTGTGGCACAGGCAATGCAGAGCTTGCAAAAGTAGCATCTTAGCTGTGAAAACACTTCAGAAGAAGAACAAAGGGCACTAAAAGTGTAAACAGACTTACCAGTTAAGTTATACTTAAGAGTACATATTTAATGGATAAGGAAGACACTAATGCTGCAGCACTCAAAACCAAACTGTATATACAATGGAATGAAGAGGAGTTTTTCTTATCACACAAAGGCAAAAAAGCACAAAAAAAGCTTCTAGAGTTCTTCCAACCACTTTATCAGCAGTAGCCATGGGAGCCATCCATGGTTTCTTCAGTGTAATAAATGAATGTGCTGGATTTGTGCGTTTTTCCATGTATTGTTGGAAGAAATGTCCATCTGAGTTCAGTTCCAAGTGGGGAGAAAGACACTGGAAACATGGAGGCTGTTCGGAAAGATGGTTTAATGGTAGACAGATGGACCACATGGTTTGAGATCCTGGGCAATTGAGCACATGGGTGAGAGAGAGAGAGAGATTTATACCCTCTCTTGGGCCCCGCCTTGGAGCTTCCTGTTCCTGTGTAAGAAATGTATTGTGATTGGTTATCAGACTCTCATGGGGCCATGCAGGGGTAACTTTGTAGGTTGTCTTGAGTCCCAGGCTTGGTTGAATCTTGCTGGGTGATGTAATGAAAGGGCTTTGGGCAATTCCTATTATGGCTTAATGGCTTTTTCCTGGTTTGGATTTTGAGTGAAGGCTAACCCTATGATTCTGGAGCTGAATGTCTTTTGTAGATAAAATGGCCCAGTCTTTTGTCTTGTAGATAGGTTGGCACCAGTCTTTCTGGGGCTATTAACAAAGCTGGGGGCTGCTTTCCAAGATCATGTTTTTCCTTTTCTCATCTAGGGAGGTATAATATTCTGCCTTTTTAATATTTCCTAGAATATTTCATTCTTCTAGGAGAGGGGTGGGTGCTAACTTCCTACAATATCTTGTGTCTGTACAGTTTCTCCCTAGGATCTAATCTCAATGTGTGCATACATGTTGCCTCTTTGTGTGGGTATATACGAGGGTACCTATGTGTTTACTTGTGAGGATTTAATTGTGACAAATATGCATTGGATGTGTGTATGCTTCCATTCACCCCTTGCATTGCATCTCTCTCTGCTTTTCCGTACAGCAGTGATAAAAAATATGCCCAATCCTTTCATTTATTATCTTTGTAGGTTCATAAAACAAAGGAAAGCTGAAATAAGCGTAGTCACAATTTGGTTTAGCAAATGCTCCGCTTAACAACAGAGTTGCAGGTCCCAATTGTGGTTGTTAAATGAGGACTACCTATTTACAAATACAGGGTGAGCTGCATATACTCTACACTAAACCGAGGGATTAGAAAGAAGGCATTAGTAGAATTAGTGCCTCACCATGCAGTGAGGATTTTCTTTTTCTTCCATATTTTACACCCAGCCTTTGGCCTGCTCTAGCCCATTTTTCAATCTCAATCTTTTTCTTGCTGGTGTCTTTCATCTCATTGTGTTTAATTTTTTAGAGACTTATCTATGAACACACAAATAGATGGGATCTCAAGCAGTGGTGGTATTCAGCTGGTTCAGACTGGTTCAGGCGAACCTGTAGTGGCGATTGTGGGGGGGGGGGCTGCCCACCCACCCCAGCACTATGCCATCCTATTTAGCCACAGTTTGGAGGCTGGACGCATGCACAGAAGGCACTCATGCAAACAAAGCACATGCACTGAAGATCAGGCGCATGTGCGGGGCGAACTGGTGGTGAAACCTACCTCTGGTCCCAAGCTCCTTTTATGTTTCCTTCCAACCTTCCACTGGTCAGCCAGCGTGCTTGACTTGCTACTCTGCATTGTCCAGTTGTGCAAAACGTGTATTTGTGATCCTTAGAGAACCCAGAAAGGAACCTATATTTTGGCTCAGATTTCTGAGCTTTAAGAGTATGCAGGTATGTGAGAGACAGCTGAAATATTTGGGTGTCGATGGAGAATGGTGGAATCTTGCCTTCCAATGGAAAACAAATTGAACCAAGCCAGATTCAAAGCTGGTAAGCCAACGTCTGCTATCTATGAAATACAGGGGCCCATATCCCGCTTTCTGCTGCAGCAACACGTATGATACAAATTCAGCACATCTTGCTTGTTAATTGTTTCCACTGCAAATCTGTTTTCTATCAGCAGTTGGCAAATGAGACATTCCAAGGAGGAGTAATAAGTGTTCTTGCAAGAATGTGGCAATGTCAAATACATATTGCATTTTAATTTATATGCTAAATTTGCCCATCTGGAATTGTTTGATGGCTATTGTGGAAAGGCTAACCATTACCACACGTCAGCTGGTTTATTGTCATGTATTATTCTGCCGTTCAAAATAGACTCGGGAAATGCAAGCAAAACTATGGCAATCTATAACCTCTATCCTCTTGTCTTTGTTAATTATTGCTATGGCTTGCTTCAGTTGTATACTTGATACCATTCAATGTTACTTTGTGAAACTGTGACATTGTGTCAGGTTTAAACTATTATTCAAATGGAATTTCAGTACATGTTCCTGACCCTTTCCTTTGAATTAGGGTTTTATTTCTTTTTAATCTAAACAGATTTACTAAGGACAGCTACAGTTGGCCCAGGATCATTGAGTGTAATCCTACAATTGAGTACATATAATAGGAAACAAAATAATGGTATCAACTCCCTGGAGCGCAGTCAATATTTTTATTTATTTATTTTATTAGTCATATTTCTATGCCGCCCACTTTCCAAGGACTCTGAGCGGCTTACACCAAAGACAGTATACTAAATAGCATATTGCCCCCAACAATCTGGGTCCTCATTTTACCCACCTCGGAAGGATGGAAGGCTGAGTCAACCTTGAGCCGGTGAGATTTGATCTGCTGATCTGCTGAACTAGCAGTCAGCTGAAGTAGCTGCAGTACTGCAGTCTAACCACTGCACCACCTCAGCTCATAAATTTAAAGAAATAAACATACCTAACCAAAGTAGTCAAACACAGGTATTAGGTGCTCAAACGCAAGACTCAGTTGTAAATCACCGTAACTTCTAAATTTATACAGTTTAGCACCTTAGGTTAGGTCTTGGCAGAAGTCTCATAAACATAATTTAGCTAAATACAAAACTTTACTGTAAACAAGAAAGGCTTCCATTGTTGTAAACAAATAGTAGTAATGCACTTGATTGCCCACAGCCAGTGTCAGAGGTGGGTTCTACTTACCTTTACTACTGGTTTGCAATGGGGCCACGCACACATGCACAGAAGCTTCCTGATGATGTTGGATTCGGTGGGCGGAGCCTCCTGCCAGTTTTACTACCGGTTCTTGTGAATCGGTCCAAACTGGGGGCAACCCACCACTCGCCAGTGTGATGGTTCAATCTCCCATAGCACTTTCAACCTGATAGTTTTTCTTTCTGCCTTTCAACAGGCTTTTTGATAGGGATTTGCTGTCTTTGAAATCTCAAGGGTTTAGAAAGTTGGCCTTTGAACTGCTATTGAATTCTCTCAAAGACTCAGCCCAGCTATATGAGGACCTATTCAACACTGCCCAAGGATGGTCTTGAATGCACAGGGAACATGTTCCCTTGGATTGCTATGACAGTGCCCTCCAAATGATTCCATGAATCATTCAGTAGAATGTATACCTTTGACTATACTAACAATAGCATGGGTGTAGTGAGTAGCCAAATTCTTCCTGGATGTTAGACTTTCTCACATATAAAAAGAGAAAGGCACTTTGATCTCTTTCCGATCAACTGATTTTGCATTTCCAGGACCTGTTCTCGCCTTCACAAGCATCCATCATGCACACATGACTGCCGTCTGAAATCATGTTGCCAGGGATTGGTTTTACCCTCTCATCCATATGATTAAATAATACTTAATCAGGAAACAGGAGATATAATTACTCTCCATGGTTACACTGAAGGCCATATTGAATTTATGGAGGGATTCAGTACAGTACCTTTGGATAAAATGCATCCATATGATGTCTACAGAAATTCCAAAAACACCACATTAAAGAATTTAGAATACACTTCATGAATAAGAGGAAAACAGAATAACAGAATAGACTGAGTTCACCAAAGCAATGTAAAACAAACAAACAAATACCCTGTTTTCCCGAAAATAAGACCCAACCGGAAAATAAGTCCTAGCATGATTTTTCAGGATGCTTGTAATATAAGACCTACCCCCCCAAATAAGCCCCAGTTAAGATAGTCAGCCAGATGGATGCATTTAGTACCGTATTTCCCCCAAAATAAGACCTAACCAGAAAATAAGCCCTAATGCATCTTTTGGAGCAAAAGTTAATATAAGACCCGGTCTTATTTTCGGGGAAGCATGATAACACCTCCCAAACCTCATGTCTTGTAGTATAAGCTGAAGAGTTTTGGTTTTACATTATTATGAGTGAGACTATTTACTTGATGTTCCATTTTCTGCAAACCAGCCATAGCAGGAATAAGAAATCCATATTGGAAAACAACTGATTATCCAATTAATCTAACTTAGAAATAAATTTGCTAATTAAAAACTTTTCTCAAATAAACTTACAGTTCTGGCCATCATTATTTTGCTTTAATTAAATATAGATTTACTGAATTCACTTATACCACTCAGATTAGAAGTTGAAATAGGCTTGTTAATAAGAGCAAAAGAACACCCCTGCATTACCATTCACTATGATTAAATCTAAGCTCTTAATGCCACCAATTATGCAAAGATTTCCATTTTAATATGACTGTTTAGAAGTGGAATAAAAACAACCTATCATAAGCTAATTTTTTAATTTAAAGAAAAGCACTATGATCCTAGTAGCATGAAGTTCCATGATAGATGGACTTTAAGTAAGAGGAAAATGACTACAGAAGTCTTTCTTTCCCAAGGCTTCTGACAAACATGAAAGAAAATGTGACCTTATAAATGTGCAGAGGCTAATTAAATTTGAGTGCAATTACCCTTTAAATATACTGCTACACGTTAGAACTGTCAAGGGTCCCTCCTAATATCCCCCAAACTGTAGCACAAATATAGCTTGGTACAATAGCGGGTTTCAATTTACTGGGTTCAATTTGCTATTGGGTTCGCTCGTGAGTGTGCGCAGAAGCGTTTGGGCGGATGGGCGGAGCCTCCCGCCGCCGCCGCTACCGGTTCAGCCAATCCCAGGCGAACCGGCAGCAACCCACCACTGGCCTGGTAACTGTTTTAATGCAGTTCATATGGTAGTTGAGGCACTACGTTTAAGTAACAATTTAGTAACAATTTCCCCAACGTGATTTCTACCACAAAGCCAACCTAATAAGTTTGATCAGTTGGGGCTGGGATTGGCTATGCTTTAGACAATTGTAGACATACAGATGGGATCCTGCCCTTTTCAAATCAAATCAAACCTTTATTGTCAATCCACAACATGCGTACAATGAAAAAGAATGAGCCTCCCTTAGTGCAGCCCTCCTGTCTGCCTGTTTTCCCTTGAGTTTGCAGGGCAGAATGGACATCTGGGCTTCCAGCGAGGTGTCTATCTGTACAATTTGCTGATCTGTACTTTCTGAAGCATGTGGAAGCTTTTGTACTGTTTGGTATTACTACTTACTACAATTTATCCTTTAAGAAGCGACCCAGCAATAAAACCCAGTTAATAGAAGCAATCATTCAATCTTGGTTTCACATTAGAACAGCTGCAGAACTAAAAGACTTGGTTCACTCCATGGGAAGATGTTGTAAGGGCATAATTCATGCTAAAGGTTACCCAACTAAGTATTAACTGACATGGTGATAATTTTTATATATCTCGTTTTTTCTATGGTGATAATTTTTGTATATCTTGTTTTTTCTACATGTTTCACTTTTCTTCTTTATACTATAACTGCTATTCTAATAGCAAATCCTTCATAAAAGTTATTGCATTGCATTCTTGATTAAATTATCTTTCCATTGATATATAATTTTACGGTACTACTCCCAAAAAAAGTGGTGTTATTAGCTAGTTTTAGAAAATACACTTTTCCCAAAAGGTTTCCACAATTTTGGCCACTACTGTAGCAGCCTCTTCATAGAACACTAGTCCTGTGCTCTACACTCAGTTTAAACCAAGACCCATCAGAACCAGTTTTTTAACTGCATGAAGAGACAACTTCGCTTCCCTTATATCTTCCAGATGCCAAGAAAAGGGGATTCATTGGTGAAGGCTCTAGAAAAAGCAGAACAGGATGAGTTTTCCAGGGACTCAAGTGATCCTAGGAAAGCAACTGAAGCAAAGGGCAAAAAACAAATATCAAGGGATATCAAGAGAGAAGAGGCTGATTAATTTTGACCTTGCCACTGTATGTCTGTGTAAACACCAGAGGTAGACAATGGGGGTTGTAGCTAACAATTCTATCTCCAGTGTCTTTGCAGGATGCCTACTGCTTCCAATGAGTTTACTCCCATCTCAGCCATACCAGACTGCTGACCTTGGTGTAATTTCATTTCCAGATAAATGGATATTTGACTTTGCTGGATTCTTACTATGCTTGTAAGAAGTACAAAGGTCCTCTCAGACAAAGCAGAGCTAGTAGGTTATGCTACATCAAGTAGGCCCTTAGATAATGGGTTGTCCCCTAGACCAGAGCCAGTGAGTTATTGATCACCTGCCAGCAAAGTGCCCAGCACAGGGTTCTGCCTAGAGCTGTGAGGGCAAACTTATGACACGCGTGCCAGAGGTGGCACACAGAGCCCTCTCTGTGGGCATGCACACTAATGCCAGCTGTTCTTCTGGTTTCTGGCATGGCCAACTGGTCTTTGCTGGAGCTCTGGAAAATGGCCAAAAATGGCCAAAAAACAGGCCATTTTCTGGGCCATTTTTGAGGGCGTTTTTAGGGCGTTTTCAGGGCGTTTTCAGGCCAAAAACAGCCTGGAAATGGCCCGAAAAGTGGCCAAAAACAGCCAAAAAACAGGCATGTGCACACCAACCAGCTGGTCTTCGGGTTTCCAGTGCCCTGGCTTGCATGCATGCACACACATGCACGCGCATTCCAGTTTGGACACTTGTTGCAGAAAAGGTTCACCATCACTGGCCTAGAGTTTCCCTACTTGCAATCAGATAAGAAGAAATGCAGAGAGGTAGCCCTTGGATTCCTAGCTTCCCCTTGCCAGCCTTTCTGATCTCCCTCAACTTAGCGTAAGCCACACTTAGTAAAAAAAGGCACATCTTGCTGCCAATGAGATGAAAAGGTAACTGAGCAGAGAGACAGTCTTTGACAGGCTCCATCACTTCAACTCTGATGGCTTCTCTCACTTCTCCAGTAGGTCCCTCCCCTATTCCTGCAACCTGCAAAGCAGGCTATTTTGGACATAAGTGTAGCAGGCAATCGAAAATGTATTCTCAAAAATAGTCCAGCCAAAGAAGTTGTTTATGTTCCACTTTATTGCATGAAATGAAGAGAGAACTCTTAACATGAGGCAATTCAAGTTCCATATCAATGGATAATAATAATAATAATAATAATAATAATAATAATAATAATAATCCATTTTCCCTACTCAGGATATATACTACACATTTTTTTTCTTTAACTGATGGATTGGTTCCCAGCCCTTCTACTCTGCCAATTAGTCAAGATGAATAATAAAAATTTAAAGACAAAACCAACATAATGTCAAACATACAAATAAAATAGCGCAGAAAAATAGTTACTAAACTATTTAATCTAGTGAAATCTAGTAAAAAAAGAAAGAATATCTTAACTCTTTCAGTCCTAAAAGAAAAAATAGAAGACTGTATCTTTTTTCCCCTTCCAGATAAGTTTCTGACAAAATAACTGCCACAGGTTAGGTGGCACAGATTGGATGTGGTACAATACCACAGAACCACACGGATTTGTGTCAATCCTGGTTTAATCCTATGCCTATAGAAATATTCTATGTCCTGCTCTCTTATCATTTGCCATGTTTGAAATCACATTATTTTTCTATATGTAAAGGTAAAGTTTCCACACGTCAGGAACAACTCTAGGGGGCGGTGCTCATCTCCGTTTCAAAACCGAAGAGCCAGCGTTGTCTGAAGATGTCTCTGTGGTCATGTGGCCTGCATGACTAAATGCCAAAGGCATACGGAACACAGTTATCTTCCCACCAAAGGTGGTCCTTATTTTTCTACTTGCATTTTTTATGCTTTCGAACTGCTAGGTTGGCAGAAGCTGGGACAAGTAACGGGAGCTCACCCTGTTACGCAGCACTAAGGATTCGAACTGCTGAATTGCCGACCTTTCGATCAACAAGCTCAGTGTCTTAGCCACTGAGCCACCACGTCTATAGAATCCAACAAATGACCAACTAATATCTCTATTTGTTCATTTATCAATATATCCATTGTACTTGCTTTTACCATTTCTGGATTTTTTCCCCCTTGCTAATTCTGCTAACACCTCTGAAAGCAGTCATATCATATACATGCATACCTCAACTGCATATCAAAACAAGGTTTATGTATTATATATTGGCTATGTACCAATACAGAGCTTAGACTTGGTCTGTAATTTGAAATTGAGTGAGAAGGAAAAAAATCTGAAAAAGAAGCACAGATTGTACTATCTCAGAATGCAGAAGGAAATCACATTTTTGATTGTTCCCTCAATAAAGCAAATGTTTCTATCAATTGTAAATAAGCCCATAAAACTCCAGGCTTTGGGGTGGGTAGTTCCATAAAACTTCTAGAAGTAAACAATGCAAAAGTCCTCCCAATATAAGGGAGGACTCTAGAAGCTGCCCACAATGTGCACACCGCCATGTCATTTCCCTATGGAAAAAGTGACTGGCTTACTTCTGAACCCTTTTAAGGGATACAGGATAAGGTCCAAAGTCAAATGAGTGGCCACATCTGTATGACTAAAGCACACACAACACACAAAACATGGATGGAGCTTTAATCACACCCTTGTGACCACCCTTTTGACTGTTTTGAAGGTATCGAAATCATAGGTGGTATTCAGCCGGTTCGTGAAACTGTTGGTATTCAGCCGCTTCAGGCAAACCGGTGTGAGTGGGCGCAATCCTATCCTATATCGCTATGTTTTTGACACTGCACGCATGCACAGATGGCGCGTGTGAGCAAATTGCCATGTTATTTGACATCAGACAGATGTGTGGACGGTGCACGTGTGTCAGTTGCTGTGTTGTTTGACATTGCACGCATGTGCGGATGGCGTGTGTGAGAGTGAAGCAAGCGTGTGCATGAGCTCACATTTCCAGTTCCTGGCGAACTGGTTGCTACAGTATGTGAAACCCACTTCTGATCTAAATCCAAGGTTAGAGAAGAGCTGGATGTGTGACTTTGTTTGCTTGACTACTACAGGTTCTCACAACTTAGAGCCTACAAGGCACTGTGATGGCTACATAGGGCAGCAGGGATTTCTTCATTATTTTTCACTCTGCCTGCTCTTCGTCAGAGCAATTGCTAATCTCAGAGGCTTTCCTTCTTGCATGCTTGCTCTGTAACTGATAGGATGATAGCTAGGAGCTAGGCTTTGCTTATCCACCCATACATTTCCTGTCATAAGTCTTTTGTCTATTAAAGATACAAAAAGCTGCTTCGGGAGTCTTTGCTCAGTTTTTTTGCTCTTCTGGAGCACAACGCAACAGCTTCCTCCAAGCAAGAAGATCCTAATGGAGAGATTTCTCCAGTAGCTGGAAACAATTTGGAGACCTCTTCCTCCTTTCACAGAACCAGGACTGGGCTGCTGGGGGTTCGCAGGGGTTCGGGAGAACCTCTAGCTAAGATTTTGTACAGTTTGGAGAACCCCCAAATCCTACTCCTGGCTGGCCCTGCCCATCCCACCCCGCCCCTCCCAGGAGTCCCAATGTGGCCCATTTTGGATGCATGTAAGTGCAGGGCATGCACGGAGGCTCAGGGAGGGTGATAAACTGGCCTAACAGAGGGCCTCCAGAGCCTGGGGAGGCTGTTTTTGCCCTCCCAGAGGCTTGAGGAAAGCTTCCAGAGCCTGAGGAGGGCAGAAATGCCCCCCCCCCCACCGCTGTGGTGCAGGAGGCTGACTAGGTCACACTCACCATGGCCATGTCTACTCAGCAACCAGGCAGAGAACCCCTTGCTAAAATTTTTGAAGCCCACCCCTGGACAGAACTGAACCATTCATCCATCTTTCCAAATCATGAGGTTGTGGGATCAACGACACTGTTTCATTCTCTTTCTGTTCTTGCTGCTTCTCCTTTGTTTATGTTTAAATATTATATGATTGCCAAACAAATTAAAAAATTCATGACACAAAAGAGGTACCCTAATGATATGCATCTCTTTGAATAAGCAAGTGTCAAAGGCATAATTTGTTCATAACATAAGTGATATGATTGACTGTTTGGCTAAATATAGAAATTAGCTCCAGGTAAGACATCTGTCCCCAGTTATTAGCAGGAAAGGAAATGCAGAGCTCCATGGCTACAAACAGGAACAAAGAACGTTCAGATGCAGGCAGACACTCTAAACAAAGGATAAGAAATTTGTTTTGTCGAAAATATTCCAACTGTAAATGGATGTTCTGTAAGCCATGATCTCTCACAAATATTTCTGTGCATTACAACATAGAGGGCAGTAAGTAGCTAGTAATTATGATTATGGAACATTTAATTCCAATCAATACCGATATCCATGAACATGACATATTTTGTATTGAATGCATCATCCCCATCCACCAAATTGTTCCTTTAACGGTGCACAGTAGAGGAGGGATCATCTGATATCCTACTTTCCTTTTCTATTCCAGTACTGCTATGAGTAGAGTAGAGTAGAGTAGAGTAGAGTAGGGTAGGGTGGGGTGGGGTGGGGTGGGGTGGGGTGGGGTGGGGTAGAATAGAATAGAATAGAATAGAATAGAATAGAATAGAATAGAATAGAATAGAATAGAATAGAATAGAATAGAAT
>WNWU01000021.1:10641118-10679237 GCA_012654045.1 Ptyas mucosa | reverse complement strand
AGATAGATAGATAGATAGATAGATAGATAGATAGATAGATAGATAGAGATATTCAGTGATGCTTCTCATTAGTATGAGTCACTTTAGATCAGATTGTTCGCAGCCCTTGCAAGATCCTTCAAACAAATCTATGCCTGTAAACTCCACAAAGCTAGCTGTCCTAGAGGAAACCTGTTCTGTCCAAACAGATGTGTGTGCATGCAAGTCCTCAGGAGGCCATAAAGCAGAAACAGTGACTCTTTGAGCAACTGTGGTGCTTCACACTTTTGAAGAACAATCCTAGAGGGGCACTATCGTGTGATGTGCAGCAGTCTAATGTACAGCAAGAGTAGAAAGGGGATTTTGTAGATGATTATGTAAATTGCAATTACCAGTGGGATCCAAATTTGTTAATGGGATTTTCTGTGAATTGGGGCAAATATTACAGTGGTCCAGTGTGTAGTGAATTATACTGTGTCACGCACAATTATCATCCCTTGTTATAGACTATAATAACCACCTTGTTATTCAGCTTCAGAAATTACTAAGTGTGAATTAACAGCTATTGAAATTACTATGGAATATTGTCTGAAAGCAGAATTTAGTAATGTGACCTAATGTCACTATAGGGAATTTAAGGGGACTCAGATAGTTACACAACACAATTACCGTAGCCATGCATTCCTTTTCAGCCATAATATTCAGAGGAAATGTGTTATTATTGCCAAAAGCCACATTGAAAGCAGTATCATCTCAATGAGTTCAAGGTGACAAAAATGTTTAGATTTATGGGTTTAAAAAGCAAGAAGAATCCAGGAAATTTTACAGTCTATGCAAATCCTTTTCCTTTCCATGGATTAAAGAATCCATGCATTTTATATAAATATATCCAGACTGGGCCTGGAGTTCTGCATAAGCAATGCAGAGTTTCATTTCTCCTTTCCCTCTGCACACTGACCCCACCCCCAAAGCCCCCCAAAAATATTGCTGAATATCAAAGCAAGTACAGGACCAGAATCCAATGATCCACATAGACCTCAATAAAAAAAGAAAGCATGACAGTTGAAGAAAGTTAGCACCTACCCCTCTTAGAAGAATGAAATATTTTAGGAAATATTAAAAAGGCAGAATATTATATTTCCCTGGCTGAGAAAAGGAGAAACATGTTTTTAAAGACAAAGCAGCCTCCTGGGCCAGCCTATCTACAAAACAAAAGACCCCAGCTCCAGGGTGATGGGATTAAGA
Source organism: Ptyas mucosa (assembly GCA_012654045.1). Taxonomy (NCBI): domain Eukaryota; kingdom Metazoa; phylum Chordata; class Lepidosauria; order Squamata; family Colubridae; genus Ptyas; species Ptyas mucosa. The sequence goes on along the minus strand of WNWU01000021.1, from coordinate 10,678,013 downwards.
CATGACTCTCCAGGACGTAATAGGATTATCTTTTTAAAAAAAAAAAAAATTAAACAAAACATAAAACATAAATCCATCATCCATTACAATTGCAAACAGTGTGTCGGTCTGTTACAAGTCTTTTGTGCTTCATCCCCATATTCAAAATTTACTAATTATCTAATTTCTCATATTATCAAACAAATAAATATCCTCACTTATCATTTATTTAACTATGGCTTTATCGCTTCATAAAAATTATTTTCAAATATTATAACATTCATTTCATGTTTCATATTTTATTTCCATGTTTTATTATCTAGCCATTGATAAAATAAATCCCATATCTTATAATATTGTTTATCTTCTTGTTTTCTAATTTCAAATGTCAATTTACTCATTTCAGCACATTCCATGATTTTCTTAATAACTTCATCTTGCGTTGGTATTTTCTCATTTTTCCAGTTTTTAGCAAACACAATTCTAGCCGCTGTTAAAACATTCACAATCAAATATCTCAATTCTCTATTGTATATTTCTAGCACAATCCCTAATAAAAAAAATCTCTGGTTTAAAGTCTATGTGGTTTTTTTGTCATTTTTCCCAATCATGTGTGGATTTTAGTCCAGTATCTTTTAGCTTCTACACATGTCCACCATATATGGTAATATAAGCCCGGTGTCTGATGACATTTCCAACACTTTTCGGATTTGTTCTTGAACATTCTGGCTAATAATAGGATTATCTATTAGCAGAGCTCACCAAATGGCACAACCAAGCCCCTTCATTACATTACCCAGCAAGGTTCCACCTAACTGATTCAGACAAATATGACTCCACATGGGAGTCTGCAACCAATAGAATACATTTCTTGCACAGGAACAGGAAGCTCAAGGGCAAGGCCCAAGAGAGGGTATAAATACCGCTTTCTCTCAACTCCATGTGTTCAGCTGCCCAGGACCTAAAACTGATGTGGTCCTGTCCATTAATAAAGCCATTTTTTCAATCAGTCCCCATGTTTCCAGTGTCTTTCTCCCCATTTGGAACTGAACCCATATGGACATTTCTTCCAACACAGTCTTCCTGTCCTACCCCATCTCCCCTCTGCAGGCAAAAGCCCTTTCCCGACACTTGTGATGTTGCTTCAAATCCAATCACTATGCAGGGCTTTGAAAAGACAGAATGAAACATCATAGAAGCATTATTGACAACGGCAAAGTGGTATTGGTTCCTTACAGTCAAATTACCGCTACATTGAAAGAAGTGCATAATAAGATGTTTTAAATAAACCTACATGATATTTATTTTCTAGGGGGCCAAAGGAATTCATATATTTAGTGTGGCAGCAACTGGTTAAGAAAAATCCAAATAACAAGTATATCCAAATGTTAAACTTATCGGAATGGGGAGATTGTTATAAATAAAATATCCATTATTACTACATTCCTAGATCATGTGAGAAGAAAAGGACTTTACAAAAAGATAAGCACATGTTGTAGAAAACAAGATTTCATAACTCTTTTATGTTCTAGATAAATAGTATAGAAAACCTGAAAAATATTAATGAAACACTGTTTTTACTGCTAATTTAGATAACACTGTGATTTCTAGCTGAGCAAGCCTTACTATATGACCTTTAATTAAAAGTCAGTTGGATATGCTCCTTTATCCTTTAAGATAAATTATCCCCTGTAATGTTGCTTAGTTTTGATTTCACTTGATTTGTCTGCTGTCTCACATTGTGGTCAGATTTAGCTTATTTCTTTAAATTAGATATTCAGGTTCATAACTGAACTATTTCAATTTTGATATGACTGGATATTTGACTTACTGTCTGCATGGTCCCCAGAGACTCTTAGCCTGATAACTCCAACCAATAAGTAACATGTAATGGATAATGCATAAAGATAAAGGTTCCCCTCGCACATATATGCTAGTTGTTCCCGACTCTAGGGGGCAGTGCTCATATTGTTTCAAAGCCGAAGAGTCAGTGCTGTCCGAAGACGTCTCCATGGTCATGTGGCCAACATGACTAAATGCCAAAGGCGCATGGAACGCTGTTACCTTCCCACCAAAGGTGGTCCCTACTTTTTCTACCTACATTTTTTACGTGCTTTCAAACTGCTAGGTTGGCAGAAGCTGGGACAAGGAACGGGAGCTCACCCCGTTATGTGGCGATAGGGATTCGAACCACTGAACTGCCAACCTTTCAATCGACAAGCTCAGTGTCTTAGCCACTGAGCCACCGCATCCCTATAATGCATATATGGATATAAATATAATAATGCATAACCAATCCACTGTGGGCTGGAGCACTGAAAGAGTTCTTATAATGCTCAGTGTTTTTTATTATTATTATATTTGTATCAGTATAACACTGAGCATTATAAGAACTCTTTCAGTGATCCAGCCCACAGTGGATTGGTTATCCTTATCTAAGGTGACCAGATTTTAACATTGGTAAAGAGGGACACCATTGACCGGAGGAGGAGGGGGGGGGCTTGATTAAAAATTTGGTCTATATGAAGCGACAAAAATTTTCATAGAATGCAAAAATAGTATTGTAATATATTTTTTAAAATTTCAACATAACTACAATTTACAAATATAATAAATAAATAAAAATCATGTATAGTATTATTTTATTCTATAGGGACTACTCAGAGGGCTGAAAAAAGTCACTTCTGACAGGTCCTCGCACTTTTGACTGGTCCTCACACTTATGACCACCCTCACATTTATGTCGGTGCAGCATTTTTAACAACCATGTCACTCATTTCACAGCTGCTTCTCTTCACCATGGTGATAAGATAGGGCAAAAACGTAAAATGTGAGGACAGTCGTAAGTTCGAGGACTGGTCACAAGTGTGAGGACCAGTCAAAAATTACTTTTTCAGCCCTCTGAGTAGTCCATGTGCACAAAAGGACTACCCAGAGGCCTGAAAAAAGTGATTTCTGACAGGTCCTCGCACTTTTGACCGGTCTTCGCACTTATGACTGGTCATTATTTATGCCCATTGTAGCATTCTTAACAAACGTGTCACTCATTTCATAACTGCTTCTCTTCACCAAGGCAAAATGTGAGGATAGTCGTAAGTTCGAGGACTGGTCAAAAGTGCGAGGACCAGTCAAAAATAACTTTTTCAGCCCTCTGAGTAGAAAAGAGAGAGGTGGTAGGTTTGAGGAGAAAGATTGCTGAACAATAAAAAAGATGAAAGGGAAGAAAACCAACCCCAAACAAATATAAAGATATTAAGATAAAGAATGAATTGTTAAACTTTAAAGAATAAAAGAGAACAAATATGAATAAATAGCAATAATTAGAAACACACATACAAACATACAATGTATTTTCTTTGAACAGAGTATTTGGCTGGTTCACAAATTTAAACAGTGTTTAGTCATTTCAATTAAATTTACCATTTCTATATTTCCTTTTTGCCATATTTATTCCTCATCTATTTTTTAAAAAACCAATATTACCCTTCATCCTCCTCTCTAATCTTAATCAAATTCGATTTTTCCCTTCTATTCTATATTATACCCCTTCCCATTGTCATCTATTTTTATATCCATCCTCACATTGATTAATTATGTAATATTAATAGTTGTTAAATACAAATTCAACATTTTAAAATAAATCAATTAGTTATATAACTATCTTTTTTGTATATTAATCAATATGAACATGAATATTCCAATTATTTCCATGCAATCCAATTTCTTACAAATCAATTAATTATAATTGATAATTATAATAAACCAAATAATTTCCCCCATATATTCCTCCAAACCACAACTTAACCATTTCTGCTTTCAACACAATATACAATTAATAGTATCTCAATTATTACAATTCCCTAGTTAAATAGAGCTTTTTTTTCTTTTGTGTTTTAAAATCTTGAACTCTCCTCTTTTGCCATTTGCCATAAATTTCCCATTGTTTGCACCTACCTTTTTTGATGAGGAAAAAGAAAAGAAATCTGCCTTTCCAACGTTGCAAGCAAACAGCAAAGCCAACAACCTGCTTTACTTTCGGTTTCGGTTTCAGCTTGAATTGCACAAGGAGAAAAAAAAACCTGCTCCAGCAGCACTCTTTGCAGCTAGCAAAAGACCCTTGCCAAAACAGCTGAGAGCAAATCAGCTGAGAATCAGGAGGCCGATCTAATCAACTTATGGTAATTAACCTATGCTGAAGCTGAAAGGGGCTGTTTTTTCTATTTTTGCAGGCATGGGTCTACTCATTTGTTTTCTCTTAACACTGATCAGCTGTAGGGCGGCCCTTTGAAGCCCCACGGCAAGAATTTAAACAATTTTTTTTCCCCTCTAGCCATCAGCTGGGACTCAGGAGGCAGCAATAGATTGGGAGTGGGCGGGGTAAGCAAACCCGTTTTCCCACCAATCGGGACTTTTTTAAAATGCTGCAGGACGCGGGACAAATTGTTGAAAATCGGGACTGCCCCGCCAAAAGTGGGACGTCTGGTCACCTTATCCTTATCTGTAGTAAGTTGAATAACTTTTCTTGGGATTAAGTACCAAGAAAGGCATTTGCTACAGGCTTTTGTTCTCAGAGTCTTCCTGAGCAACTGGAAAGAAGAGAAAAAAAAAACAGAGCCCAGTCTGGTTTATTACACAGTGAGAATTTTGCAAGACTCAGATATGGGTCGATCATGTGCAGACTCCATTACTACAAAATGGTACTAAAATGGCAATCCTTTTAATGAGCATTGGACAATTTGCAGAAAATCTAGGATGGTAGATTGCCAATCCTTATCTGACCTGAACATCATCCTAACGTTCTAAGTACCATTGGAACTGAGAAAAGAAGAGATAACTGTCACCAGTTACTATTGAAATGAGAGGCCTGATGGATACACACAAGAAGAAACGACATTGCTTAACTCTTAGGGGACTAGAGGCTAAAACATGTGAAGAACGGTTGCAGGAACTGGGCATGTCTAATTTAATGAAAAGAAGGACTAGGGGAAACATGATAACAGTATTCCAATATCTCAGGGGTTGCCACAAAGAAGAGGAAGTCAAACTATTCTCCAAAGCACCTGAGGGCAGGACAAGAAGCAATGGGTGGAAACTAATCAAGGAGAGAAGCAACTTAGAACTAAGGAGAAATTTCCTGACAGTTTGAACAATTAATCAGTGGAACAACTTGCTTGCAGAAGTTGTGAATGTCCAACACTGGAAATTTTTAAGAAGATGTTGGATAACCATTTGTCTGAAGTGGTGTAGGGTTTCCTGCCTGGGCAGGGGGTTGGACTAGAAGACCTCCAAGTTCCCTTCCAACTCTGTTATTCTATGTTTTTTTTTTAAAGGAAGTATTTGGAAAATGTGCTAAATATCAGAAAATCAACCAATTTATGGGCACCATAAACCGTTCACCCTCACCTTCACTGATGTGTAACAAGAAAACCTTAAGCCATCATAGCCTGAAACTGTGTATTTCTCTCCTCTAGTAAATTTTAATCATTTTCTGAAGAAGGTACCAGCAATTTTATCACTGGAGAAATCAACCTGGAATTGTCCCTGGGATCCTATGCCATTATAAAACAGTGCTCAGCACTAGATGAGGTTCATATTCTGAGGCAACCTTAAAGTAATAGCTAGTTTGAAAGACTCATAACCATAGAACAGTTTTATCAAGGTGTTTGCTCCAGACATTTAACAATGCTGATCATCACAACACAGTGTTTCTCAAACCTTGGCAACTTTAAGATGTGTGGACTTCAACTCCCAGAGATCCCCAGCCACTCATAACATAAAAGACATTCCTAGCTAAGGGGAGAAAATAAATCATGCTGATGAGCAAGAGAAGTTAAGGAAGCGTCACTCTTTATCTACCAGACAAATCCAGTGACCAGTAACTGGTATTGCTGCCTCCCCCCTCTCAGACTAGTGTGCTCCGATCTAATCAGGTCGGTTTGCAAACTGAATTTAATTTGCTCCATAAAGGCTGGTGGTTTGGGCAGAAGAGGAATAATTAAGTCTCTAGGTAGCCTGTTAAGATGTAATCAACAAGCTATTGATTGGAGAACAATAGTTTAAAGTCCAAGCCTCCTACTTCAGAAAAGGATTCTCCTTACTTACAGGAAACAATTTAACTTAACAATGTTGTTGTATATAAAAGTTGTTTGGGGTCTACTTCTTTATTATTCCCAAAAGAGTTTTTAGAGATCAATTTTTATAGCTTCTCCTCCAAGACAGAGTAAATAAGGAGACACATGTGTTCCACTGGAGAGCAACAGGCCTCACTCAACCTTAGTGCTTTAAGCACTCAAGCATCTCCCCTATATGCTGTATGAGTTCAACAGGAAGGCTTTAAAGAATGGACCATATAGTTCACACTCTAAGATTACTGTAGTTTGTCAGAGTTTGTCAGAGTTTGCAGCGGTAATCACATCCAGAAAGCACACACAAGTAACTGATTGGGCAACTGATTCACTAACTTCTCTTTATATATAATATAACAGATGAAGTAAATATACAACACCAAAAGCAGGTTTTTCCAACGTGGTAGTAAATACAAGCAAAACACAAGCAGAGGAGAGGAGTTTCAGTTGTTTGTTTCAGAGCTCAGCACAGCATGCATGCATATTTGTACAAAGAGAACCTCCTATATACAAGGCAGTTAAATTAAGCCACGCCCAGGCTCCTAGCTGCCTCCAGCAAATACTGTTTCAGTTTCCAAACAGTCCCCACTGGCTGACCTGTTGCCATGTTTATGAACATACTCTGACAAGGTTTGTCTGCAAAGAGAGAGGCTGCCATCTGCCTCAAGAAGTTAACCCTAACTATAGGAAAGTTTTGGGAGCAGGCAGAAGCTCTAAATGCTGATCAGCTTGAAACATCAAAGAGTTAAGGATAAAGTGCTGCCACCCATTCCACTCACCACTTATAGAGCTGGCATAGACAATAGCTTGAGTAATTGCCCAAAGGTACAAGAAACAATCTCTCTTCTCACAAGAAGGACATCATCCATTTTAAAGGACTCCTCTAATCTCACTGAATTACTTGCTGACTCTTAAATCACACAGACTTGTGTCCATTTTATGGAATAATCCAGGTTTTCCTGTATTAAATATTTTGAAGAATCTATCCAATTTTGATTTGCCTTTTCTGCAAAAGACTTGGGCCATGGGATTAGAAGGTTATCCCGGTGTCAACTGATGATTGGCATCTGGGATCAAGGCAAGTAGATACTTTAAAGATAAGACAGCAATTTTAATTAGTGTGGGATTGGAAACAAAGCGCTTATCTCTTTCACCCTTGGAATTCTGGGTGGTAAATTCCTTCCTATTCTTCAAAGAGATGGAAACTGTTATATATAATAACCATCCTCCTCCACTTAGAATACAGGCACAGATCATCCTCTGTAGGAAGTGATTCAATAATTATCTGACCTCTGTACTGAATCCCCTGAACTGCAGCCTCGGTTTTAAGAGACTCCCATTTGAGAAGTGATGACTTTATAGTAATACTAACAACAGCATTCAATAAAGTGTTAGCCAGACCAGTTGAATTTTTCCCTCCCCAGTTAGAGAATTATAATTATATACATTAGAACATGGGTGTCAAACTCAATTTGATTGAGGGCTGCATCAAGGTTGTGTTTGACCTTGGGGGGCCAGGGTGGGCATGGCCAGCTCGACATCAGTTATGTTGGGGGCGCCTGTGGCGGCCAGAGCCTTCTACCAGCGAAAACGGTCTCCTGAGCTTCATTTTAGGCTGCGACAGCCTCCTGCAACTCTCTGCCAGTGAAAACGGAGCTCAGGAGGGCCGCACGCAGCCCGTTTTCGCTGGCAGAGGCACTGTGGGCTAGTCCTTTGCTGTTTCCAGATCTAAGCATCCCGTGGGCCGAATCTGGCCCCAAGTTTTGAGTTTGACACCCCTACATTAGAATAATAAGAACACAACAAATAAGTAAAGTCTCTGCCCACTATGAAAATCTTCATTGGTTTACTGACTCTGTACTGGCTCCCATCTAAGATGTATAGAAATGTTTGAACAGCTTAATGAAGCTAATGAAATTTTATCTGGGACAGAGAAAAAACACAAATGGGTCAATGAAGACCATAAATTGGTTGTGCTGTTTGACCATGAATGTCTATAGATTTTTTAAAAAATGTTTTCCTACTAGGTTATAAACAGCAGCCTGCTTGCTTCTTTTATTTTCTTTTTAAATTGTACTTTCTTCTTTTATTTTCTTTTTAAATTGTACTTTCTTCTTTTATTTTCTTTTTAAATTGCACTTTCTTCTTTTATTTTCTTTTTAAATTGTACTTTTTTCTTTTATTTTCTTTTTAAATTGTATTTTCGGGGGGGGGGGGTTCTGTTATTCCTCTCTTTTTCATTTGCTCTTTCTTATTTAGTTTGTATTATGTGAACATTCTAAGTAATACCCCATAGAAAGAAGAACTCTGAGGCAGGCAGATTCCTCAAAGAGCAGTTTTATTGGAGCTATCATATTGGCACAGCTGGTGAAAACCGACTATGAAAGTTCCCACGGTTTTCACCTGATTAAAAAAGTGGAAGTTCCCTCTTTCCCCCAAACAATCAGTCACATTGTCCAATCAAGGTGCTGGCCAGTTGCCTGGTTACTTCACTCCTCCTTTCTACAGCCACCTGTTGGAATGACCTTGGTTCTCACTATTTTGTTTTGGCTACAAAACCCCCATCTAACTTTATCGTCCCCTCCATCCCTATCCCTTCTTTGCATTGTGGCAACCCTGGAGCCTCCAAAATGGCCCCGGCCAGGTTCACTTCAGAGTTGCGCATTAGTTCTTATTATATACATGTAGAACTTTGTATCAATTAATAGATGGATTATTTTTTTGCTCTATTATTTGTATACGAATCAAACCTTCCTTCACGTCCTTCCCAGAATGGCTCCTCTGGGTCACAATAGACATTCAGGGAGAGGTGCATCAGGGCTGAATCTTGCCCCCCTCCTTGTTCTATCTACAGTATGTACATATTGGATAGCATTTACTCTCAAAATCCTGAAGCAAACCAACTAAAAACAGATGCTTCTTGTTCCCCAAATCATAATTTAAAATATTACCTCATTTTCGGATTTAAATTAATCCTAGTTTATTTTGAATAACCACAAAGATGCAGCAAAAACTTTCAAATCTGACTGCAATAAGAGAGGAGCTGCTAGAGCACCTGGTTCATTTTCTTAGATCATTTTGTTTTTGTTTTTCAGGCTTGTAAGTGCTACATCACCATGTACTTTCAATTTGATGGTCTATAAACAAATTCAAAGAGGTTCCAGTAGGATGCTCTATCTCACGGGGGGAAGTAGTAATGTAATGACTTGCAGCTATAGTCCTCCCATTTAATAATACATCACAAAATAGGCATATGTAATACAGATGACATATTTTTCATAAATCACAAAAGAGCAGTTTGAAAGCACATATAACCACATCATTTGGGTAAAATAAAGTTTACACAAGAAGGAGAGAATTACCACAAACAACTGTATTTTTCGGAGTATAAGACACACTTCCCCCCCCAAAAAAAGAGGCTGAAAATTTGGGTGCATCTTATACTCCAAATGTAGCTTTTTCAAAACTTTTTTTCAGCCCTAACGAGGCGCTAGCGAGTGAAGCGATCTTCCGTACTTCGCCTGCTTTTCTCAGTGCTTCTCTCTCCGACGATCAGCTGTGCTTTAGAAGCTGTCTTTCAGCTCTAACGAGGCACTAGCGAGTGAAGCGAACTTCTGTGTTTTGCCTGCTTTTCTCATTGCTTCTCTCTCCGATGATCAGCTGTGCTTTAGAACCTGTTTTTTTATCCCCAACCAGGCGTATGCTGAAGCTGACCACACTAAGAATGCCAGCCAAATGAATACCTGGTAGGCAGATTTTTTTCCCTATTTTCCTCCCCAAAAACTAAGGTGTGTCTTATACTCCAGTGTGTCTTATACTCTGAAAAATATGGTACCTTTCTTAGACATCTTTAGCAGAGAAAATAATAGCAAATATACAGTAAACCTAAGTTTTCATGAAAGCAACCCACACAGCAAAAACCCTTAACTACAGCATCAACAGCATCATATCATAGAAAAAGAATTACATAAAATGCACAATGCACTGAATCACACCAGCAATTTTACAAAGTGGAAATAAACTGCCAATAAGATAACCTTCAGTACATACAACTTCATCAAAACTTGCATGTCCATCTCAGTGAATATAACACAAATATCGCAATCTAACAAAAGAATAGCCCTCTTTTACATCAGAGGCATCTTTGAGTCCACCAACAGATTACTTTGACCATTTTAATCATTTTAACATACCAGCCAACCAAGTCTAGACTAGGAATTCTATGCAAACCTAAATATCTAGTGCTAAATTTGATAAATCAGGAGTCAAAATAGTTTAGATGATCAACATTATAGGACTAACAGGCAAAATGATCAGCAAATGTTATAGGAGCACCTAGCAATCAAATGATATGGAAATAAAGTCACTAATCTCCCTCTATAAAGACAATCTAGAACCGTGATGGCGAACCTATGGCATGCATGCCCGAAGTGGCACACCGAGCCATGTTGCCTGGCATGCATGATGTTGCCTGTTCCTCTTCTAGGTTTCTGGAATGCATGTGCGTGCGATGAACAGCTGGCCTTCATGCGTGTAGCAGTGCTGGAAACTGGAAGAGCTGGTCTTCCATTTTCCTGCATGATCATGCGCGCCAGACACCCAAAACACTAGCTAGAAGTTCATTTTTGGGCACGTGCATGCACCCTGGGCAGCTCCTCTTCTGAGTTGTGGGTCAGACAAGTGCACGCACGAAGCATGGGAGTACACACACGCACATGTGCTCTGTTTTTGGCACTCGGTGCCAAAAAGGTTTGCCATCATTGATTTAGAACATAATTTTCAACTGGGAAACAGTAGAAATTTTACATCAAACAAATAATACTAGCACTCTAGAACAGGACTGTCAAACTCCTGGTCCACAGGCCAGATGTGTCATGCGCTGGCCATGCCCACACCCAGTTTAGTGAAGAGGAAAAAAATCCCAATACATCATGTGATGCTGCTGTGATAACATGAGTTTGACACCCCTGCTCTAGAAGATTGGCATTCCAACCAAGTCATGATCAAGGGAGATAGATTTAAATCCCATTTGTGGTCTTATGAAAACATATAATTAAAAACTACATTCAAATGAAAGTTACTTATCACTCACTGTACTTTCCTAACCAAACCATGGTTCTGTCAGGGTTCCAAGTAACACCCCCAACGAAAGAAAACTCCGAGGCTAGAAGCTTCTCAAAGTTCCATTTTATTAGAGATGTCATATTGGCACATCTGGGAAAACCCAAATCTGAAAGCTTTCAGGTGTTCCCCACCCAAAAGAAAGTCCAAGTCCCTTCCCCCTGCACCCACATGTCCATCACATGGTCCAATCAATGCACCGTCCCAACTGGAGATGCCTCCCAGTTATGCCACTCCAGGTGCAGGCTGGATGTCCTTGACTCTCAGAGAAAAGAATGTTATTATGACTAGATATCCCTGCTACTCCATGTAATCCCCGCTCCTAGTTTCCCACAGCACTAAGTGTGGCAGCCCTAAAGATCCAAAGAAAAAGATGACCTCCAGGGCTGACCGATTCATAGCCAACATAACAGACATACAGACATATATACATATGAGAGAGGGGGGGAGGGGAGAGAGAGAGAGAGAGAGAGAGAACACACACACAACTGATGTCAATTAATAGACTTCACTTGCCCATCTCTTCCATATACGTTGTGTTTCACTACTGAAATATTTGCAATCCAAAAATTAGCTCAGAGAACTTGTTAGACATAGTCTTGTATTTGTTTTACAACTTCAAGCCTTACATCATCTTAACTGAGTCAATATTCTTAAACCCAATTATTTATCATGAATATTTATTTAATCATATATTTTGTATATTCTGTGATCACAAGGAATCTGAATTTATATTTCTGACTGTAATAACTTCTCCCTGAATATGGTAAATGAATATTGTCATTTTACTGACACTTTTTTAGATGAACTTTAATAAGCTAATCTTGATGCACTTATAGGTTGTCAAATATCTTGATAGGGAGCAATAAAAACTAGAGAGCTACTTTCATAATATGTTAACATATCTTTTAGAGAATTTTGGAAGTAATTTTATTCAGTAAGCCCAAACACACGGAGTGGAAAGTAGCAGTCACAAGTCTAAATTGTCATAATTTTTACTAGGAAATGGTGGGTGATATTTGTTGTTCATACCATGGAATTTGCCTACATATTTGTTCAAATGTGGATGCCTGTCTGCATTAAGAGCAGTTTTCTTTAAGGGGTATGAAGTCCTTTGTTTAATATTAATTGGAAAGGGGGGAAATGGAAAAACTCTGAATAAATGAAGAAGTTCTTTCAGTGAGTAGCATAATGGCTATAAACATGTATACAGAGCAAATGAGTACTTGGGGGAAAAAATAGCCGGAGGCTTTGTGTTCTTATAATGAGAGAGTCATCTGTCCTATACATACAAGGATTTTTTGTTGTCTCCTAAAACATGTAGGAAAATGGTTTTCATATTGAAGGGAAAGGTGATGAAAAGGAATGAAAGAATATCAGCTAAAGAAACAGAAAAATATAAAATTACTTTAAAATCCCCAACATGTAGACATTTCTGCACTGTGATTTATTTGCCTAATTTGCAGGAGCATAGAACGTTCATTCTGAATGATGAAATTCCAGATATCAAAAATTAATGACAATTACTTCTTCAAACTCAGTAAAGCTTAATAGAGGCTACTGCCCCCCAGTTATTTTTTTAGCCACTCCTAAGCCTGGAAACCTGAATTATTCCTTTACAACAATGTTATCCACTGTTTATTGATTCTCTTCTGAAAAAACATCTGGAGCGTAGCTCACTTTTGGGAGCTGTGATTGACCATCATATAGCCTAGAAACTTAAAGTCAATAAAGGGCACGCCAGAAATTGACCCCAATGACTGCAAAATAGTGCAAAGCAGGAAGGATGATTCATGTCTTACAGAATTACAGAATAAATCTTTTTCTATCCAGTTCTATTCATGTCTCCTCAAGACTCTATTCAAGTCCTCTCCAATTTTATAATTGTCCAATTCAAATCATTTCTAGTTCTTTGATTGGACATTGTCTCCCAAAAGTTTCCAATCACATTTAAATGGATTCATTACCAGTCCCGTCTTTTGGTATGATGCTCCTCCTTTGACTATCTGATGAAGCTGATCAACAAGTATGGCAGAGATAGTCTCAAGGCCACCTGACGTCTCTCTAATTTCCAACACATCCCATTTTTCTACCTTGGGATTTCAAATCATAATCAAATCCTTTATTACAGTTTGTGAAGATTTCAAGAAAACCTTAACTGTTAAGTAAATACAAAGGCATGTTGCTACAGTTGCAAGAAAAAGTATGTGAACCCCTTGGGATTACGTGGAGTTTTGCATGAATTGGTCATAAAATGTGCTCTGAACTTCATCTAAGTCACAACAATAGAAAAACACAGTCTGCTTAAAATAATACTACACAAACATTAGATGTTGCCATGGTTTGATTGAACATAACATGTAAACATTCACAGTGCAGGGAGGAAAAAGTATGTGAGCCCCTAGCCTAATGACTTCTCCAAGAGCTAATTGGAGCCAGGAGTGAGCCAACCTTGACTCCAATCAGTGTGATGATATTGGATATGTTGCTGACAGCTGTCCTGTCCTTTAAAAACACACACCTGTTTTGGGGTTACTGGTTTCAAGAAGCACTGTCTGATGTGAACCATGACTCACAGAAAAGAGCTCTCAGAAGACCTACGATCAAGAATTGTTGACTTGCATGAAGCTGGAAAGGGTTACAAAAGTATATCCAAAAGCCTTGATGTTCATGTGTCCACAGTAAGACAGACTGTCTACAAATGGAGAAAGTTTAGCACTGTTGCTACTCTCCCTAGGTGTGGTCGTCCTGTAAAAATGACTGCAAGAGTACAGTGCAGAATGCTTCATGAGGTAAAGAAGAATCCTAGAGTGTCAGCTAAAGTCCTACAGAAATCTCTGGCACATGCTAACATTTTTGTTGACACATCTACCATAAGGAAAACATTAAACAAGAATGGAGTACATGGGAGGACACCACGGAGGAAGCCATTGCTGTCCAAAAAAAATATTGCAGCACGTTTGAAGTTTGCAAAAGAGCACCTGGATGTTCCACAGCACTACTGGCAAAATATACTGTGGACAGATGAAACCAAAATTGAGTTGTTTGGGAAAAACACACAACACTATGTGTGGAGAAAAAAAGGCACAGCACACCAACATCAAAACCTCATCCCCACTGTAAAACATGGCGGAGGGAGCATCATGGTTTGGGACTGCTTTGCTGCCTCAGGGCCTGGACGGATTGTTGTCATTGATGGGAAAATGAATTCCAGAGTTTATTAAGACATTTTGCAGGAAAACGTACAACCATCTGTCCGCCAACTGAAGCTCTGCAGAGGATGGGTGATGCAACAGGACAATGACCCAAAGCATACAAGTAATTCAACAAAAAAATGGCTTCAACAGCACAGAATACGCCTTCTGGAGTGGCCCAGTCAGAGTCCTGACCTCAACCCGATTGAAATGCTGTGGCATGACCTTAAGAGAGCGATTCACACCAGACATCCCAAGAATATTGCTACACTGTTTTGTGAAGAGGAGTGGTCCAAAATTACTCCAGACCGTTGTGCAGGTCTGATCTGTAACTACAGGAAATGTTTGGTTGAGGTTATTGCTGCCAAAGGAGGGTCAACCAGTTATTAAGTCCAAAGGTTCACATACTTTTTCCTCCTTGCACTGTGAATGTTTACATGTTATGTTCAATTAAACCATGGCAACATCTAATGTTTGCGTAGTATTATTTTAAGCAGACTGTGTTTTTCTATTGTTGTGATTTAGATGAAGTTCAGAGCACATTTTATGACCAATCCATGCAAAACTCCACGTAATCCCAAAGGGTTCACATACTTTTTCTTGCAACTGTATATGTCTATTGATTAGAGTAGGGGTGTCAAACTCAATTTCATTGAGGGCTGGATCAGGGTTGTGTTTGACTTTGGAGGGCCAGGGTGGGTATGGAAAGGGTGGGCGTGGCCAGCTCAACTTCACTTGTGACAGGGGTGTCTGTGGTGGGCCGAGGACTCTGCCAGCAAAAATAGGCTCCCAAGGTCTGTTTTCGGCTGCAACAGCCTCCTGCAACCTTCTGAAAGCGAAAATGGAGCTCAGGAGGGCCACATTTTCACTGGCAGAAGCACCAGCAGGCTGGTCTTTTGCTTTTTCCAGGGCAGCCCTGTGGTCCAGATGTAACGACCCTGTGGGCCGGATTTGGCCCATGGGCCTTGAGTTTGACATCCCTGTATTAGAGCATTAAAATCTAGTATATTGAAATATCATGATAATTAAAAATCAATAAAACACAGAAATGTGCACTATAATAATACAGTTGTGCCTGGAACACTCTGAGCATAATTTGTAACGTTTACTCAATATCTACTTGGTTGTTTATTATAATCATAATTTTGAGCTATATAAGAGGAGGGGAAAAAGAGAAAGGAAAAAAAAGGATGTTATCAGATTGAGTCTTAATTAATTGTTTCCTAGTTTTTAATTGTTTATAAATTTTAATAACTACCCTGTAGGTGATGCCACAGTTTCAGTTCCAACTGCCTTTGACCAATGAGCATTTAGTACTTTGCACAGAATTCAGAATATTTAGGAATTTCTTGAAATGAGCCACAAAGAACAGGAAATTGTGACGTTTTGTTTATTGGACTCTGAAATCATTGAAATATGCTAAGTGCATAAGGTCTTTAGCTCAGGATAAGAGAGAAACTGCTGTTGCTACTTTTAGAGAAAACTATACAGATGCACACAGAGTATAATTCTGAGATAATTTTTGCTGATTTGTCATACTTTTCAGTTTTTAAAACAATTTCAAATCACAGTCATCCTTCCTACTGCTGTGCTCAGGAACCTGGGAACAAAAAGCCAATCATGCCAGATAACCAGGGGTGGGATTCAGCCGATTCGGACCAATTTGGGCGAACTGGTAGTTCCGATGATCAGCTGGCCATGCCCACCTGCCTCTGTCCTATCCTATCCTATATTTCCTTCTTTCTGGCTCAGCTGATTCACAGGGCACAGCTGATTTCCACACCTCCACTGTTCTACTTACTGGGGCTACCTTAGAAGGTAAGCAGCTGCGCTTCAAATTGCTGTATTTTGAATGCTGCGCGCAAAGTGCACGCTCACTGAACCAGTTGTTAAACCAGCTGCAGTCCACCACTGCAGATAACCTTATCCTCCCCTTTATCCTCTAGGTCATGGAGTAGAAAAATGAAAATGCAATACACCCCCCACTGCCACCATGCCCTTCTTTCATGTTGACTGTACTTGTTTGCTTCCACAAAAATGTCTTAGCAGTTCAGTCACAAAGCTGTCAAGGTACCATTACCCATTCAAGAAAAGCTCAGGGCTAGGGACTAGCAGATTAAGAGGTACCCACTTCAGCAGGGATGTAACAGCCAATGATGAGTTACCACCAGTTTGCTTCATGCACGTGGTTCGCTCCGCGCAAGTGCAGTGTATTAGGGAACAGCTGAGTGCAGCAATCCGCTCAGCTGCGCCTTTCAGCTGGGCTAAAAACGACCAAATATAAGGTATGTATAACACAGGGGCAGGTGGGAGGGCCAACCTAACTGTCAGAAAGAACCAGTTTGCTCTCAGCTCACCATCATCACTACTGGCTCGCCTGAACCAGGCTGAACCAGTAGAAACCCACCACTGGTAACAGCATTCCATGATGTCATGGTGGCCACATGACCACAGAAATGTCTTCGGACAAGAAAAGGAGATGAGCACTTCCCCCTATAGTTGGCAAAGATACCTTCCCCTATAGTTGGCAAAGAGTAAAATCTGCAGGGACTCCTTAGGGGCTAGGAAGCTGAGTGAAACAGGGTACCCTTCATCCACAAGCTCCATGGATCATAATATTTAAAAATATTACTACATTTTCAGCTGCATCACTGCTGAAGCAGATATAAATCAACTCTCCAGCACTATCACAATATTAATAAGATCTGGATTATTATTACTTTTTACACGGCTGCAAAACGGACATTCCCAAATTGGTGGAAGTGTCCTAACAGTCTTCTCTCAATTTGGTAGTGTCTGACAAAAACAGATCATTTGAACCTAAAATCAAGGTTACAGAGATGGGAAATAGTTGGGAAATAGATAATCCTAAAAACAAACTGGGTTTGCCACAAGAAGCAAATACATTGACTTGTTAAAGAAAACAAAGGAAATTTAATAAATATATATGGAAGACTGTTGGCGGACAAAGAGAAACCTGTGAGAAAAAAAGAACAGAGAACTCAAGAAAGGAAAGAGATGTTTTCCTAAAAATTACAGCGGGAAGCACTTAAACTCAGAGTTTGGGAAATACATAAAGAACAGTGGATGCAAAGGACTTTACTTGACCCAGAGACAAATACTCAGTGGGAAAAAAGATGCAGAAGCCTGAAGGCAATAGCTAAGAAAAGAAGAAAGAAAAGAAAGTTGTTTGCCTAGAGGCAGCTTAAGGAGATAAAGAGAATAAGAGATAAAGCTTTAAAGCAAAGAAAAGACAGAAGGACTTCTTGTGAAAAAGAATTAAAAGGGGAAAAGCACAAGGTTTTTCTTCCATGCACTCAGGCCAGCCAGCATACCTTCCTTCAGCTACAAAGGAACTGGTAGGGGATGCAAAAGAACTTCAGTTGCTTGGTTAAGGTGACCAGATTTTAACATTGGTAAAGAGGGACACCATTGTTGGGGGGGGGGGGGTGTCTTGATTAAAAATTTGGTCTATATGGAGCAACAAAAATTTTCATAGAACGCAAAAATAGTATTGTAATATATTTTTTTAAATTTCAACATAACTACAATTTACAAATATAATAAATTAAAAAAAATTATGTATAGTATTATTTTATTCTATAGGGACTACTCAGAGGGCTGAAAAAAGTCATTTCTGACAGGTCCTCGTACTTTTGATTGGTCCTTACACTTATGACCATCCTCACATTTATGCCCGTGCAGCATTCTTAACAACCATGTCACTCATTTCACAGCTGCTTCTCTTCACCATGGTGACAAGATAGGGCAAAAACGTAAAATGTGAGGACAGTCGTAAGTTCGAGGACTGCTCAAAGTTCAAGGACCAACCAAAAATAACTTTTTCAGCCCTCTGAGTAGTCCATGTGCACAAAAGGACTACCCAGAGGCCTGAAAAAAGTGATTTCTGACAGGTCCTCGCACTTTTGACTGGTCTTCGCACTTATGACTGGTCATCATTTATGCCCATTGTAGCATTCTTAACAAACGTGTCACTCATTTCATAACTGCTTCTCTTCACCATGGCAAAATGTGAGGATAGTCGTAAGTTCGAGGACTGGTCAAAAGTGTGAGGACCAGTCAAAAATAACTTTTTCAGCCCTCTGAGTAGAAAAGAGAGAGGTGGTAGGTTTGAGGAGAAAGATTGCTGAACAATAAAAAAGATGAAAGGGAAGAAAACCAACCCCAAACAAATATAAAGATATTAAGATAAAGAATGAATTGTTAAACTTTAAAGAATAAAAGAGAACAAATATGAATAAATAGCAATAATTAGAAACACACATACAAACATACAATGTATTTTCTTTGAACAGAGTATTTGGCTGGTTCACAAATTTAAACAGTGTTTAGTCATTTCAATTAAATTTACCATTTCTATATTTCCTTTTTGCCATATTTATTCCTCATCTATTTTTTTAAAAAAACAATATTACCCTTCATCCTCCTCTCTAATCTTAATCAAATTCAATTTTTCCCTTCTATTCTATATTATACCCCTTCCCATTGTCATCTATTTTTATATCCATCCTCACATTGGTTAATTATGTAATATTATAGTTGTTTAATATAAATTCAATATAATATAAATATAAATCAATTAGTTATATAACTATTTTTTTGTATATTAATCAATATGAACATGAATATTCCAATTATTTCCATGCAATCCAATTTCTTACAAATCAATTAATTATATTTACCAATAATAATAAACCAAATAATTTCCCCCATATATTCCTCCAAACCACAACTTAACCATTTCTGCTTTCAACACAATATACAATTAATAGTATCTCAATTATTACAATTCCCTAGTTAAATAGAGCTTTTTTTTCTTTTGTGTTTTAAAATCTTGAACTCTCCTCTTTTGCCATTTGCCATAAATTTCCCATTGTTTGCACCTACCTTTTTTTGATGAGGAAAAAGAAAAGAAATCTGCCTTTCCAACATTGCAAGCAAACAGCAAAGCCAACATCCTGCTTTAGTTTCGGTTTTGTTTTCAGCTTGAATTGCACAAGGAGAAAAAAAAATCTGCTCCAGGAGCACTTTTTGCAGCTAGCAAAAGACCCCAGCCAAAACAGCTTAGAGCAAATCAGCTGAGAGTCGGGAGGCCGATCTAATCAACTTATGGTAATTAACCTATGCTGAAGCTGAAAGGGGCTGTTTTTTCTATTTTTGCAGGCACCGGTCTACTCATTTGTTTTCTTTTAACATTGATCAGCTGTAGGGCGGCCCTTTGAAGCCCCCCAGCAAGAATTTAAATAGTTTTTTTTCCTCTAGCCATCAACTGGGACTCAGGAGGCAGCAATAGATTGGGAGTGGGCGGGGTAAGCAAACCCGTTCTCCCGCCAATCAGGACTTTTTTAAAATGCTGTGGGATGCAGGACAAATAGTTGAAAATCGGGACTGTCCCACCAAAAGCGGGACGTCTGGTCACCTTATGCTTGGCACATTTGCCATCATGGAAAAAGAGGTTGGCATGTTTCATCAGTAGGATACGCTTGGTGTGTGTTGGCCAGGGAGGATTGCCAGCAAGATGTACTCTAGTTGAGCCTAGAGGATGCAAAGATGCCAGACTGAAAGAAGAAGAACAAACTGATCCAAGAAAAAAGCTGAGAAGGAAGTGAAATGAGTTGCTACCAAATGTCAGTACTGGAGACCATCTTTCTCTTTGGATCTTCAGGGCTGCCACATTTAGTGCATAGGCCTGCTGTGGGAAACTGGGAGGGGAGTTGCATCAGTGGTGGGTTGCTACTGGTTCTCCCCGGTTCGGGCAATCTGATAGTGGCGATGGTGAGGTGATAACGAACTGGTTCACTCCAACTGTCCACTGGGCCCTCCTGCCCGCCCCTGCACTAACCTATCTATATTTGCTCGTTTTTAGCCCAGCTGATAGGCATGGCAGAGTGGATTGCCATGCCTCAGCTGTTCTGAAATGGAATGCACTTGTGAAGTGAATTGGTGGTAACACCGGTTGAAACCCACCACTGGGTTGCATGGAGTGGGTAGAGATAGATAGCAAAAATAACATTCTTTTCCCTGGGAGTCAAGGACGTTCAGCCTGTACCTGGAGAGAAACATCTCCAATTGGGACAGTGGATTGACTGGACCATGTGATGGACTTGTGGGTGCAGGGGAAGGGACTTGGACTTTCCTTTGGGTGGGGAAAACCCAGGGTGCATTCAGATTCAGGTTTTCTCAGATGTGCCAGTATGACATTTCTAATAAAATGGAACTTTGAGGAACTGCTGGTCTCGGGGTCTTATTCAGTTGGGGGTGTTACTTGGAACCCTGACACCAAAGATTTCTGCAAAAGCAGCTGTGGTGAGTGGTGAGGGTGAGATTTGCACTCTTTCAAAATGTACCATGCTTTGAAAGGCATGTCCCTTTAAGGGAGCTATTTAGATTGTTGAATGAGAGAAAGTTAGTTTGATTGATGTGTTTGACATCTCAGCACACTGAAATTCAGGCTCACTGTGGTTTAAGATATCTTTGTTCCTGTACATTATGTGTATTATGCCTGCATATTTTTACGGTTGTTGGTTTCCAAATACAAATAGTACACTAAAGCAATTTTGTCTGTTCACAACTAGAGGTGGGTTTTTTTCTTCAAGGGAAAAGGGAGGAAATGTCCCTTAGAAATCTCCCTTTTGGGAGAATTGGCAGAAGGCTTCCTTAAATTGCATTGGATAAAAGTTGATGGGATTCTACTGCCCAAGCCCTAAGGAATCAGCTACTTTGTTAAACAACTCTGGATGATCTACTTTACCAATAAAGGTGCATTATCCCAATTCTTTTTCTAGTTAATACTTTGTATGAGTGGCACTATCTTTTGCCAATTATGTGAAAGAAATGTTAGAATGCAGATGACCAGGTGAAAAGGAAAGATTAAAAAGGAAACGTCCGTGTGCACAAAAGGCATTCAAACTTTTTAATATGAATAGTCCAAAGCTTCCAAGGAAGAAATGATTAAATGGCTTGTGTCCAGAAATTGTGAGTGCTCCATCACTGGAGGTTTTTAAGAAGAGATTGAACAGCCATTTGTCTGGAATGGTTTAGGTCTGGTACAGGCAAGGGTCTCCTGCTTGAGTAGGGGGTTGGATTAGAAGACCCCCCTCCCCCAAGGTCCCTTCCAATCAGGGGTGAAATGCTACCAGTTCAGACCAGTTCGCCCGAACCGGTAGTAATAAAAGCTACTGGTTCGGGCGAAAGGATAAGTTAAAAAAATGCTACTGGTTCAGAGGAGCTGGTATTTCCGACGATCAGCTGTGCCACGCAATTTACCATATTTTTCGCACCGGACTATAAGAAACACCTACCTTTTTTGGTGAGGAAAAGAAGAAAAAGAAATCTCCCTCTGCCTCTGAGCAATTTTGCCTCATTGCAGCAAACAGCAAACAGTCTGCTTTACTTTCATTTTTGTTTTCAGCATAGCTTGATTAGCACAAGGGGAAAAAAAATCTGCTCCAGCAATTTTCTTCCTTGCAGCAAGCAGCAGAGGCCTGCAAAACAGCAGAGAGCAAGACAGCTGAAAACCGGGAGGCCGACCCAATCAACTTATGCTAATTAGGCTGTGCTGAAGCTGAAAGGAGCTGTTTTTTCTTGCTGTTTGCTGCAAGGAGGTAACTGCTGGGAGGCAGAGGCCAAAGGGTGAGGGCCAGTGGGTGGGCGGGGCTACATTCAGTGTATAAGACACACCTAAATTTTCACCCCTTTTAGGGGAGAAAAAGGTGTGTCTTATACTCTGAAAAATACGGTATATTTGCTAGAAAGCAGGAAATCTTGCTTTCTAGCGAATCTAAATTGCGCAGCACAGCTGTCCCTCTCCCCTCGCTGTTCTACTTACCTTAGAAAAGGCTTCTTAATCCCCCTTTTTCAGCACTGCACAGTAGCACCTGCAGTGCGCATGCCTATGAAGCATGTGTTTGGCACGCATCGCGCAGGCGTACGTGCAGCGAACTAGTAGCGAAGCAAACCAGTAGCAGACTTTGGAGCATTTCACCCCTGCTTCCAACTCTATTTTTCTATATTCTGCAAGTCACGTTGAGTTGTGAATTTGCTATTTTTATATCTGTAATTTGTCATTATTTGACTTTTCCACTAATAGTAACAAGCTCCAGGACACCCATAGAATAGTTAGTTGCTGTAAACAAACAATGAGATTTCAAATTAAATATTGAAATTATAATGGACCCCTATGGGGATGCTGCAACAGTCTTAAGCGTGAAAAATGGTCTTAAGTCACTTTTTTTCAGTGCAGTTGTAACTGTTGTAAGTCGAGAACTACCTGTATTCAGTGAAACAACTTGTCTTCAGACGTTGTGGGTGCTCCATCACTGGAGGTTTTAAAGAAGAGATTGGACAGCCTTTTATTTGGAATAATATAGGACAATGATGACTAACTTTTTTCTCGTCGTGTGCCGAAAGCGCGCATGCGCATGCATGCATGAACCCCCACCCCCTCCCCCCACCCCCACACATGCACATGAGACCCCCCCACCCCGTTTTTGGCCTAGCAGGCCTCCTTGCGCCCTCCTGGGCCCAAAAATGGGCCATGGGAGAAGGGGCAGGCCGCATACCCCCATGCCCTGTTTTGAGTCTAGGCCTCCCTATAGCCTCCTGGGCCCAAAAATGGGCTGTGTGTGGGGGGGAGAGACACCACCCCCCTGTGCTCCTCCCCCTGTGCATGTGCACACAACTCACTGCACATGCACGCACGTCTTCCACATACCCCCCCCACAGCCCAAAAATCAGCTGGTCGTCGGAGGCACGTGCGCGCATGTGTGGTGGAGCTGAGCTGGGCGACAAAGAGGGCTCTCCATGCCAGCTGTGGCATGTGTGCCATAGGTTCGCCATCACGGATATAGGATATCCTGCTCAAGCAGGAGATTGGACTAGAAGACCTCTAAGATCTCTTCTACTTCTGTAATGCTTTTACTATCACTGTTACCTTCTGGTTCCATGAACAAATCATACTCCAGGAACTGTGCATTTTAATGTAACATTAGAAAAGAAATTAAACATTGAGATTTAGAGGGGTGTATTAAATCTCTCTAGTATGAGTGGCAATAATTCTAATCAAGATAGGCCTTACTAAAATGAATATTTTATTCCTAAATATGCTTCCCTAGAAGAAATTTACACGGACTTCCCTTCTACGGGTGTTTAAGACTGCAGCAACCACAATAAAAATAGCATTAGTGCATTTTCACCCTGCTTTTTCAAAATGTCATTATCATTTTAACAACACCAATCTCAAGATAATGATATGTACCTTTAATTAATACCCTTATTGGATGGCTGGAAATGGCACTTAAGAAAATGTTGACATTGTTAGAGAAACAACATCTGCTTTGCCAGGTTGAAGGCAGATGGCGAGCAGCTCATTGACTCCTTCTTTTACCCAATTTCTCTGCCCTTGTTCAATGCTCAATGTGTGTAGAAAATACTGTTAAGCAGGAAAAGCAGTGGCTCTTTGTGTATAACACATAGTCCATGTGCTAATAGATTCAAGATAGACAGAACTAGTAAACATTTCAATTACTTGCTGAATAAGATTTACGATTTTTAAGGGGATTATTCAGGGGGGAAAATCCAAGCCTATCTCAGGCATCTGTGGAAAGAAAGCAAGTAATATATAGGGGAAAACTGAGGCGTTTTCAACTGCAATCCATAGTAGAACAAATTGTGGTTTGAAAACACTCATTACTTCTCTAGTCTCAAAATTAGTCTTAGAAGCAGAGTTTCCTCTGTGGTTTTGCCTTAATTAGAGCAAACAGAACGAAACAATTATTATCTAGGCAAAAGTTGTTATGGCTTAATCCCTTAAAAATGGACAATAACAATATGCATTTTTAAACACAGGTTTTCCTGTATTATTCCAGTCTGTAATTCTATCATGTGAATAAGCTACAAGTTGGAAAGTTGCGTTTATATTATTCCCTTAACATAAGTAGTTTGTGTACAGCTTTTCTTTACTGTATTTTTAGCAACTCATTATACATTTCATGCTTTTAAAAATATAACGCTAACAAGAAGTTTCAATTTTTTTTTCCAGATACATTGGTTGTCTTCAGTCATTTCCAAAGGTATGATTTTTTCCCCCCAGGATGCATCTTTCCAAATATATCCCCTTTTAAATATATATTTTATACAGAAAATTCTCTTTACTGTTGCCCACTTTCTACCCCAACTGAATCAGCTCATGTCGATATATGTAACTATCAGGGGTGTCTGCTGGATATGGGTAAAACAAAAAAAGTCAAAATGCTAGCTGTGATGGTGTGATTGAAGCTCTGCTTGATTTTTATGTGTGTGAAAAATGAAGGTCACAGAGGAGGAGCTGATATGAAGGAGTAGAATGAGGCGGCAGCTTCCCAGGAAGGAGAGAGCACATTCAGTGGTGGGATTTAGCCGGTTCTGACGAACCGGTAGCGCCAACTGTGGTAGGCTCTGCCTACCCGCCCAGATGTAATGATGTCCTATTTAGACTTGTTTTGGAGGCTGTGCGCATTGGCAGGAGGCGCACACAAGAGCAAAGAGCACGCGTGGAAGGCTGAGCATGCGTGGCAGCACGCGGTCACATTTGCAAACTGGTAAGTAAGGTAAGTGAATCCCACCTCTGAGCACATTTCAGAAAGGGGGGGATAGAGGGTGGACAATAGGCAGCCCAGCCCAGAGATGGATAGGAGGCAGAGAAAGAGAATTTGGATAGTCACTGCAGGACTATCTCTCAGGGTATATCCATTAGGAGGATGGTAATAAGGGTTTAGTCCGGCAAGATTCTGTCTGTTACATGTTAGCAAATAAAGAACTGAACTTGGGCGGAACTGTTCCATATTGTTCTTGGGCTTAGTCTGTTAATGTGTGTCACGTGCACCATTCTGGCAGCCATATTGACCTTTTTTTTAATCTAACCCTGCAAAGCGTATAGTCAAGGCTATGGTTTTCCCAGTTGCAATGTATGGCTGTGAAAGGCTGGACCATAAGAAAGGCTGAGCGCCAAAGAATTGAGGCTTTGAACTATGGTGCTGGAGAAGACTCCTATGAGTCCCTTAGACTGCAAGGTGATCAAACCGGTCAGTCCTAGAGGAGATCAACCCTGACTGCTCTTTAGAAGGCCAGATCCTGAAGATGAAACTCAAATACTTTGGCTACCTAATGAGAAGGAAGGACTCACTGGAGAAGAGCCTAATACTGGGATAGATTGAGGGCAAAAGAAGAAAGGGATGGCAGAGAATGAGGTGGCTGGATGGAGTCACTGAAGCAGTTGGGTGAGCTTAAATGGACTCCAGAGGATGGTAGAGGACAGGAAGGCCTGGAGGAACATTGTCCATGGGGTCACAATGGGTCGGATAGGACTTTGCAACTAACAACAATGACAGTAATTGTGCAAACCCTCTGGTAAGTATTAAAATGGAGGATAGATATCTAGAGAAGATAGGAATTTCTATATATGAGTAAATTGGTCATCCTATTCACAACATGAACTACAAGGACAATCATAAATAATCCCAGATAACTTTTTAGTTTTCAAAAACCAAATGGGAAGTGGATAGCATGCAAATTGGCAATAACTATGCATTAACAATGTGTAAAGTTACCTTTGGATTAAGGTAAATCTGCTCAATGAAAAAATTCCAAATATCCCACACATACTTTCAACATTTTTCACATTTATTGGCTACTGTACAACTTTTTAATGGGCTTTTTGGAACAATAAATGTAGTTCTATTCATACAGAGGTTATCTTTGCCAAGTTGTTTTCATAACCTAAAAAGGCAAAGTATGCTTCTAAAAAGTATTGTGATTGATGTTTTTAATTGTCATATAATATTAGATTAGTGTTAAAATATACTTCTCAAAAAAATAAAGGGAACACAAGCAGAAGACATCCGAGATCTGAATGAATGAAATAGCCTTATTAAATACTTTGTTCGTTACATACAGTAGTTTAAACACTGCTCAAACAACTAAAGGGAACACAAAACTACTGTATGTAACGAACAAAGTATTTAATAAGGCTATTTTATTCATTCAGATCTCGGATGTCTTCTGCTTGTGTTCCCTTTATTTTTTTGAGCAGTTTATAATCATAGCCTATAGAACTCACCTGCATTGAGGCAGGAGGACGTTTTAAGAAAAATATTACTATGGAGGAATATGTCTCTTATTTGTGCTTCCATAAAGCAACAATGGCTGTAAGGATAAAAACAGATGGTTGCAACAATCTGCAAAGTCTTTTGCAAAGTTTGTTAATTCTATTTTTTTTAAATGAGTTGCACAAAATTTGCAGTTAATTCTCTAGGGCATGTTTTTCAGCTTTCAATTTCCAAACTTAAGGGGTGATCAAAAGTTGTGACATGCCTTGGGGATTGTAAAGCTATTTTGGTTACTTTAATATAATTTAGATGTTCTTCGTAAGCAACTACATAAACATCATAACTTTTTAACCTTTTGTTTGTTTCAGTCGTATTCCTGTGTTGCTTTTTCTCTTTTACCCCTAGCAAAACAACAAAAGCCCAGGCCAAAGCTAGTGGCCTATGAGCTAAAGATAAAACAGCTAGAACTCATCAGAGTGGGAATCCCAAAAGTGCTTTTTGAAGAGGCAATTGGTCTTTCTTGTTTTTCTTTGAAGACATTTCACTTCTCGTCCAAGAAGCTTTTTCAGCTCTGACTGGATGGTGGGGAATGGAAGGATTTATATTCCCTGCAGACAGCTGATTGTTTGCATTCTTTTAGAGAGCCATTGAGGCCACTTCAGGGGTGAGTTCTACTTATCTTTACTACCGGTTCACATCACGCCTGCGCAGATCAACTTTGATGACATCCGAATCAGTAGGCGGAGTCTCCTGCCAGTTTTACTACCGGTTCTTGAAAACCGGTTGAACCGGGGGCAACCCACCACTAGGCCACTTGGAGGTTTGTCTGTGTCCTCAGGGTCACTTGAGTAGTGCAAATGAGTGTGGAGCCTTTTTGGAACTGCTGAAAGGACTGTGCTGAGGAGCTGTGCCCCTACAGGATGTTCTCTGCCCTGCACAGGCGCAGGCTGTTGGGGATGAGTTTGAGTTGTCTCCATTTCAAACTGAAGTGCAAATGGTCCTGTAGTCTGCAGTTTGAGATGGAGACAACACAGACTCATCCCCAACGGCCCACGCCTGCATTCAACAGTGAAGTGAGGGAAGTCACCCCTCCTAGAAGAATGAAATATTTTGAGAAATATTTAAAAATGCAGAATATTATATTTCCCCTAAAAGAGAAAGAGAAATTTTAAGGGAGACAGAAACTCAGCCCCAGCTCCCTGCCCCCAGCAAATATTTAGTGCCAATTAAGAAAGAATGGGCCATCCTATCTACAAGACAAAAGACCTTCAGCTCCAGGCTGATGGGATTAAGACATTACCCTCCAGGACATAATAGGATTACTAGCAGCAGAGCTCACTGCATTGGAAAATCTCCTAAGAACACTACATCACCCAGCAAACTTCAAGCAAACTTATCTCAGACAAACATGACCCCATATGGCCCCATGGGAGTCTGACAACAGCCAATAGAATACATGTTCTTGCACAGGAACAGGAAGCTCAAGTGCAAAGCCGAAGAGGAGGTATAAACCCCCCCCCCACTCTCAACTCCATGTGGTCAACTGCACCAGGACCATGTGCTTGGTGGTCCTGTTCACCATTAAACCCTCTTTCCAATCAGCCTCTATGTTTTCATTGTCTTTCTCCAGGCTTGGAACTGAACCAGATGGATATTTCTTCCAACAGAATGGACACAGGGCAGAAAACATCCTGCAGAAAACAGGATTTTCCAACACAGTCCTTTCAGCAGTTCCAAGAAGGCTCCACACCCTGTTGCACTACCCATGTGACCCTGAGGACACAGACAAACCTCCAGGAGGCCTCAAAGACTCTCCAAAAGAATGCAAATGACCAGCTGTCTGCAAGGAATATAAATCTTTCCATTCCCCACCATCCAGTCAGAGCTGAAGAAGCTTCTTGGATGAAAAGCGAAACGTCTTCAAAGAAAAACAAGACAGACCAGTTGCCTCTTCAAAAAGCACCTTTGGGACAACTATGACCTGGATGACTGAGAATCTCCATAGACATCAGAGTGGAAGATAACGTAGGACAAAAATCAAGAACAAGAGACACACACTGAAATCAAAACAACAATGTGAGAGTCACAAACTAGGGACCCTATGTCAGCATTCCAGAAAATCCCAACTCCAGTTAAAAACTCCGAAGCAAGCATTTTCTCAAAGTTCCATTTATTAGAGTAGGTATACTGGCACATCTTGGGAAAACCTGAATCTGAGAGTTCTGGGTTTTCCCTCAGTAAATCAAAACCTCCAAAACTATCCCCTCACTCATCAGTCCATCACATGCTCCAATCACCATCCGTCCCATCTCGAGACATCACTCCAACCACTCCTTCTCCAGATGCAGGATGGTCCTGACCTTGACCGAAAGGAAGAATGCTATTTTGTCTAACTACATGCCCTCTAGTAAATCCCCCCTCCTACATTCCCACACATGAGAAGGGGGCAGAGCAGAAGCTTCCGGGGCTAATATGGCTTCCAAAGCTGACACCCTGTTCATTGCAGAAGGTGAATGGGGACATAAACAGGCTATCAGAAGCAGTCTATAATAAACCTTTCCCCATTAGTTTGCAATAAAGCCAAGTATCCTTAAACAACATATTTGGGGCACTGATTTTTGAATTGGTGTGAATCTCAATTCACATTCACATCACACTTGCCGCAATTGGAGTCTTTTCCAATGGAAATGTACCAACTTCCTGCCATTTTTCTATCACCACCATGAAATTCCACAGGACTTTCACTCTGGCCAGCTGGATGCATTAATTTCTGCCTTCCTATTAGGATGATTTCCCTATCATCAACATATATATCCTTGTCGGTATAAATCAATGGGGACTTGGAACCACATATTTCCACACAGACATCTCTCGGGTGGTTTGTAACCAATTATATCCTCCCCAACCACCATGTTTGAATGAGAAGCCCTCCCATCAAACATTTCATGAGATTATTCACAGCCCAAAGACACACACACACACACAAAAATGGAGTTCTCAGGCCTTAAAATATGGATATGTTGACACACTAACTTGTGTTTCAATGTTTTAATCTTATAAACAACAGCAACCACTATCGTGGTTAATCTAAGGAGAGAAGCATTATTTGACTCAATCTTCCAGGGCAAAGAGATGATACAGAAATCAGAAATTTCCCATTGAATGATGACAATGCTTCCAAAATTATTTAGATGTTTGACTGTTCTTTTCAAATTGGCCCATCTCTGAATCATGCTCTGTATCAGGAGTCTTGGCAGCTCTGCATTATTATATTAATGCTAGCTGAGAAGATAGTTTGATAACAGATATTATATATACTCACTGATAAACCAAGAATTTTAAGTTCCAAAATACACGCCAAAATTGGCTTTCCTGCAAACCAGAGCTCAGATTTTTAAAGCCTGTCGTGATCTGAATATCACACGATTTTGTAAATGATGACGTAACCGTTTGCAGTTTTATGCCTGCGATTCGATGACTGCTTATCCATGGGTGACACATTTTTCATAATATTTTGGTTGAAATTTCAAAGGTCAGCTTATATCTGCAGATGGGCTTATCCATGATTATCCATGATATCTTGCACACGTTTATCCATAGTGGAACTCAAGTCGCATTCCTATATCAGTGTTGTAGTCCGCCGGGGCCTGCGTAGCTGGCAGCAGAGTTGGACAGTGAGGAGACTGGGGAGGAACATGGGCCAGTCCTGGAGTCTGGGGAAGGCTCTGCATTGGAGGCAGAGAGGGGGCCAGGGCCATCTGGGAGTTATGTGTGGACTCCAGAGCCTCCAGATTTGGACATCAGCAAGGCAGAGGTACAGGGGGAGCCTATTCCAAGTGCGCACATGCGCAGAGCTTCCAGAAGGCAAGAACAGTTAAAACAAAAGGGATGACTCAGGAGTAGGGCTTGGAGATTATTGGCCCCTCCCACAAGACATAAAGGAGGAGCAAAGGCACATGAACCTTTGCAGGAAGCAATGTTGTTCATTCTGGCCAGTTTAAATTCTGCAGCTCTGTTTTGACTCTGTGTTCCGTAACTCTCCGTTTTGACTCTGTGTTCCATATGGTCTTGCAAAGCTAATTGCCAATTAGGTCTTGGCAGTGTGTCAAGGGAGATAAAGGTGGGTGCTTATCAGCCTTATCCCGAAGGACTGTGGCAGACCTCTGTTGGACTCTTTACAAACTATTTATGACTTATCTGTGAATGAACAGAATTCACAGCCGTTGAAATAAAAAGAGGATTTTTGGGACTAATTGTGTGCTTTTTACTGTCTCAGGAAATCTAGGTCAGACCAATTTTACCTGGCAGTAAGCTCTGTGTTGTTTATGTTCATATAAATATGCACAGGACTGCTGTGTCTAACAATTTCTAATATTAAAAGTTTCATACCTAGACAAAATTCCAGATGGCCTCTACATGTCAGTAAAGGTACATCCAATTCTAACTCTTGGGCGCCATCTAACAACCATTCAAATTCTGCAGCCCAGATATGCCTTTCTAGGCAATACAGTGGAAGTCAGCCTTGGTGTTTATATATTTTATTTATATATATTAAAAAAACATTTATAGAACTGCACATGTTTCAAAACAAACTCAGGATGGCAAATAACCAATAAAATGGTCTAAAACAATATAAAGTGGTAGAAAAACCAATAGCAATAAAAAAAAATCAGAAAATCTGGTGCTGCAGTCAGCCTTCTTTAATGCACTCTTGTTCTCATCCCAACTTGGGCTGGGGGGAGAGCCAGGTTTTAAGTGCTGTCTGGAAGGATGAAAGGACTATAGGATCCTAGAGGGGAGGGTGTCCATAGGGCAGGGGCTGCAATCAGAGGTGGGTTTCACACACTGTAGCTACCAGTTCGCCCAGCACCAGAAATGTGAGTGCGTGCGTATGCAACGTCAAACAACAAGGCAATTTGCAAATGCGTGTGCTGTCCGCACATGCGTGCAGCATCTAAAACACGGTGATATAGGATGGAATTATGCCTGGGAGGGTGGGCGCCCACCCGCCCACCCGCCCACCCACAGGTTGCCACTACCGGTTCACCCAAACCAGTCCAAACCCATGGTGAAATCCAATTTTTTTTACTACCGGTTCTGTGGGGGTAGCTTGGTGGGCCTGGCAGGGGAAGGATACTGCAAAATCCCCATTCCCACCCCATCCCAGGGGAAGGATATTGCAAAATCTCCATTCCCATCCTACTCTGGGGCCAGCCAGAGGTGGTATTTGCCGGTTCTCCGAACTACTCAAAATTTCCACTACCGATTCTCTGAACTGCTCAAAATTTCCACTACCGGTTCTCCAGAACTAGTCAGAACCTGCTGGATTTCACCCCTGGTCCAAACCGGCTGAATACCACCTCTGGCTGCAATGGGAAATGCATGCTTCTAAAAGCACATAAAATGACAGTATTTGAGGGAAGGGGCCTGGAGTGGGATGGGCAGGTGTCCCCTGCCCTCTGGGATGCACAGGTGAACTCAGGGATATCATGCCTTGTAAAGCTTGAGAAGTTATAGTCAGAACCCTGATTGGCACCCAGAATAACACATAATATAGAAAGAAGGCAAAGTGCCTCTGTATTATATGCACAATTGTATGCATGTAAGCTCCTGATTAGCTTGATGGAGCTCAAGGGTGGGGCCAGTGAAGAGATTCTGATCCTCTCCTACGATTTATCTACAAAAAGCAATTTCAGCCCTGAATAATGAAGCTAGGCGAGGGAAGCTCTGAGAGGTTTATTTAAGTGCTAATAAATTATACCGTCAAGACTTTTGTTTAAAGGGATATATATTCTGATCAATAGAGGCAAAGATTGCAGCTCAAATGAACAGGACTTGGGGCTGAAAGGATGATCTAAAGGAGACTAAACCTTTCTTAGTTCAAGCAGCATAGTATCCTTCAAAAAAGATGAGAGAGATAATGGGGGGAAAACATCACACGTCATGCAAGAATGCATATGAATCCTATTCTCAAACTGCAAATAGCACCTGGACTGTTGTGTGAATAAAAAAAGTTCTATGTACTTACATGTATTTACATGTAGTAAAAAGAGAAGTCATACCTGAGGGTACAAGGTCTCCAAGTGATTGGCTGCTGTTTGGACAATGTTAATTCCTTCTTCATTTGTGGATACCGAGCAAGCAAGATTAGCCACCTGAACAAGGGCGAGGAAAAACACTGTGAGTAAATGTTGATACAATCACAGAAAACCTTGGATGATTTTTTGTCCTCTGATTGCTTGGGTTATAATCAAGGCCCTTGATATCAGACTGATTTGGTGAGATGCATTTTATTAGGAATAGTCGTCATTTAATGACTGCCTTGGTTAGTGGCCATTCAAAGTTACAATAACATTGAAAAAAAAAATAAAATTACAACTGGTCCATGGTGTCCAGGGATGGGTTCCACTTACCTTTACTACCGGTTTGCAACGGGATCGTGCGCGCGTGCTCGCTTTGCACAGATCGCCTATGATGACATCTGAGGTGGTGGGCGGAGCCTCCCACTGGTTTTACTACCGGTTCTTGCGAACCGGTCCAAACCGGGAGCAACCCACCACTAATGGTGTCCCCATTTAAGTGAATCTTAAATACAGCAGTATTAATTGGGAATGTTACAGGTAATTTCAAAAGAGAGCTCCTGTAAGAAAACCACCAGCCACTTTTTAATTAAGAATCTATTCAAGTTGTTGCAGAAGAACTTGTTATCATGAACAAAGCTCACTGCTGTCTAATAGTGAAATCACCTTATCACAGGATTTGTAATCTGTAACTCTGGATTGATGATTCAGTAGACCCCAGAAACCTTTTATGCTCTTTTTTTGCCTTTCAATTCTTCTTTATGCTGGCAGGTGTAAACACTGTAGAATGTTGTACCTGAACAGGATATCTGTTGTGCTGCCAGAGTGAGAAGTGTTGCATGCAAAGACTAGTGAAGAATTATGTTATATTCTGCCAGTATTGTACTGTACTTTCCTTAGGTTGAAAAACCTTTGTCTCAATAAAGACTGTCAACTTCTATTGAATAAAAATCCTTTCAGTTTATTAAAAACTGTTAAGATAATTTGCTGAAAAGGGTAAAGAAGGAAATGGCAACAGTGAAGAGAATGTGCCAAATGTAATTATAGCTTCAAAACATCTGCAGTTTCACATTGGTAGCATCTTCTCTTATTGTTATAATCGGATTCAATATCGCATGCAAACCCGTTTCCCTCTGTCACTAATGATACTATTAGAGACACAATCAAAAAGTAAAATGCTCAATTACTTGCATGTGCAACATTTAGAACATACAAATCTAAAATGTATTGTGAGATCATTGACTCGTTTAAAAATGTAACCATTGAAAATATTCTTTATTCTAATTGGAAAGTATCTGAAATATTATCAGTCAAATGTAATTAGTTGAATACAACCAAGCAATTACAAGCGCCATCAAGATTATTTAAATGGGAAGCAAAGATACCTGAATGCATTTTAAAGATAAAAAGAAACAAGTAAGTAAGGACATATCATCAAACACGGGGATGTGTAAAATATTTCAGATAGGAAATATTATAGAGAAATGCAAAATTATCTCTTTTTCCCCTAAATATTCTTGGAATATCATAAACCACATCCTGTTCTGGAAGATTTCCTTTTAAAAACCTGCAAAAAATATACAAGAGTTTTATTTTAGCTTAGTTACAAACCTAAACTGATTCTCTGAAAGGAACATGCAGACATCCAAATGATTCTTCTAGTCAATTATTAGCATCTAAGAATATATAGCCATGATGGCAAACATATGGCACGCGTGGCCAAAGCGGCATGCGAAGCTATGTCGCCCGGGTTTCTGGCACACGACGATAAGCTGTCCTTCGTGCGTGTGGCAGTGCTGAAAACCAGTGTGCGTATGCATGCCAGCCAGCTGATTGTCAGATGTGCATGTGTGCCAGAACCCAGAAGTTCAGCTTTTCCGGAGCACAATCCCTTCGCATGTGTGGCAGTACCAAAAATCAGCCTGCGCATGCGTGCCAGCTGGATGATCATTAGGCACGCATGCGTGCTAGAACCCAGAAATTTAGCTTTTTCGGAGAACGGCCACAACAAGCATGCACGTGACGTTTCTGCGCGACCTTTTCGGCACTCGGTGCCAAAAAGGTTCGTCATCACTGATATATAGCATGCATCTCATTCAATTGCTTTTCATAGAACCGGTACTTGGAATGTTGATATAGCAAAAGTGAGTAAATGAGTAAAGAATTGTTGGGAGTTAGATCTATCATTTGCTGTCCTGTGAAGGCAAAGAATAACAAAAGTTATATAGAACCTTAAAGGCTGACTTACTTTGTTTGTTTGTTTGTTTGTTTGTTTGTTCAATTTATATATGCCGCCCTTCTCCGGAGACTCAGAGCGGCTTACAATGCATTAAGCAATAGCCTTCATACTTTTGCATATACCTGCTTAGTAGGGCTTTTTGGCCCTCCCTGAGTGGTGTTCTATTTTATACAAAGTCAGCTTATTGCCCCTATAAACCGGGTCCTCATTTTACCTACCTTGAAAGGATGGAAGGGTGAGTCAACCTTGAGCCTGGTAAGAATTGAACTTGCAGTAATTGCAGGCAGCTGGCAGCTAAATACTACTTTAACAGCAGCAGTTTAGTCCACTGCGCCACCAAAGGCTCTTATTTTTATTATCACATACAATTTTCATTATTCCATTCACTTCTTCAAATGAATGGAACGAATTTGTATATAGAAGATTTTAGAAGAAATATCAGGGCGGTGATAAGGATGTGAATAGGAGTCAGTGTAAATTGTTGGATCATACTGAGGAGCAGCAAATAGTAACAATTAGACAGTAGATCAGTAGACAGTGGTATGTACAGTACATTTTCTTGGTTAGATATTTTTCCCTCATAAAGAAAAATGGGGCCCCAAATGCGATGCCTCTCTGCAGATGATACAGGACTGATCTCACACATACACACACACACACAAAATGGAAGAAGAATGGACTCAACAAAATTCTACAAATTATTATGCTGACAAAGAACAAGCTATTATCCCCCCAAAATTTAAAGAATGTATCATATACTGGAAAATCTACTGGTCCAAATAGGAAAGGAGGGATTACAGAGGGTGGTGAGCACAGCACAAAACATTGTGTGCTGTCCTCTGATACCATTAGACCAGGTGTGGGCAATTGTGGCTCTTTTACAACCTGTGGACTTCAACTTCCAGAATTCCTGAGACAGCTTGGAATTCTGGGAGTTGAAGTCCACAGGTTGTAAAAGAGCCACAATTGCCCACACCTGCACTAGACGACATCGCTAGGGCTCGCTGCCTTAGAAGACTGAGGAAAATCCTCAGGGACGACTCACACCCTGGTCCACACATCTTTATTCTCCTTCCTCCAGGAAGGAGATATAGAAGCATAGGTGGCTGCACAAATAGGCTGAAGAACACTTTTTAGCCGTGGGCTGTCAGACTCCTGAATGGAAAATAACTCTACAACAACATAGTACGATTGACTTGCGGGGTCGGCACAATGTGCAATAAGTTCACAAGGTGCAATAGGATTGAGTGTTTGTTAGTAGGATTCACTGGGCTAGGGATTTATTTTTTTTTTTTGTCTTTCACTGTGAGTTGTATTGAGTTGGGGGGGAGGTGCAGGAAGGGAGGCTCAGCCAATCTCATTGTACACATGTTGTACTCTGACAATAAAGGTTTGAATTGAATTGAAAGTCTTTGGGAACAAAAAATATTGGGTATTTATGATTTTTTTTAAAAGGATAGGAGATTTGATGCCTTCAATGATGACTTTGACAAGCCACTGCCAGTTAACAGTAAACAATGATGGACTGCATAAATACAGTGATTATGGCAGAGTAAGATGGCTTGATCTATTACACAAATTGGGAAGGTCAGAATTTTGTCGCTTTAATAACTTAAAAATTAGAAATCTCATTTATATGGAAATATCCTCTTAACTTGCCACAGACATTCCAAAACATCATTATTGTATTATTTTTATGCTGCTGTTTTAGATATGCTAGAATTGCATTTGCAATTTTTAAATCTCTTTTCTTTATAAAATAACCTTAGAATAGCTTAGAGAATGTTTTAACATATGAGGCAAAGGAAAGAGCAATTCAAGCAACTGAAAACATTTTCTTATAATACAACAAAGATAAGTAATTAAGTGCCATATGCATAGTAAATCTTCTTCACCATTTTATGGTGTTACTTGAACAATTCCTAGATTCCTGGGTCAAAATCAAATTTCCAAAGAATACTAGTCAGCAAAGCAATTATTTGTCCTGGTTTTTTGTGTTGTGGGAGGAGGAGGAGGAGGAGGAGGAGGAGGAGGAGGAGGAGGAGGAGGAGGA
>WNWU01000021.1:10619465-10640482 GCA_012654045.1 Ptyas mucosa | reverse complement strand
CTATCTATCTATCTATCTATCTATCTATCTATCTATCTATCTATCTTGCACACATCCACACAAAGACACACATGCACATAAACAAGGCTATAAATATGCATTAACCCAAGCACTTTATAAACTAAAATTGATTCCTTACCTCTGAATATCTTACAAACTAAAGTTTAGCACATTTATCTGGTACACAATACTTGTCAGCCCATTCTAACACTTGTCTATTTCCTTCTTTCCCATCACTGGCAAAAATATATATATACATCAACTTCAACTAGAGAAAAACAAAGTCAGTGACCTTTCTTGTCACATCCTGGATGGCACATACACTGAGCTGAAACAATAGTTTAAAAATAATTAGAAAAACAGCAATTAGTTTATTAGCAATATTGGTTATAACATCAGGATATCAGGAAGAAAGAGAAATCTGAAGGGTCAAAGAGGTTATATGAGCAAAATAGTTTCTTCTCTAATTAATAACTGAGAAATAAATGGAACCATTACAACAAACTGTGGATGGGGAAAAAATAAATATAGAGCTTGGAGTCTTCTACCTACAGCATTTGGCTTTCCTATACTTTTCTATTATCTGTCCAGTCAGTCAACTAGAGATAAACTTTAAATTATTGTAGTTGCCATGTTCAGGACTAACTCAGTAATTGGAAACTCATTCTTGAAAGCAATTGGATTTTTTGTTGCAAGTCGCTAGGTAGATTTTCCTACACTGAAACTATAAAAAGGCCTCACTTATACTCCAAGACGGCGTAAATGAGTTATAAAGCCTGAATATTGCCTACAAACTAGTTAATTACATGGGTGCCAGGTAGTTTTCCAGTTCTTCTTTAAGTCATAGATGTAAACCAGAGGAGGGCTTCACATAATTTAACAACCCATTCACCCCAGCACCAAAAATGTGAGCACGTGTGCGCCTTCTGCATATGAGTGCGGCCTTCTGTGCATGCGTTTTGCTCACGCGCTTGCATGAATGCACATGGCTTAAAAAACACAGCTAAATAGAATGGCATAGTGCCAGGGCGGGGGGGGGGGGGGCAGGCCCACCTGCAGGTCACAACTACCGATTCGCCCAAACCGATACGAACCGGCTGAATCCCACCCCTGATGTAAATACTAAGATAAATATTAAAATAGGCTTTCAAAAATGGAGCGAAATGTAAAATTCTTTCCTGCATTTATGGCTAGTATGTTTTAGCTTTGTATTGAGTCCTCCAGTAATGGTTCTAGCATGATTTTCTAGAGTGAGAGGGATATCAATTTTTGTCCAAATTTCTGCCACTGCTCAACAGGCAAAGGGTGCACTCAACCCTCCTTGAATTATGATTACAATTGAGCCCAACATTTCTGTTGCTAAGCGAGACAGTTATTACATGAGATTTGCTGCATTTTACAATCTTTCTTTCCACAGTTGTTAAGTGAATCATTGCAGCAGTCAAGTTAGCAACATGGTTGTGTTAATCTGGCTCCCCCATTGGCCTTCCTTGTTAGAAGGTCACAAAAGGGGATTACATGACCTGGGGATATGGCAATCGTCATAAACGTGAGTCAGTTGCCAAGCGCCTGAATTTTGATCATGTGACCATGGAGATGCTGCAATGGTCATAAGTGTAAAAAAACGGTCATACATTCACTTTTTTCCAGTGCCATTGTAATTTTAAATGGTCACTAAATGAACTGTTGTAAGTCGAGGACTACCTGTACTGGAAAATGAAAGGTGTGTCTGGAGGTCTGACACCAACTAACTTTTGGGCTTTGCACACTCTCAGGTTAGTTATAGGGATCCAAAGCTTTTTAATTCAATTGGTATGGAACGTAATATTCCTGCTCAACTATCTCTACATGTGATTTGGAAAAAGACCTTCTTCTTAACTTTATAGAACATGTATTTTTAGAACATGGAACATAGATTCTAGGGCTGGAAGGGACCTCAGAGGTTATCATAAATTACATGGGGCAGAGCTGCCTTGCTGTCAGGGTTCCGACCTAATTAAATCATGAGTTTCAAGCCAAGCTTCAAAAGAAATCCAGTTATTTATTAGGAGCAACATGTCAGCATGTACCCAAGTGAAGCCAGCTCTGCCCCACGTAATTTACGGCCCAATTATGACCCTGTTTCCCCCCCTCCTCCCGGGATATGTCATAAATCACATTCTCCAATGGAGCACTTTCACAGGCTGTAGAGATCACGCCCCTCCAGCTGTTCCAAATAACCTGGGATATAGCCTTGAGAAAGGTATGCGTGGAATGTGCTTCTGATTGTGGCTGCTGTGCTGCTCCGTCAGTTTTCCCTCCTCCTGCCTATGGCAACTCGAGAGCAGGCCAGGGATGGTTTGTGAGATAACAATAGTGAAGTCTGATTGTGATTTTCCTCCCCTCTCCTTTGTACCTCATTGAGTCAAAAATGAGCCACCCTGATTTTCTTCCCAACACTATCCCTTTCCCAAGGCTTAAGGAACATTTCTGCACATTTTGTTTGTGTAACAGTTTCTGATATTTGCCTCAAGGCCATCTCCACAACTCTGGGACTAAGTTCCAGTTATATAGCCAGGAGCTTTGTGGACAATACGCTGAATGTAGATCAGTGATGGGTTTCAAAAATTTTTGCTACCAGTTTGGTAGGTGTGGCTAGGTGGGGGGGGGATGTGACTGAGTGGCTGTGGCCAACTTGACATCACTCATGCCCACGCCCACTCAATCACATGACCACCACCCCTTAGCCATTCTCACAGGAAAAGGTAGGAAAATTTCCACCTATCTACCCCCGCCCTCCCTTCGCCAGTCGCCCCCGTTTCCCATCCTTTAGCAGCCCCAACCCTAGCCCTGCTTCCTCCCCCATCACCACCTCTTTGTTTGGGCTGCTTACCTTCCATGGCAGCTGGTCCAAAGTCTGGAAGGCAAGCTGACCAGAGTTTTCGGTGGCCCCCAGCCAGCTGCTGCTGCTGGAAAGCAGCTGGCAAAGAAGTCGCAGGCCACCGAAAAGTACCAGAGGTCATGGAAAAAGCTGCTGCCGTCACCGCCATGTTCTTCATGCATGCGCATCCCATTGGACTTGCAAGGCAATGGGATGCACATACATGAAGAACATGGTGGCGACAAATATGGTGGGCATGGTGAGTGAGCAGCAACTGGGGGACCAGTTCAGGGGCGTGGGCAGACAGCCACTGCTACTGGTTCGGTGACCTTGGTCAAATTTCCGCCAACGGTTCATGTGAACCAGTGCAAACCAGCTGAATACCACCTCTGATGTGGATCCAGATCCATGTGGCATCAAACATTATACTCCACTTTTCTGAAGCCTGTCTCATGTATCTGATTCATCTTTGATTCTATATGAAGGATTGCCAAGAAGAAGAAAAAAATCTTAAACAAAATCTTGCTTGTTCCTATTCAAAGTGTCTGCTGTCCTTTGTCATCACTCTGTGATCTAGGAAGCAAAAAAAAAAATAGCATCTATCCCCACTGACTGAGTGTATACTGTGTACTATAAAAAAGGAATAATAGGTAACTTTAGGTTATATTTTATCTAATTTGGAGAGAAGGTAGCATCTAGGGAAAGGCTGAGTTAACAGTTAGGGGCATTCGTTTGAAAACCTGGAGCTATTCCCAGGAAGAATTCCTCTGAGAATAGAAGGAACACTGCCAAGTTTGGTAAGTGTAAAATTTTGCCCTGTGCCAGATAAAACAAGAAGAATTTCACTAAATTGAAGTGGGATTATAACAATGCTGGTGACCCTGGTATTTACATGATGCCAATGAAGCCTGTGTTTCACAAGTGGTGTTCTTTTCCTAGCTGATAAGGAGAGCAGCCGGCAATATAGATGCTAAGATTAATGGTTGCTAATATGTTGTATATGAAAAAGGAGATCAATTCTCAACAATATAATAACTGACGTTCATGTATCTTCCTGGATTTGCTTAAGTGGTATTACAATTAACAGGAAAATAAATAAATATCACTGTTTATGCCTTTTACAAAGTAATAAACAGATAGAACTGTAAAATATACTGATTACAGATTAACAGAGTTGGAAAGGACCTTGTAAGTCATCTAGTCCAACCCCCCGCCCAAGCAGGAGACCCTCACCATTTCTGACAAGTGGCAGTCCAATCTCTTCTTGAAAGCCTCCAGTGATGAAGCTCCCACAACTTCCAAAGGCAATTTCTGTTCCATGGGTTGATTGTTCTCACTGTCAGAAAATTTCTCCTTATTTCTAGGTTGATTCTCTCCTTGTTCAGTTTCCATCCATTATTCCTTGTCTGGCCTTCAGGTACTTTGGAAAAATAGCTTGACCCCTTCCTCTCTGTGGCAGCCCCTCAAACATTGGAAGACTGTTATCATGTCTCCCCCGGTCCTTCTCTTCACTGGACTAGCCATGCCCAGTTCCTGTAACTGATGATTTAATCTCTAGTCCCCTAATCATCCTGGTTGCTCTTCTCTGCACTTTTTCTAGAGTCTCAACATCTTTTTTTATTTTTTTTAATATTTATATTTATTATTAAATTAATATACGTATTAATTTATACTATAAATTAATGTTTCTTAGCCTTGGTTATTTTAAGATGGGTGGACTTCAACTCCCAGAATTCTCCAAGCTGGCTTCACGCATGTTCAAATAGCCAAGGCTGAAAGACAGTTCTATAAATGATTCGCAGTCACTCTCTTGACATTTGGATATCCACCGAACCCTCCCACCTCATAGACATCCTGGCTGAGGACATTTATATTTTTACATTGAAACCTTTAGCAGGTCATTGTTGATTACCAATCATCTAAATTAATTTTTAGTAATTATATGATCTCTAACTTCAGGTGACAAAAGCGCCAGTTATTGCTGCAGTCCATGATGAGTATAATTGAGTTGGAACGTAACTAGAAGTTTAACATGCAAAGACCCCTTACTGTTTTTACTGTAACACACTTTTTATTTTTTTCATTTTTCCCTTCTATAATAAACATTTGTTGTTGTTGTTAGTTGCGAAGTTGTATCCGACCCATCACGACCCCATGGACAATGTTCCTCCAGGCCTTCCTGTCCTCTACCATCCTTTGAAGTCCATTTAAGCTCACGCCTACTGCTTCAGTGACTCCATCCAGCCACCTCGTTCTCTGTCAACCCATTCTTCTTTTGCCCTCAATCTTTCCCAGCATTAGGCTCTTCTCCAGGGAGTCCTTCCTTCTCATTAGGTGGCCAAAGTATTTGAGTTTCATCTTCAGGATCTGGCCTTCTAAAGAGCAGTCAGGGTTGATCTCCTCTAGGACTGACCGGTTTGATGGGGACTCATAGGAGGGACTCATAGGAGTCTTTTCCAGCACCATAGTTCAAAGGCCTCAATTCTTTGCTGCTTAGCCTTTCTTATGGTCCAACTTTCTACTAAATGTTGTGCTCAGGTAATCAAAATTCTGGCTTTTTTATGCAGATTGGGTTTTTTAAAAAACCTTTTCTCTGCAAAAGCTCTTGCAAACAGACCTTTTTGAATGTTTTAAAAAGGTAAAATTAAAGCTATTACTAAAGCAAAAAAAAAAGTGACCCAAACAGTCCAAATACTTCCAAAGACAATAGCATAGAAATCACTAATGATCTTATGGCAGCTAGCACAATCTCTTTCTCGTCTGCCAGCCAGCCAGCCAGCCAGCCAGCCAGCCAGCCAGCCAGCCTGCCTGCCTGCCTGCCTGCCTGCCTGCCTGCCTATCTATCTATCTATCTATCTATCTATCTATCTATCTATCTATCTATCTATCTATCTATCATCTATTCACATGGCTGCCCAATGCATAGTGCAACATTAGACAAAAATTATATCAGCTCTGAGGCCATTCACTTATCTACCCAAAGAAACCCCCTATGGTAATAGCCTAATATAATGAGATGGTTGTATGGTTCATTGATGTTCTGTTTGTAATAATTTTGATTATAAATATTATTTATATGCAAGGTACTATTTCTCTTCAGCTGCAGTTCAGAATAAACAACAGCAATAAACTCTAATTTTCATTTTACGCCCCCTGATGTTGGATTCTTTGCAGTATTATCCACAAACAGAGTGATTCATCACCTCCCCAATATTCCCTTTCATGTGATGAAAAAAGAGATCAAAACATCTTTCAGAAGTTTAATGAAATAGTCACCCTATGGCTATCATCAGCACATTTCCACTTGTTTCACTATAGGCAGCTCTGGATTTCCTTTCTGATTCAGATCTCCAGCATTATACTTAAGCCAATCCTGAAAAATTACAGAACTTCACATTTGGAAGATGCTTGGATTCAGAGTGAAAAAGCATCCTTCCAAATGAAATATGAGGAATGAACGAAGAAAAACACTTCAGATGCCTATGTCAACTTGCAAAGCATTCCTGGTCTGCTCTCGAGTTGCCATAGGCCAGGGGGGATGGGGAACTGGCGAAACTGCACAGCAGCCAAAGTCAGAGGTACATTCCATGCTTATTTCTCTCAAGGCTATATCCCAGGGTTACCTGCAGCAGCCAGAGGGGAGTGACTTCTACAACCCGCGAAATTGCTCCATAGGTGAATGTGATTGATGACACACCCTGGGGGAAGGAGGGAAACAAGATAATAATTGGAATGTAAATTATGTAGGGTCAGAGCTGGCTTCACTTGGGAATGTACCGATTGAAGGTTGGCTCGAGACTCGTGATTTAATTGGGGCATCCATCGGAATCCTGACAGCCTATGTCTAGACAAGGATTATCAACTTTATTAAATTTGCTTCATATTGCATAGATTCTATAGGATCTTATTTTGTCATGTTAATATAAAGAATGTTTTATAGATAGCAAAACTGATGATGTTTCTAGAGGGGATAAAAATAAGAAAATGCGATGAAGTTTTAGAGACATAAACTGTGTGGCCATATAGCAATATACTTGCAACAGTGCTGAGCTGAGAAAATGCTTTTACCATTTCTCAGAGGCAGAATACAATTGGCACAGTGGTGAAATCCAATTTTTTTTACTACTGGTTCTGTGGGCGTGGATTGGGGGTGGTGTGGCTTGGTGGGTGTGGCAGGGGAAGAATACTGCAAAATCTCCATTCCCATCCCACTCTGGGGCCAGCCAGAGGTGATATTTGCTGGCTCTCTGAACTACTCGAAATTTCCACTACTGGTTCTCCAAACTGCTCAAAATTTCCACTACCGGTTCTCCAGAACCTGTCAGAACCTGCTGGATTTCACCCCTGAATTGGCAGTATTAA
Source organism: Ptyas mucosa (assembly GCA_012654045.1). NCBI lineage: Eukaryota > Metazoa > Chordata > Lepidosauria > Squamata > Colubridae > Ptyas > Ptyas mucosa. Next base: position 10,633,260 of record WNWU01000021.1, on the reverse strand, counting down.
GAAAATCATATTCCACAACTCTTAAAAAAAAGAAAAAGAAAAAGGATACATAAGTAAACAAATAGTTCTCAGTGTGTATTATTTAATTAAATATGTGAATGAGAGTCACTTCAGAAAATAGTATTTATTGTGAATTTATACTTTCTGATCATTTATTGCATTTGACTGATAAAACCGGATTCTATTATTCTGCAACCTGTCTATTTTACACTCCTGCCCTAAGGTACCTTTTCAATAGTTTGTACATTTTGGAACACTCTTATTTATATGGAGAGGCTAGAAATGATTACAGTGCAATTGTACAAATTCAGCACTGGGATCAGGGAGCACAGTGAATGCAGGCAATAACTTACCTAACAAATTCTGGAGTGTGAAAACTTTGTTATAGACTGTATATAAAAGTTCAAGACGTTCCTGAATGTATCTAGAAGGCCAATTTAATACAATGAAGATGCACCTTATAACTGAAGTTTTGATAGGCATTAGCAAAAGTTATTTAGAATTTTTTTTTTTAAAAAAGCTAGAGAACAATGGTAAAAGCTTGTGCTGTAATGGCTGTAGGAGACTGAAATTCTATTGCTGAAAGCTGCATAGATCAAGTGAAAGAAAAAGTGACGCAAATTTCGGTCCACGGTTTTCAACTTGCATTTCCGATTCATAAACTAGAAAGTTTGATGGGGAGCAGCAGAGTCTGAGAAAAAACAGACTTAATTGCCTAATTATGATCACTTCCCTCCGCATGGGAAATAAATTGCATGTCATATAAAATTTGAGAAATATGTCCCGTGTATGAACTGTGCACAATTTGTAAAATGTGCTTTTGTTAAGATAACAATGAAAGGTTTGGAGATTTGAAAACTTGATTCATGTGTATGCCAAGAAAATTTACTAGCTCCTCAACATCTCCTTTTAAATAGAAGACAAATGACTCCTATTGAAGGCCTGGGATAGCAATTAAAAATGATAGTCAATTCAGTGCTTAAAGTGGCTGCTATCTCATTTTATCTAATATTAGGGCCAAGACTGAGTTATTTTGAGTTTAAATCAGCCTTAATGGATTGAATCATATATAGTCCTTTGGAGAAACATTGACTTTAATCTGGTCCCGGTAAATGATCTGAATTAAGAAATACATATCTGATTTCTTTTATCAGAGTTCAAACGTATTTTGAAAATGCAAATCATCTGCAAGTGTAGGAAGTTAAAACCCACCGCTCTCCTAGAAAAATGAAATATTTTAGGAAATAGTAAAAGGGCAGAATATTTCCTCTAAAAGGGAAGCAGAAACTCAGGCCTCCCCCACCTTTGTTAATGGGCCATTAAGGCCTGAGCCAGTCCATTTTATGTAACAAAGATCTACCTCCTTCAGACAGAGCCATTTAATTGCCTTTCATTGCATTACCCAACAAGATTCAACCAAACTTAGCACACAGACAATCTACAAAGCTAGCCATGACCTCTGACAGCAACCAATCAGGATACTCTTCCTGTGCCTCAGAAAGTTCAAAGCCAGAGAGGGTATAAAACCCAGGGACCCTCAACATCTCTTCCCTTTTTTTCACCCAAGATCTCCAAGGCATATGATCCTGTTCATCAATAAACCTTCTTTCCAAGCAACCTCTATGTTTTCAATGTCTTTCTCCCATTTGGAACTGAACCCAGATGGACATTTCTTCCAACACAAGCTTCAGTAATAAAATTCAAGAAGCACAGTGAAAAAAGATGGATTGAAATAATAATAGATACAGCAATCAGCTTTAGAACTGACAATGAAGATATTAAAGTCACTGATAGAGTTTGCTTTTAGGATCAACTATCAATATAAAGGAACCAGCAGGCAAGAAATACACCACAGACTAATATTTGACAGAGTAGACATGAAGACCTTGGAAAATATATGCAGATGTTAAGGTATGTGTCTATACCTACAAAGAATTGTGCAGGCAATGATTTTCCCCATGACATTCTATGGAAGTGAAATTGGACTTTGAAGAAGCAAGCGTGAAAGTTTAAGTTTACTTTATTGTTGTTGCACCTCATACAACGAAATTAAATGCATCTTCAGTGTACATCATACATAAGAAAACTATAAAAGAAAAACACACATCCTTCATATTCTACACAATTGAATTGAAAACCTCTGATATTGCATTAATATTGCACCATACAGTAGAATTCAACAGTTACTGCTCTGGGATAGAAGCTGTTTTTCAGCCAATTTGTCCTCGTTTTTATTGTCCTGTACCGTCTGCCAGATGGTAATAGTTCAAAAAAAAAAAAAAGATGCCCAGGATGAGATGGATCTTTAAGAATGTTTTGAACTTTCTTAAGGCAGCGGGAACTGTAAAGTTCTTCCAAGGAGGGAAGAGGGCAACCAATGATCCTCTGGGCAATGAAGTTAACCCTCTGGAGCTAAAGAGTATTGACACTTCTGAACTTTGGTGCTGGAGAAGACTCCTGAGGCTACCATGGATAACCAAGAAAACAAACAAATGGATCATTGGGGGGGGGGGGGGACAAGAAACAAAACTTAATGACTCAAATTAAAACTCAAATTATCTTACTTTAAACACATTACACAAATACCTAGATTCTAAAGAAGTCTACAATCTAGAGAAAGGTGGAAGGAAAGGGGAAAAAAGAATGACCAACAGCAAGATGGATGGATTCAATTATAGTGGTGATGGATGCACCCATTGGAAGGCATGAAAGACCAGGTAGGATCAGATCATCCTGAAGGAAATTTATTTATGTGGTTGCTAAGAGAAGCACTGACTTGATAGCACATAAGCAGCCAATCAATTAGACATTCTCCTGCAGAAAGGATACAGCCATTATATGCTTCAATAGTTAATACCAATTAAAATATAGAAGACAACAATCAATTGCTCCCCCACCACCCCAATGAGTAGGCATCAAGGGCAAATGACTGTAATAAATGATAACATTATCACACAAACGGCATGACTTATGCTCGTGTCAGACATCAGGACACAAGCACATCATGACAGAATTTCTGTGATGACATCATCATGAACTTGTCACTTTGATGTCACTGCTGTGTCACCATCTCCCAGAAAAAAATTAACCGGCTTTACCGATGGCTAAGCATCAGATAAATTTGCATTTTTGCAGTTCTTCTAGGAAAAACACTGAAGGATTTCTGAATGTATTTTCCAAAGCTTACAAAATAATAATGTTGCAAATAATATCATACATAGAGGCACAGCTCAACCAGTATTGCACCATTTTTTATGATGAATGTGCTAATTTAGATTGTTTATATTACAATGTAGTACAAGTAGAATATTTTTGGTTCCATACACTTCTGTATATGTTTGGAAAATAAAGTGTACATGGAACTTGCTTACCACAATACTGTATACTTAACTGTTCCTGGTTTATCACTGCAGTATAAAACTAAAATAAAAGTTGCATTAAAATGTGAATGGCAGGCTTTTAACGTTCACTTTTATCCCAAGGCTTCTGTTCCTTCTCCTGTCAGATGTTGGGCGCAGCATCATTCATTTTTCTCGTAGAGACAATGTCAAGCATATTTATTCTGTAAGGCTTATTTACTTATTTTATTTTTATTGTTTACTTAAGGTATACGTAGACATGTATTCTTGAAATAATCCATTTTAAGGAAGAAAAAAAATGGAAACGGAAACATTATAAGCAGTATAGGAGCCGCGATTGTGCAGTGGTTAGAATGCAGTACTGCAGGCTACTTCTGCTGATCACCGGCTGGCAGCAGTTTGGCAGTTCCATCCAGAGGTGGTATTCAGCTGGTTTGCCCGAACTAGTAGCAGAAATCACACACACTCACATTTGCGAACCAGTAGGGAAAGTAAGTGAATACCACCCCTGCTTCCATCCTTCCAAGGTCGGTAAAATGAGGACCCAGATTGTTGGGGGCAATATGCTGACTCTGTAAACTGCTTAGAGAGGGCTGCAAAAGCACCGTGAAGCGGTATATAAGTCTAAGTGCTATTGCTATTATTCATTTGATAAAGATTATCAAAGTATTTGGCTTCTATAATAAGGCTGATTTTTTTTAAAAAAATGTAATTGGGATATTCAGAATAAACAAAAGAAAGTCATTTCTCATATAATGATTTTTCTAATTATTTAGGAACCGATGGCCACCAGATAGGTGTCCTAAGTTAAGTGAGCAAATCAGTGGTTAATAAATTGATTAATATTGTGCTAGTTCACAACCAGAATTTCATGTCATTTATTTCCAGTTGTTGGAGAGATCTATTTCTTTCAAGTCCTCTGAGGAACTTTCCAGAAACATCTGTTTGATCTAGTTAAATCTTTTCAAAGATTTCATAACTCTGAGCAAAATTCTGGTCCTATCACGCATAGTATGTGTAAGTTCATTTTAAATCTATTGATAACCTGATACAAATTTTGTAAGTGATCTTCTGCTATCACCTTCATTTTAATAAATCCAGAATATTTTTTTCACTTATGGGGACATTCATACTTTTTGCTCAAAAAAATCAATTTCCCTCCCAAAAGTTTAATCAGAGCTGTTTCCATGTCCATTTATTTGAGGAATGCTACAAGATTTTTTTTTTCCTAAATCACAAAAAGGGCAGTTCTTGAGATGTGAACAGTCAAGAAATCAATACACATTTCTCCCTTATCTCTGCGGGTAACAGTAAAGCTAGCAACCAGTCACAGCGATGAATTCAGCAAGGAATTGTACCTTCATAGCAAGGAATTACAACAAATATGAGACGACTAAGAACCCATTCACTGGAAGAATAGTGTGTAATCCTTTTAGCTTCACTTACGTCAAGGAGTATTTTCTCTTCCCTCCAATGGTAGGATGAAACCAAACATAAGAAAGCAGATGTAGAATAACAAATTGAGCTGCATTCCTGAAAAGACAATATTGGTCTAAAAGAAACCCATCTATGATTTGAGATACCACCAGTCTTGGCAGTTCTTCAACACTATCAAACTATTTACTAAGTCTGCACTACTATTAATTTTCTCATCATTCCCACCACCCATCTCCTTCCACTTATGACTGTATGACTGTAATTTTATTGCTTGTATCCTTATGATTTATATTGATATTGATTGTTTCCTGATTGCTTTTTTGTACCCTATGACTATCATTAAGTGTTGTACCTTATGATTCTTGATGAACGTATCTTTTCTTTTATGTACACTGAGAGCATAAGCACCAAGACAAATTCCTTGTGTGTCCAATCACACTTGGCCAATAAAAAATTCTATTCTATTCTATTCTTTTAGGTGGGGAAGGATATAAGGCTGGCAAAATGGTCTCTGGTGTCCTTTCAACCAATTCACAGCAGCCATTGATGACTATTCTTGACAACTGCCAAGGGCAAATGTCAAGTCTTTAAATTCTTAGAAAAACACTGCATTATCCAGACTCAGTTGTAGCCAGCAAAGCCTTCTTACCGATCACATGTCTTACCCACTGTTTTCATTTTGATTAATATTCCTAATTGTATACTCAGAGGGCAGTCAAGGGTAGTTAAATTCCTTCCTGAAAAAGAAAGATCTGGCCGCTAGAACACAACCCTCAATCTCATCTAAACTGTATTCCTGCTCATTAGATTTCTTTATGCCTAGATAGGATAATTTGGAAAAGTGTTAGGTATCAGTTCATGTAAATATATAATCAAAATATAGTTCTAATGCTATGCAGCCAATACTGATGACCAGTCTGTGTCTGGACATAATCCGAATGCTGTTATTATATGTATTCTGTATGCATTAATTGGGATTTGTATAACTGAAAGCAGAGTTTGTTGCCAAGGACTATGGAGTTTCATCCATCCACATATAGATTTCCTTGGCCCAAGTATCCGTTTCACTAAGATTTTTTTCATTTTACCAAAGTTAGAATTAATTTAGTTTTTGGATAAATACAGCCCTTTTTCCACTTGCTAGGTTTGATTTCTATTATTTTTCTATGCGTACTGTAGCCTGCACTAAATTTTAATTTGGAATTACCTTGGGGATCCCTTTAAAGGTTGAAGAAGAAAGATGACTATTTCAATAAACAAATAAATAATGCAAAAGGACATACTGGCCATTCATTAAATTAATTTTCTTTCCAGAGATTCCACATGATGTATATTATATTATTTTTTGCATATTTATGTGGTGCTAAAGGGCAGGAATACAGTGGAAATTCTTTGGGGAATATTGGCCATTGTGATGATCACTGTCATGACAAAGAATTCTGATTTGAGACACTGAGCTTGTCGATCGAAACGTCGGCAATTCAGTGGTTCAAATCCTAGTGCCATGTAACAGGGGTGAGCTCCCATTACTTGTCCCAGCTTCTGCCAACCTAGCAATTCGAAAGCTCATAAAAAATGCAAGTAGAAAAATAGGGACCATCTTTGGTGGGAAGGTAACAGTGTTCAGTGCGCCTTTGGCATTTAGTCATGCCGGTCACGTGACCACGGAGACGTCTTCGGACAGCTCTTCGGCTTTGAAATGGAAATGAGCACCGCCTCCTAGAGTCAAGAACGACTAGCACATATGTGCGAGGGGAACCTTTACCTTTATATTCAAAGTAAGAGAGCCAGTTTGGTATAATGGGCTAGAAATTGGGAGCAAAGCCAGCTTGGGCCAGTCTCTCTCTCCCAGTCCTAGGAAGATGGCAATGGCAAATCACTTCTGGAATCTTGCCAAGAAAACTGCAGGGATTAGTCCAGGCAGTCACCAGGAGTCAATACTGATTCAGAAAGTACCCCCATCCCCAAAATTCAAACTGACTATATAACGGTTTTACATGACACAGTAGATGTTTTACATGACACAGTAGATGAATGCTACAAATTTTCTAAAGTTTTGGTCTAGAATTAAATATAGCTGCAGTATCTTGTACAATTCCTGAGGTAAAGGTAAAGATTCCCCTTGCACATATGTGCTGGTCATTCCCTACTCTAGGGGGCGATGTTCATCTCTGTTACAAAGCCGAAGAGCCAGCGCTGTCCAAAGATGTCTCCGTGGTCATGTGGCTAGCATGACTCAAGGCCAAAGGCGCAGAGAACGCTGTTACCTTCCCACCAAAGGTGGTCCCTATTTTTCTACTTGCATTTTTATGTGCTTTCGAACTGCTATGTCAGCAGAAGCTGGGACAAGCAATGGGAGCTCACCCTGTTATGCGGCACTAGGGATTCGAACTACTGAACTGTCGACCTTTTGATCGCCAAGCTCAGCGTCTTAGCCACTGAACCACCACGTCTCTGTAGAAATATACATTCAATGTATTCAGAATTTGCAATGTACCTACTTTTATTGCAGTAATTGACTAATTGGATTAAGGGCAAATATTAAAGTGAAGAATTTTGCAATGGGTTCTTCAAATCCAAACCACCCCCCACACCCCATTTTGGGCCTAGTACGCCTCCCTGCAGCCTCCTGGGAGTGAAAACAGGCCATGGGAGGGCCACACCGCAACCCCCTGTGCTCCGTTTTGGGCCTAGTAGGCTTCCCTGCACTTACCTGGGAGTCAAAATGGGGCGTGTGGGGACTCTTGGAAGGGGCGGGGCCAGCCAGCAATTTAACTACAGGTTCATCCAAACCTGCCCGAAACGGCTGAATCCTACCACTGGAATGGATCCCACTTGATAAAAAGCATTCATGAAACAAGATGGATCAATGACATCCTTATAGCTGGGCCTTCCAAATCACATGTATTTCTCCAACTCAGCCTTTACTTGTGCTTTAGACTTCGTATAACATTCTAAACACATGATCAAAAGGCCAATCGTAATCCCGTTGACATTTTCTGATTCCTGCTCAGAGAGCAACTTGCATGAGTAGATAGAATCACAAGATATAGGCAGGTGCCGTTTAAAGATTAATGCTGAGTAGGTGACAGATTCCATGCTACTGAAAAATAATTTTAGCCTGATTCACTGATTCACAGATTCTGATCAAAGAATTACGTTTAGACCCATAGCAAGCCGTAGGTCTTGCTGTGTGGTTTATATTACACAATATAAATGAACAGGCTGACAAGTTCAGGGTGTAGGCAAACTTTCCCACATTCTCAAATCTTAAACTTATATAAGAATGATTTGAAGAACCCATTGCAAAATTCTTCACTTTAATATTTGCCCTTAATCTAATTAGTCAATTACTGCAATAAAAGTAGGTACATTGCAAATTCTGAATACATTGAATTTATATTTCTATAGGGACGCGGTGGCTCGGTGGCTAAGATGCTGAGCTTGTTGATCGAAAGGTTGGCAGTTCAGCGGTTCGAATCCTTAGCGGGTGTAACAGGGGTGAGCTCCCGTTACTTGTCCCAGCTTCTGCCAACCTAGCAGTTTGAAAGCACATAAAAAAAAATGCAAGTAGAAAAATAGGGACTACCTTTGGTGGGAAGGTAACAGCGTTCTGTGCACCTTTGGCATTTAGTCATGCCGGCCACATGACCACAGAGATGTCTTCGAACAAAACTGGCTCTTTGGTTTTGAAACAGAGATGAGCACGGCTCCCTAGAGTTGGGAACAACTAGCACATTTGTGCGAGGGGAACCTTTACCTTTACTTTATATTTCTACAAAAGCTACAATGACTACCACTTTCTGTTTCTGAACATATAAAGACGATAGAAGCTATTGCAGTTTAATTTTAAACAAGGTCTGTTTCATTAGATGCTATAACAAATTGGTCATGTTTAAACAATAAGCCTCATATTTCTGAAGTAATCAAAGTTGTCTGGTATTCTATTTGATGATTTAAAAATTGAACATTTGTGTGTGTTTGCATATGTATCCATACACGTATAATTTTTTAACACTGGATATACAAACACACACACACACACATACATTCAGTGTATCCTTTTTTATATATCTATATTTAGACACATAAATATAGATAATATAAGCCTAAATAAATTTATTTACAATAATACATGTATCAAATTAAACTTACTTACAATTATTATAGTAATCTTGGTATGAGACCTAATAAATGCTACAAAGACAAGGAATTGAATTTTTAATGTAATATGCCTGAGACTTTTTAAGCACCATGACTGTACTTTACTTTCCATTTTCAGCTTCTCCATGAGAACTGCTCAAGAAAGAGATGCCATCAAATAAATACAGAGCTATTAAACTAAAATCTCATTTGGTGTGTCATTTTATTGCAAAGTATATTGACTGTAAATATTAATGTTCATATTACCAGATAAGGTAAAATATATCATTGGAAAAGCCAAGCAAAAAATTGAAAGCTATACCGTCACTTTGTAGAAATGAGTTCAAACATTTCCTCAATTAACATTAAGGAAAGTAAATTTTATGGTACAATCCTAGAAATGTTTCCCTAAAAGTATATTCCAGAAAATGCCCTGGGGCAAATTTCAAGTATCTCATTGCAGAATTGTCTAGGGGACTATTGAAAAAGGATTTCACAGATCACAAATGTTCCACCAACCACCCCACACACATACACAACCAGTGGTGGGATTCAACTGGTGTAACAACCAGTTCACTGAGCGCGCTCCAAAAACATGCTCCGCTCATGCGAGCTCTAAACAGCTCCAAAACTTACCATCTACTGCAGCCCCAGTGAGTAAAACAGCTGAGGTGCAGCAATCCACTATGCCGCGCCAATCAGCTGGGCTTCAAACAAAGGAAATATAGGTATAACGCAGGAGCGGGTGGGCGGGCCCAGCTGATTGTTGGAGTGAACCGGTTTACTCTCAGCTGATCGTCAGGGATACCGGTTTGCCCAAATCGGTCCGAACCGGTTGAATCCCACCTCTGTACACAACACTAGTTCCATAGCTATTCTTAACACCGAGAAGCTATCTGTATGTATCATGTACATATGCATGATTTCCAATTTGCAACTGATGAAGTTGGATGTGGATTATTTTATATAATTTACTAGGGAATAATTCTCTTTCAGATAGAGTGAGGGCATGGGAACTGAGGAAGACAGAACATGCTGTCTACTGGAGCAACAAGACTTTTCAGGATGTCGAACCAAGCAGAAGTAAAGTCATCTGGTTCCACTTTAGACAGGTCTTAAACTAGAATTTATAATTCAAAATATTCAGAGGTTTGTGATCGGAGATCAGTAAGGCTAAGTGAAGGAATTTCTCCTTCACCTTAGCATCAAGATTTATTTATTATTTATTTATTATTGCGATTTATATGCCGTCTTTCTCCTTGGGGACTCAAGGCAGCTTACAAAATGACAGTTTCCAATACAAATCACAATGAATTAAAAATTAAAATCAGCAACCCTATTAAAACAATTTAAAATTATAACAGATCCTACTGAAAGATGTTAAAATGTCTTTACTATCAGAAAATAGGTAGAAACAGAGGAGTAATAGGGGAGCAGTTTCCTCACTGATGGAGGTTCTCTTCCTCTTTTGTTTCTTCCTTCAGGATCCAAGAGCTCTTAATTCTCCTGTGCTTTTAAGTGTTTCTTTTGCAGCAGAGAAATAGAAATTGAAACTGTTGGAAGATTTCATATCTATCTATCTATCTATCTATCTATCTATCTATCTATCTATCTATCTATCTATCTATCTTACATGTGTAGGTTGTTCAGTTTTGTCTTAGTTAATGAACCCAACTGATTTTTATACTGGATTATAATTTACTACAAAAGAAAACTCCAACCAGTTGTGCCTTCGTCAATAATCCATGGTTAAACAAATGTTGGTTTACCACCTTGTTATTGAGAGACATAAACCTAGCATTTTGAGGACAGATAAAACAACAGCTAAAATAACCAAAGAATGATAAAATAAATAACTAAAAAATATATGCGCTAGGAGATAAAGTACATTTTTCTTTTCAAAGTAGTTGACCTACTTCTACCAATCTCTCTGTATTAGACCATAAATATGAAGGAAATGTTAACATCATTATATTTTCACACATGAAAATGAGGGGAGACCACATCGATCAATTTATTGACAATCATCGTATGTGTGATGACACAAAACACCAGTCTCTGCTCACTAACCCACAATAACAGCACATGGTCACAAAGGCAGGTCTTTTGCTAGGTTTAAGTCTTCTGGAGGGGTCTCATCATCTGGACAGACAACATTAGTCAAGTGGGAAAATGTTGTATCATTGAAAAAGGTAGCAGCATGGGAAGTCTCTTTCTTTCACTACAACATTGTCCCCCCACATTGTTCTTTCTCACCGAACAATGTTTGTGTGTTTATAGGATCACGTAGGTATATAGACCCTCATTCTGTACAAGAAATAGCAGTGTGAAATCATGAAACAGTAATTTTCTGAGACTCTTGAGGGGAACCGTTGAGACTCTTGAGGGGAAAGTCATAGAAGAATGGCAGGCATAAGGCTGGTCTTCTGCCCACTGATGGTCAACCCTTATGGCCCATTTCTGTGTCCCTTAGAGCACTATCTGACCATAACCACTTAACACTGTGCAGCTTGATTTCCCACCATTTTGAAGTAGGAAATTAATTAAAACAGGATGTATGTGTCGGGCTTATATGCCTATTTTTAGGGGAGGAAATACGAGACAACCTTGTTTATCCTACGAATATGAAATATCTAAACTCACTGTAGATCTTGCTCCTCCAAAACTTGTCAAGTTGGCCCTCAGTACTCAAAGATACTTCTCCTTACCTCTGCCATAGACATACTAAGACACAGTGGACAATCATGCTGGCTCAGGATTTCTGGGGGTTGAAGTCCACGGGTGATAAAGGGGCCATAGTTGCCCATCCCTGCCCTGAGACATCATAGAACAGCCGGAGGAGACCATGAGAGCAGAAATCAGCAGGCCATGATGGAAGAAGCACAGCAATAATGCTGTAACAGCAGTTATTTGATTTTCCAAATATTATGACATGAACCTTGAAAAGAACAAATTACAGTGAATGGGACAAGTCACTTGTTTGTGGTTACAGACAGAGGTGGATTTCAGGTTCTGACCAGTTCTGGAAAACCAGTAGCGGAAATTTTGAGTAGTTCGGAGAACCAGTAGTAAAAATTCTGATTGGCCCCGCACCCATCTATTCTCTGCCTCCCAAATCCCAGCTGATCAGGAGGAACTGGGGATTTTGCAGTAACCTTCCCCTGGAGTGGGGTGGGAATGGAGATTTTGCAGTAACCTTCCCCTGCCACGCCCACCAAGCCATGCCCACCAAGCTATGCTACGCCCACCAAGCCACACCCACAGAACTGGTAATAAAAAAAATTGAATCCCACCACTGGTTACAGGAATTGTGGAATCACAGAAAAGAGGGATGGTATACCAAGCACATAGCCAGAATGTGAAAGTTGAATAGAGTTGTAAAATCCAGAACACCCAGAACAATCCAGAACAATCTAAATTTGGGGTTATTTAATATAAAGTATTACACAATATCAACTTTAGAGAAGGTGTTAGAAGAGATAAAGGATATACACAGAGGAAAATAAGTAGGGAAAACCTGTATTATGTATCAAAGTAAAATTAGAGAATTAAATTTAAGACTGAGCTATCTGAAATAACGTTGTCTACCAGGACACAAGATCCTTCAAAGAGCAACACCTATATTTTTAGACTCACAAAGACTTTGATTTTGCCACTCATTTAAAATATTTCTTGACCTTTTAGAACTTTCATATTTCATTTTGACTTTATCACAAAGTTCAGCTATATTTACTGCCATTAGTTTTGCTGCGCCTGATTTTATCCTATCTCTTGCAATGCATTCTCTATTTAGAGTTTTATATTATACTAGTTGATAACCCGGCATTGCCTGGGTATTTATTTATCCCAATCCTATGACGTTTCCTTGGAGGCATTGTTACAGCAATGAAATCTATTATTATGGAAAACAATAAAGTAAATGTAAGAAAAAGAGCCGAGGTGGTGCAGTGGTTAGAGTGCTGTATTGCAGCTACTTCAGTTGACTGCTAGTTCAGCAGATCAGCAGATCAAATCTCACCGGCTCAAGGTTGACTCAGCCTTCCATCCTTCCGAGGTGTGTAAAATGAGGATCCAGATTTTTGGGGGCAATATGCTATTTAGTATACTGTCTTTGGTGTAAGCTGCCCAGAGTCCTCGGAGAGTGGGCAGCATAGAAATATGACTAATAAAATAAGTAAATAATAAAAATAAAAAGACACTTGAGCCTGGCCCTGTTACCAGTTGTAGAAAAAAGCTGGCTCAACCACTGTGGTGAGAATTAATTGCCCTGGCCAACAGTCTGAGAAAAATTCTACAGGAACAGCCTTTGTGGTGATTATCTGCATTAGCAGGCACCTCCCCTGACAACTTGCCCTCTTTGCTGGAAGCTGAGGGCCTAGGGTGTTTGGTTGTTTTTTTTTTAAAGAACCAATCCCCCTTAGCAGAGGAAGCCCCTTGTGGAGTACTCTGAAGCCATTACCATGGCAACTCCACTGTGCTGTACAGTCGAAGCCATTTTAAGGCACAACAGGCTGTATCTTAACAGAACTTGAATTCAAAATGCACAGTATCACTGTCAAAAGTACTGTGATTTGACACTATAGATATAATTCATTCCTTTTCATTTCAGCGGCCCAGGCGTTCCCGAGTTACGCTGGAACATACACACACAGACACACACACACACTGACGGGTGTTAGGGGTGTCTTACCCCCACAGTATTTCTTTCCAGAGAGTAAGTCATCTGTGTACCAAGTTTCATTGAAATTGCTCAAGGTGTTCCAGAGTTATGCTGGAACATACACACATACACACACACACAGATCCATTTAGATAGATAGATAGATAGATAGATAGATAGATAGATAGATAGATAG
>WNWU01000021.1:10590089-10614902 GCA_012654045.1 Ptyas mucosa | reverse complement strand
TATATATATATATATATATATATATATATATATATATATATATATATCCTGAAAATTTCAAAGAGCTTCCAGTGGGATTAGGATTTCATCCTAAATTATTTAATTACTCCTCAACAACCATGGAAGGCTTACACATATAAAGAACTTAATTAAATATTATATACCATATAATCACAAGTCTTTTGAAACAGGCAGTCAATAAATATCCTAAATCAGATATATGGTATTACAATTTCTCCTTTCATTTCAAAGCAATATGGAAATACCATGCTTGGCAATGCCTTTATTTTTTTGAGCATATCAGCTGCATACACCCCGACATTTGTAAAAGTAGGCTAAAACATACAGTATAGATTACAATAAAATAAAAGAGCCACAATTCCTGAAACTAACATTAGAGAGGAAAATATAGCACTGGGAAGCAATTTTAAAATAAGTATTAGAAAAATAACAATGCATTTTCTTTTTCCATAGGTTCCTTTCTCCAAGGCAGTGGCTACCAAATCCCCCCAAAATGTCACCTTCATAATAATCTCAAATGGCCTTCTTTTAAAACCCAACCTTAAATGTAGGTTAAATGTACATAAATTGTAGGATTTTTATAACATTCTAGTTTGCATTGTTATAAAGCAGTAATGGCTAACCTTTTCCAGATGGAGTGCCCAATGCGTGCGCGCCCAAACATCCAAAACGCAATGCGCGCATACCCCAGTGCATGCATGCGACCCCCCGAATGCACACATGGCCCCTGCGCATGCCCCACCCTCCGTGCATGCGCGGCAGTGACCCAATGACCAACTGGCTAGCGGGAGGCATGCACATGTGCGGTGAAGCTGAAAGTGTGTCCACAGGGAGGGCGTTGCGTGCCACACATGCCACAGGTTCGCCATCAGGGTTATAAAGTAATCTAAAATTCATTCGGTTCGAGTCTGATGCGTTACAACCATTCACTAGTGTTCACAAGAATGAGGTTTCAAGGAACAATTCCAAAGGGGACTGATTTATAGGAATTGTTTAGATTAATTTTATTTGTAAGGGTTTGTTTTTATTTCATTTATTTTATTTCGTTTATGATCATTTATTTTTCTATGCTTATAGGGGTTTCAGGATAGGATGGGGAAGAATGTAGACTTCTGGTTCGTTCTGGCCTGGTGTCAATGTTCCAATTCCCTTATTATTTCTCCAATTATAGGACAGTTGCAGTCAGCTCTTGTTATTTGAGGTCTCCATTAAATATGAAGCAAAACATTTTCTTGCATTAATCTCACTTTAAGATCACACAAAACTAATTTAAAATTGTTTAGTGAAAGCCTCCATCAATTTACCAAAATCAATCAACTTTCAAGCTCATAATACCAAGAGCGACATAAATATTACCGATTTCCTCAACTTTTGATCAAAAGCATTGCTGGTTTAGAAGATAGAAGTAACTTCTCCAGAACCCTTAATCACTGGAGAACTTCAGAAACAACTGTATCTCTGGACCACATAGCATGGACTTAGAATGATTATACTACCAAAACGGTTATCAAACTCATTGTTTCTGAAACAAAGTGTTGGGAAAGAGTTCATAAAGGGGCTGAGGATCTTGTCCATCCAGCAGGATAATTCATCCAAAACTAAAGAGAACAGAACCAAATTTGGTGTGAAGAAAGAGCTTGCAAAACAAAAGATAAATTGTATATTTAAAAATGGACTGGATCAGGCCAGGAGCTTTGTGAACTCTGAACTGTCTGTGCTCTCGGCAAGCAGATTTAGAGACTTTCAGCGCTAATGGGTTTGGAGATATTTCCAAGACTAATATCTCTGAGGGGGCTGGACTGCCATCTTGGAGCAGGGTGTTTATTTAGAACAGTGGTCACCAACTGGTGGTCCATGGACCACTGGTGGTCCGTGAGAAAATTTTGGTGGTCCGCAGAAAAAATATTTGCATTTTTTATATTACACTAAATTAGGGGTCCTCAAACTACGGCCCCCGGGCAGGATATGTGCAAAGAATGTTTGTGTTGCTGCAGAGAGTCTCCCTCTTCGGGGTCTTTTTGTGTGGGTCAGAGGGGGGGAGAAATTCCGACTGGGGGTCTGCTTCAGCCTCCTGGTGTGGGGCTTTGGGTTAGGGTTAGGAGGGAAGTGCCACTAGTGGCAAAGAGTCGGAGGGTTTTGTTCCAGTGAGACTGCATCATGGCCTAGAACTGGCTGACCATCTCAGCCCACTGAGCCTTCAGGCACTAGTACCTGGCCTTGCACTCCCGCAGGTCTTCCCTCTGCTTGGAAAGCCTATGCTCAGACTCCTCCATGAGGTGCTTCTACTGAGCCTCCTTCTCAGCCAGATCCAATTTGAACTGAGCCAGCTGTTTTGCCAACTCTTTCTCATTGTGGCTGCTTAGCTCCAACAACTCCTTCCTGTTGGGGCCCTAAGGAACCCAGGCGGGGAGGCGATGAGTGGATGGGAGGGGAGGAGCGAGTAGATGCTAGCAAGGTGCCCCTTGACATGAGTGACATCAAGTTGGCCACGCCCATCCAGTCACATGACCACCTAGCCATGCTCACCCAGCCAGTCATTAGGCAGATCATATTAGTGGTCTATGGAATTTAAAATTACGAATTTAGTGGTCCCTGAGGTCCGAAAGGTTGGTGACCCCTGATTTACAGCAGATTTCCATGGTGCTGCATTGGATTCTTGTTTCTCAAGTCCATTCAGAGCTCTGATGTGAAATATAAGCATTTCAAATATCACCTAGTAATAAATGCACTTACAAATGTGACATCTGTTTGTGAAGGGCCATGCCTATGGAACAAGGACATTCACAAATGTTGTGGGGTTTTTTTATTCCACCTCAGATCCTTTTTGGAGAGCAAGTATAATCCTAATGTTAAATTGTTTAAAAGCTTCATTTCAAACATCACATATATTTCAACAAGGTTTCATAAGGTCTAATGAATCCATTACTCAAAAAAATAGAAAACTGCCAATAATTAAAAAAAAAAGACAGAGATTATACAACCATTGCACTTTAGTATTAATCATTTGCCAGAGGCAAATCTTTTATTTCTCTTCTTTGGAAATGTAAGAAGGCTGTTTCTGTCCATTAAAAGAGAATTCAGACAGATCTGGCCTCGTGGGAAAGTGGAGATCACCTATTATACAGCAGTGAGAGAATAGATTGCTTTTCATATACAATTATTCAAAGTGCCAATTATCCCTACTTAAATTAAAGAGCTGTAGAAGCAAATCATATCTCTCCTTTATGCATTAGATAATCTTTAACAAATATGAAATCATTGCCAGGTATCTCGTAGTTTTATTGTAAAGCTGTTAAGGGGGAAAAAAATCTAGGGGAATTCTCCTGTATTTATTTATAAAGTGGTTAATTGCAGCCTGAATACATCCAGGTCTACCTTTTCTCCTCTTTTGATATGCAGATCGGCTTGCCCTTCATGGTAATATAACCTCCATTTTGATTGCCAGGATAATGCATACCATAACAGAAAAACTGAGTACGTAAGATAAAGGTTCTGTTGAATTTATATTTACCAACAAAGAAATAAAGGGAGACTAGTATAGATCTAGGATTCAAACTAGGATTTGAATCCCAGAAGCAGAAGTGGTATTCCGCCGGTTCAGACCGGTTCGAGCAAAATCATTGGATCTGGCCAAGAAGAAGGCTCAGTAGAAGCACATCACAGAGGATTCCGAGCATAGGCTTTGCAAGCAGAGGGAAGACCTGCAGGAGTGCAAGGCTAGGTACCAGCGCCTGGAGGCTCAGCGGGCTGAGATAGTCAGCCAGTTCCAGGCCATGATACAGTCCTACTGTATCATGACCTCCAGCTCTTCGCCACCAGTGGCGCTTCCCTCCAGCCTTCGCCCAAAGACCCACACCAAGAGGCTGAAGCAGACCCCAAGTCGGAATTTCTCCCCCCCTCTGACCCGCACAAAAAGACCCCGAAGGGGGAGACTCTGCAGCAACACAAACATTCATTGCATGTATCTGGCTCAGGGGCCATAGTTTGAGGACCTCTGATTTAGTGTAATATAAAAAAATGCAAATATTTTTTCTCCGGACCACCAAAATTTTCTCACGGACCACCAGTGGTCCACGAACCACCAGTTGGTGACTGCTGATCTAGTGGATGCAGGAGGTGCCTTTTCCACTCTGGCTCCTGCCCTACCCTACCCTTCTCCTTCACACAGGGGTGGGCTGCTGGGGTTCGCAGGGGTTTGGGAGAACCTCTAGCTAAGATTCTGTGCAGTTCAGAGAACCCCCAAATCCCACTCCTGGCTGTCCCCGCCCATCCCTCCCCTCCCCTCCCAGGAGTCCCCATGCAGTCTCTTTTGGATGCAGGTAAGTGCAGGGTGCGCACAGAGGCTCAGGGAGAGTGAAAAATGGCCATACCAGAAGTTCATTTCCAGCCTCCAGAGGGCCTCCAGAGCCTGGGGAAGCCATTTTTGCCCTTCCAGAGGCTCGAGGAAAGCCTCCAGAACCAGGGGGGCAAATAGGCCCCCCCACCTTGGTGCAGGAGGTTGACTAGGCCACACCCACCATGGCCACATCCACCCAGCAACCGCACAGAGACCCCCTTGCTAAAAATTTTGAAGCCTACCCCTGCTTTTGCATCCTAGAGACTCCCCATCCTCTCAGTCTTCCAGAAAGCCATTAAGCACTGTCTTTTCTTCCTGCACTTGCATAGCAAATTTGGAGCTCGGGAGACTGTGTGGATGAAGTTACTGAATTGGGTAGCTGATTTCTCCCCTGTTTTTGTTGTATTGTGTTTTAATTACTGCTCTTAGCTGCCCCGTTATGTTTGACAAGACTGGCAGCCATATAAATGTTTAAAATAAATAAATAAACATGAAAAACCAAAGATGATTGTTTAGCAACCACAATGATGGGGTATACAAACAAGCCATACCTAAAACAAATCACAATATGGCTAAGCTCGAAATGTGAAACCAGCTGAAGATTCCTGCTATGCAGTGCTTCATATAATTAATGTCAACATGCTCACATGTAATCAGCTTTTGGCTTGCAAGTTAGGATTTTATTTCATTTCTTTTACTGATTGTCAAACATATTAGCACCAATCAATTGTTCCTATAAAAAAATATTTTTCCCCACAAAACCATCTTGCCAATATATGAAGAATCTACTCAATATAATAATAAGAATTTTATTGTAATTTGTTTTACTGTGAGCACACTGGCTCACATTAAAAATAAAATCCTGTTGCCTGCTCTCAAGAGAAAGTGTATAACTATACAAACACATGGATAACAGACATATACACATGCTATGTACAAGCTTTAATGCAGGGGTGTCAAACTCAAGGCTTGGGGTCCAGATCTGGCCCACGGGGTGCTTAGATCTGGCCCGCAGGGCTGCCCTGGAAACAGTGAAGGACCGGGCCCATAGTGCCTCTGCACAGCCCTCCTGAGCTCCATTTTTGGCCATGATAGCCTCCTACAGCCCTCTGCCAGTGAAAATGGAGCTTGGGAGAGGTGTGGGCAGCCCTTGCAAGCTCTGTTTGCGCTGGCAGAGGGTTGCTGGAGGCCGTCACAGCTGAAAACAGAGTTCAGGAGCCTGTTTTCACTGGCAGAGCACTCGGGCCACCACAGATGCCCCTGACACGACTGACGTCGAGCTGGCCACACCCACCCTGGCCATGCCCTCCATCTCCCCAGGTCAAACACAACCCTCATGCGGCCCTCAATGAAATCAAGTTTGAAACCCCTGCTATAGTGTGTGTGTGTGTGTGTGTGTGTGTAAATCACTGTCCATTTTGAATACATAGAGGAAAGAGGAAACCTGAGAGTTCAGAAGATTGATGCTATATGGAAAAAAAACTGTGACTGAATCTGGATGTTCGGCTTCGGATACCATGAAGCCTCCTCCTAGAAGGTAACAAGGAAAATAGGTCGTGAAGAGGATGTGTAGCGTCCTAGACAATCCTGCGGACCCTGCTCAAGCATCACTTATGTGCCATGTCCTGGAGAGAAGGAAGTGAACTACCAATGATCTTTTCTGCCATCCTCACCTGGTCTCCACTCAGAGCCAGGCTCATCAGGTTTCATGGTGACTGCTAAGATTTCTGATGTTCCTTCACAACAAATTAAATTCCATATGTGTGTGTGTGTGTGTGTGTGTGTATGTATATATATATTTCGCTGATAAAGAAATAAAAGGAGACTAGTATAGATCTATTTCAAGCTATTTAGCTCTCATCGGCTAGCCATACCCTTACTTGGATTCGAACTTGGGCTGCCTGCATGTTAGGCAGTTGTATTAACCTCTGAGCCACAAGTTCTCCTCCCTTCATCAGCTTAAGCCAGGGGAGAGATTAAGTGTTTTTCTATCGAGACACCTGGTTCAAGCTGTATGTATGAAGGTGTCATACATATATGTATGTATGTATGTATATGTGTATGTGTATATATGTGTGTATGTGTATACCCTGTTTCCCTGAAAATAAGACCCAACCAGAAAATAAGCCCTAGCAGGATTCTTCAGGATGCTCGTAATATAAGCCTTACCCCCAAAATAAGTCCCAGTTAAGTTTGTCAGTAGACAGAGGTGTTTAGTACTATATTTCCCCCAAAATAAGACCTAACCGGAAAATAAGCCATAATGCATCTTTTGGAGCAAAAATTAATATAAGACCTGGTCTTATTTTGGGAAAAACACAGTGTAAATATATATATGCAAAGATATTCATACATTGATAAAAATATTTGAATCCAACATGAAGACCACACCGTACTTTCTTATATGACTATACGTCCCTATCATATACAAGCAGACTAGAAGAAACCTTTCATAATAAATAGAATTGTAATAATAAATATGTGCATGCATAATATATACATACTAATATTCAGATTCATACACAATAAAAATGGAAAACCTTTAAATATAATGCAACTGTGATTACAAAGCCATTTCAAAATTCATTACTAGCAACATTAGCTCTGTTATCACCAATGGACAAACATCCTTTCCTGGGTGAGCCAATCTTCAAATAAAACTGCCACGTTTACAAAATACTCAGACAAGCTTGGCTGCCGAGAGCAGATTCTTTGTTATAAAATATTTATCCTTGTGATAAGTAACTCATCTATGGGTTATTCCATTAACATAAAATTATTTTCTGCATTTACATTCTATCCTTCCCATGAAAGGTAGATGCAGCCTTCTTCTGGTGTTTGCAGCTTGTTATTCTCTTGGTACAGTTTTGCAACAATTCAAGGACAAAGTTGTTGAAGTTATGGAATTACTGTGGAAATGCTGAATGGAACCTGGAAGTTCTAATTCCTAACATTTTATAAATATTTGCCCCACATAGACGATTTTAAAACAGTAACCTCAAATTTATTTAAAACTTGTTTTGGAGCCCTCAGAACTCATTATTTGGCCTTAATTCAACTTTAAAATGTTTAAAATTCAGTTTAAAACTCTATTTTTTGAGTATTTCTTGTTATTTAGAGTAAAAATACTGTTCTATAAAAGATATTAGAATGAAGTACCATAAGGGAACATATTGAAAACATTAATACGCATTATAAACAAATTGATACCAAGCTCAAATTCCAACAGAATAGAGTGTAGTTTTGCAGGGTGTAAAAAAATTACATGGAGTTAATTTGTTTGGCTTCAAGACCCAGAGAGAAATAGCTCACACAATCAATGGCTTGGATCCACCCTAAGTTTAGTTTCACTGAAATCAATGGAATTGAAGATGTTCCTTGAAACAGCAGAAATTCAAAGGGCTTTTTCCTTTATTTGATGGTTGCAATTTCCTATGTGAAACTCTCCATTCCTCACTTGATGAATAACTGTACAGAGAGTTATGCTGCAGTGTCTTATATCCACTCATAGATTGGTCTTTCCCATGTATTTATTTCATTTAATTTAGTTAAATATATTGGATTTATATGCTGCCTAACTCACTACCCAGAGTGATTACCAATGGCATAAATATAAAAGCATTAAAATTAATAACAATTAAATAAAGGTTAAAAACCAAGAGTATGGATGGTACTGGGCGCAGGGAGGTGTTTGTTTTTCACTCAACCAACCACATCCAGCATGGTGTGCCCCCATCAATGCCCAACCACCAACCGGCAGAGTCGGGTTTTAAGGTACTTCTAGAAGACCGGAAGGATGGAAGCAGATCTCACCTCTGGTGGCAAGATGTTCCAGACATTTCATAATTACTTTTGTTTAATAAATGAAACACTAACTTTACTAACTTTCTTAATATTTCTTACCCCATAGATCATTGTATCACAGTGTTTTAGGTCAAATCACAGGTGATCATACTGAATCCATTGTAAGTATACTATTACCAATGAGCCGAGGTGGTGCAGTAGTTAGAGTGCAGCACTGCAGGCTACTTCAGCTGACTGCTAGCTGCAGTTCAGCAATTCAAATCTCACCAGCTCAAGGTTGACTCAGCCTTCCATCCCTCCAAGGTGGGTAAAATGAGGATCCAGATTATTGGGAGCAATATGCTGACTCCGTAAACCTCTTAGAGAGGGCTGTAAAAGCACTATGAAGCGGTATGTAAGTCTAAGTGCTAATGCTAATGGGTATCTAGCCAATAGTTATTTATTCAGTGAAACGATGCACAATTCTTTAAACTAATTGATGCTATAATATTTTTTCCCTGATATTCAGCTAGATTCTTTTTCTGTAACAAACATACATACCTACACAGAGACATGCGTGTAGATCTGTGTGCTGAATAAAAAACCCGGTATTTGCCCTTCCTGTGGGGGACATCCATTCAGCTATTTTAATTTTGATTGATTAAACATTCTTGTTCCCTCAATTTCAGTCTTTCTCTTAATTCCTGATTACTGGAGACTTTTGTTGCCTTTCTCTAAACTTGGTCTAGATCAGGGGTGTCAAACTCAAAGCCCTGGGTCCAGATCCGGCCCGTGGGGTGCTTAGATCTGGTCCATGGGCCCACTCTGGATACTGAGAGACCAGCCCATGGTGCCTCTGCCACCGAAAATAGGCTCCTGAACTTCATTTCTGGCTGCAAAGACCTCTTGCAACCCTCTGCCAGCAAAAACGGAGCTCGGGAGGGTTGCTGGCAGAGTGTTCAGACTGCCACAGGTGCCCCCGACATGAGTGACATCGAGCAGGCCATGCCCACTCTGGCCACATCTACCCCAGCCCCCAAGGTCAAACACAACCCAGATGTGGCTCTCAATGAAACCGAGTTTGGCACCCCTGGTCTAGATTGTATGAACCCTTTTTAATATATGATGCACACAAATGGACACAAAACTGAATATGGGGTCTGAGCAATGCAGATGTCTACTTTTAATACACAAAAAAAAACTTATTTTCATCAACAAAAGCAAAACATGAGGGGACAGAATGATGGAAGATAGATATGGTTTTGCTGATAGTATATTTGGATTTCCAAAATGCCTCTGACAAAATACCTCACCAAAGGCTCTGGAGGGAAACTGTCAGAAGGAATAAATGAGCAAATGTCAGACAGGTGAGATGTGCAAGTGGGGTCTCTCAGGGTCTGAAGTTGAGATTTGTACTTTTTAATTTGTATAAATAATCTCGAGTTAGGACTGAGTAGGGGAGCTTCTGTGATGCCAAGTTGATGAAAGCAAAAATGGGTTTAAAAAAAAAAGACCAAAAAGAAAATCACAAAACTTGATAAACCAAAACCAAATCAACTGTATTAACACAGCCTAAGTCACTGAGTATATTCCAAAAAAAGCCATTCAAGAAACATGTTGTCTATTTAATTATGATAAATTTGTTAATATGATATGACATACTGATCCTCTGCTGGCTGCATGAATCATCTAGTTGTCCTAATACGTTTTTATTAACTAAAGCATTCACAATTTTTTTACTTTTACATGAGGATGTAAAAAATCTGTGTTTTTACATCCTCATTAAAGGCAGCCATATTATAATGTTAATACAGTATTTTATAGGTCAGTACAACTTTTTAAAGTTTCTTGTTTGCACAGTGCAACCATCTGCCATGCCTGTCCATCTGCTGTGCCTGTTAACTGTAGGTTGATTGACATTTTTTTCATGTTATTGAAATATCTTTCTTAGACACCCTGAAACAGGAATAGTTTCTCATCTTCTCATCTTATATAACTGTAATTAAACCAAGTAATCAGAATATAAGCATATGTAGCTTGAAGCTCAGTTTACTAAAGCCAAGATATGGCTGAATGAATTATGTGGAGAACTGAAACTATAATCTAATTATTTTCATAATGTGAGATGGACCAGTGGAAAGTGCTATTCCAGAGGCATTCTTGGCTTCATAACTATAATAAACTGAACACACATTAGACAGGGAGGGGAGGGCAAGCAAGCATGAATAAAGAGAGCCTTTACCAAGGGGCCAGGCAAAATTTGATTATCTTGTCCAAGCTTCAGGCCTTTGAAACAGAAGTTATTTCTTCTAATACGTGGATATTCTTGGCTATAGGGCTGCCTTAGGGCTGCTTTGACCTTGTGTTCTAGATGCCGCTAAGAATGGTCATCTTAATTAGCATCCCAAGAGTGCCTGGATAGCCATCTTCTGAAGCACTTTCCCTGAGAAAATAATATTTAACAACAGCCAATATTTAGACAAATCTTTCACCACCAATGGTTAAGAATAAACTGCTAGCTAGCAGATGGTTTAGGCAGTGAGAAAAATTGCATGGAAAAATAAACACTCAAGATGGGAGTACAACTTCTTTTTTAAAAAAATGTTCTTGATGCTGGTGCTGGCATAAAAGAAAATAAAGATGAGTTTTATTTAGGAAAGAATCTAGTTACAAGAAGTCTTACATCAGTTAACCCGTTTCTATAAATTAGAGAGGAGTGGTAAAAGCCCTGAAAATATCATATTAGCCAATATGAAAGATGTTACATGGAGACATGCAAAGTAAATATTTAAGAGAAGGGAAGGAGATGTAATTGCAGAGTTCCTCTTTTAACTGTCTTTACAAGGACTGTCTCTAGTGGCTGATAAATTTATAGAGGACAGGAAGCTGAAGCACATGAAACTGAATTCCAGCTCCTTTACAGAATGACTAGTTGACTGGAGTTCATTGGGTCCTTATTTCAAAGATATTTTCTTACCTATACAGACAAACAGAATGACCAAGGATGAGCAAAAAAGCAGTGAGAGGGAGAGTAAATTCTGACTTTCTGCTGGCTTCCCCATTGAGTTTCCTTGTGAGAAGCTGGAAGGGAGCATCAGGAACCATCCCTTCCTTGCAGTGGTGTGTTGCCCCCGGTTCACACCGGTTCTATAGAACTGGTAGCAAAACTGGCAGGAGACCCCACCCACTGACCCTGACGTCACCAGCGAAGCAAGCATGCACGTGCAGCCCCGCTGTGAACCAGTAGTAAAGGTAAATAGAACCCACCCCTACTAGATAGGTTTGTTGTTATAGAAATGGCTAATATATATTACTATGCAAAAAGTAAAGATTGTACATTATTACCTTATTTTACTGCACCAAATGAGTCAATTCCTTGCTGCTAGCTGGGGGAGGGTACGAGGGATTGTGAGACTGGCTGGGAAAATTGTCTTTTTATTGAAAAAGTTTTAACAATACAAATTTTTCCCCCTTTTTTCCCCCCCTCCCTAGCCACAGATTGTAAAATACATATAAAAACAATATCTAAATCCTTCCCATCCCCACCCTAACCCTCCCCCTCCTCCCTCTTCCCTCCCCCCCTTGACTTCCATTATATGCAATATTAATATTCCCAAACAGTATATATGTTATTCAAACTTCCATATCTTTTTTCTATATTTACTAACATACTAACATAATCATCTCAGCTAAAAGCGATATAATATTTTCTAGTCTGATACTTATTCTGTACATACTCAATCCATAATTTCCATTCCTGTATATACTTCTCATGCGTCTGATCTTTTAAAAAAGCTGAAACCTTTGCCATTTCTGCAAATCCAGCCATCTTCTGGATCCATTGGTCAACCGTCGGTAAAACATCACTCTTCCAATGTTGGGCAATCAACAACCTAGCTGCTGTCACCATATACAAAATCAATTTAGTTTCACCCAGTGTAAAGTCTTTAACTATACCCAATAAAAAAAGTTGCGGAGAAAATTGTATTTTTTTCTTTAAAACATTTTGCATAACCCACCAGATTTTTATCCAAAAAGCCCTCACTTTCCTGCAGGTCCACCAGATGTGATAATATGTAGCATCTAAACAATCACATCTCCAACATTTTGGCTGCTCATTAGGGTACATGCAAGACAATTTCTTGGGGTCTAAGTGCCATCTATAAAACATTTTATAAAAATTTTCTCGTAAATTTTGTGACTGTGTAAATTTAACGTTCTGAACCCATATTTTTTCCCATGTTTCCAACATAACTGGTTGAGAGAAATTTTGTGCCCATTTAATCATACAATCTTTAACTAGCTCATTTTCTGAGTCTCTTTCTAACAAAACATTATAAACTCTCTTAATATGCATTGGACCTGTCCGCTTTATCTGTTCAACCAATTCTACTTCATATTCCATTAAACCAGTTTGTTGATCTTCTTTCCATCTCATCTGTAATTGATTGTACTGCAACCAAGTCAACGATTTCCCTTCTTCCAACAGCATATCCAAAGTCTTCAATCGCCACCTGCCCTCTTCAAAGTAAAGTAGCTCTTTATATAAGAAACCCCCGAGTGACTTAATATTTGTATTCCACATGGTATCAGCGAGATCCAGCCAAAACGGAATCTTATAATCCCAATTAGTTCGGTGCCTTCTCCAGACTCTCAGCAAGGCATTTCTAAGTAGATGACTGTTAAACACTTTATCCACTTTGGTATCATAAAATAGGTATGCATGCCAACCCCAAACCAGGTCATGACTTTCTATATTCAACAAGTCAGTCTTAGTTTTCCCAAACCAATCACTTAATTGTATCAATGCAGTTGCTTCATAATATAGTCGAAGGTTTGGGAGTTTAAGACCACCTCTCTCACGAGTATCTTGCATTATTTTCAATTTAACTCTTGGCTTTTTATCATTCCAAATAAATTTGTTCAGTCCTTTTTGCCATTCTAGCAATGGTTTGTCTGATTTAAGCACCGGTATCATTTGAAATAAAAAGATCAGTCTAGGTAAAACATTCATCTTTACTGCTGATATTCTTCCAAGCAGTGATAACTGCAGTTTCTTCCAGTTTTGCATATCTTTTTGTATCTTTTGCCACAGAACCTCATAGTTATTTTGAAACAGTTTAGCATTGGAGTCTGTGATTTGTACTCCTAAATATTTGACCTTTGAAACAATCTCGAAGCCTGCCATTCTTTCCAGTTCCTTTTTTTTGCTCTCTGTCAGATTTTTGACAATCATTTTAGTTTTCTTCTGATTCAACCTGAAACCGGATACCATGCCATAATCTTCTATGATATTTTTCATCTGGATTATTGAGTTCATAGGTTGTGATAGGGTAACAACCAGGTCATCTGCAAATGCCTTAGTTCTGTAGTCCTTTTGTCTTATAACTATTCCAGTCAAGGAATTCGAATCCTGTATTGCGTTGAGTAAGACTTCTAAAGTTAAAATAAATAATAACGGGGATAATGGACAACCTTGTCTGGTGCCTTTTTGTATGTTGAAATTCGATGTTAAACATCCATTAATAATAAGTTGTGCATATTGCTCTTGATAGATTGCACCAATCGCTTGTATAAACCGCTCCCCCAAATCCATTTTTTCCAAAGTCTTAATTATAAAGTTCCAATTCACTCGATCAAAGGCTTTTTCTGCATCCAAAAAAACCAGCACTGCAGAGATCTGTTTATTCTTATCTAGATAGTCCATTAAGTCTATGACTTGCCTAACATTCTCCTTCATATATCTGCCTTCAATAAATCCTGCTTGATCATGGTGAATTATCTTTTGAATAACTGGCATCAATCTGTTGGCTAGTACTTTTGCAAAGATTTTATAGTCTGTGTTTAATAAAGATATTGGTCTATAATTTTCTGGTTTCTTAGGACCTGATTCTTCTTTCGGAATCAATGAAACAAAAGCTGTTTTCCATGAGGAAGGTATCTTACCTCCTAGTTGTATATTACAAAATAAATCTTTAAGATGCTGAATCATTTCTTCCTGTAAAGTTTTATAATAAATTGCAGTTAAGCCATCCGTCCCTGGAACTTTAGCTGTTTTTAATTGTTTTATAGCAAAACTAATCTCTTCCACTGTTATCAATTGTTCCAAGCTTTTCTTTTGAATCGTTGAAATTTTTGAGATTCTCTTGTTTTCTAAATATTCATCTATGATATTATTCTGTATATCATCTTTAGCATATAACTTAGTATAATATTCCAAAAAGGCTTTTTTAATTAGATCTTGTTGATAAACTTCTTTATCAGCATATTCAGTACTATCAATAATTCGTGTCGATGCTTGTTTCCTCAAAGTATACGCCAACCACCTGCCCGGTTTGTTAGCATTGGAAAAGGTATTATGCTTTGCAAATTGTAAGTTAGTTGCCGTTTGGTCTGCTATAAGCATTTGAAATTGATCCTTCAGAAGTTTTATAGCCATTTGCAATTTTCCGTCTGTTGGTTTTTGTATCAATTGTTGGAAAATTGTCATGTAACATTGAAAATGACCATCACAGGACCACAGCGGCAGCCTGAAGCAGCCACAACTTCCCCAAATTTCATTGCCTTAGGAGTCCCGGATTTTCACTGTAGTCTATATATTAGCCCATTTGAGGTGTCTCCGTTCAAAACTGTTGCCCTATGATACACCATTTCACCCAATGACAACAAGAGTTTTAGTAGTAGATCAGTGGTGGGATGCAACCAGTTTAACAATCGGTTTGATGAGCGCGCACTTAACACGCTTGCGCACAGCGTTCAAAATACAGCAATTTGAAACTCAGCTGCTTACCTTCTAAGGCAGCCCCGGTAAGTAGAACTGTGGAGGCATGGAAATCAGCTGTGCCACACAAATCAGCTGAGCCAGAAAGAAGGAAATAAAGGACAGGATAGGACAGATGGGTGGGCGGGGCCAGCTGATCGTTGGTGCTACTGGTTCACCTGAACCGGATCGAACTGGCTGAATACCACCTCTGTAGTAGATACATTTCTATATTACTTTCTTCAAAAATTCTGCAATTCTCCCCTTCATCAGCTTGATGAATCAGCTTCTTTACCAGTTATTATCTTAAAACATCTGTCCACTGGAGTACTATATGAATTCATTCGCACCAACTTTCCCCATCTGAGTTCAAGTCATCATCTCAAAAGAAGATCTCTCTTTTCTTCAAAAGGAACAGCTTCTCTGGATCTGCGGCTGAAAGCATCAAAGCAGTTGAGCTAATTGAAAGTTGGGATTCCTTTTCAAGAAGACACTCCAGCAGAATGCCACAGTGCTGAGTGGCTAGGGTTGCTTTATAGTTTTCAGATGGAGATGCAGAAAGTCCTTCTCCTTATAGAATGGTTTGTATAGAGTTATTGAAATGTCAGAAAGTCAGTCCAGCTTGCCAGCGGCAGAAGACTTTTATCAGTGACTGTATGAATTTTCAGGTCATCTTTCATACCACAGAAATTCTCCAGAGCAAGTATCACTAGCTTGGGTTTGTTTTTGTTTTTCATTTGTCAAAACTCTGTTAATTTGTTTCAGCGTGTATTGCAATTATAATTGGATTTGTGTGGTGTTGATACAAAAGGTGAATCGTCCTGGACATGGGGGCAGCCTTGTATTTGGTTACAAAATTCCTAGAAAAATCATGGGGTATCATTTTCATTAGGTACAAGCTTTCATAATGCCTGAACAACACCTAACATTGCAAGAAGCAAGAATAGCACAGCACAGCACAGCACAGCACAGAACAGAACAGCACAGAACAGAACTTTATTACAGTCATAGACCAGCAATAGACCTCACTTACAATATATTAAAAAATACTATTGACGTTAATAGTGGATAATAACATCCCTATTAAGAAAATACATGTTCTCAAACTGTTAGGGTCACTCCCTAATTTACGTGAGTGGAAAAAGCTGATAAGTATGTGAGTAAATATAATTTTCCAAAAATTGTTAGAGATCTCTCCAAAGAATTGGCACAAGTTGACAGCTACCATTCTGTAACCAATTTTTTTCTTGTGGACATTGCAGCAACACAGAATTTTGCCACTGCACGCGTGATAGCCGGGTTTGAGTCCTGGAGGAGAAACCCTACATAGAAGTTGTCTGCCCTCCCTGGCAATCTCTCTAATAAGAGGAGAACATACACTGACCTATAAACTCTGCAGAACTCACAGTACAATAAAACATGTAAGATATCTTTGACTTCTCCTGTACCACATATACATACCCGTTCTGCTACTGGTACATTGTAAGAGGCAGAAAAAGCTATTTATCTCTAAAAATGTTGTATGTTATTATTTATTAGGATTATTATGGCCACTCACTCCCCCCAAAAATTTTGGAGCTCCCATTTAAAAACTTTTGAAAATGTCTCTACGGTTGCATCAAATCCATGAAGGTGCTGATTACGGTATAGATTGAGAAGCAAATTATTTTTCTTTCCCAAATTTCTGCCCATTTTTTAAAAAATTTGATTTATATGCCGCCCTTCTCCGGAGACTCAGGGTGGCTTACAATGTGTTAAGCAATAGCCTTCATACTTTTGTATATTTTATACAAAGTCAGCTTATTGCCCCCACAATCTGGGTCCTCATTTTACCTACCTTAGAAAGGATGGAAGGCTGAGTCAACCTTGAGCCTGGTGGAATTTGAACTTG
Organism: Ptyas mucosa; assembly: GCA_012654045.1. Taxonomy (NCBI): domain Eukaryota; kingdom Metazoa; phylum Chordata; class Lepidosauria; order Squamata; family Colubridae; genus Ptyas; species Ptyas mucosa. The sequence continues at coordinate 10,598,111 of WNWU01000021.1, read as the reverse complement.
CAGTAATTGCAGGCAGCTGATCTTAATAACAGTTAATGACACTGCTTTAGTCTGCTGAGCCACCAGAGCTCCTGGTGGCTCAGCAGGAGTCGGAATCCTTCCCTGTCATGTCCATTTTTTAATATGAAAGTAGGTGGAGGCATTGTGTTTTACATATCTATAAAGTCTTTTAAACTCAAAACCTGAGGTTTAAAAATATTTCTTATAGCTAATAAAATAATGAAAACCCACATTGTGCTTTCCATCTATTTTTTCCTATACAGGGCTATAATCAGGGCTGGGTTTCACTTACCTTTACCACCGGTTCGTGCATGCACTGTCCGTGCATACGCCCAGCCTTCCATGCATGCACTTTGCTCGCTCACGCGCCTTCTGCGCATGTGCCCAGCCTCAAAAATGTGCTTAAATAGCACAACTTGGAGCATATCCGTGATTGCTGCTACTGGTTTGCCCGAACCCCATGTGCGAACTGGCTGAATGCCACCTCTGGCTATAATTAAAACAAAGTACAATGGGAAATGATATTTACCAGTGATGGCTAACCTTTTTGCCATCGCGTGCCAAAAGTGAGGGGGGGGTCGGGTGCATAACTCTTTGCGCCCTACCCCCACGCATGTGTGTGTGACCCTCCCCCCGCATTTCCCCCACTTTTGGCATGTGATGGCCCGGTGGGCCCGGTAGGTCTGTTTTTTTGCCCTCCCCAGGCTCCAGAGCCTTTCTAGGAGCCTGGGGAGGGCGAAAACTGCCTTCCGCACCCCCTCCCAGAGGCCCCCCGGAGGCCGGAAACAACTTACAGTGGGCCCAGAAGTCCCAAAAATCAGCTGACCGGTGTGCGCATGTGCAGCAGAGCTGAGCTCGCGTGCCCACCGATATGGCTCTGTGTGCCACCTGTGGCATGTGTGCCATAGGTTCGCCATCATGGATATATACTGTTTATACTTACTCTGACAAGGCTTGGAATCAGGTTAGAGAAAGCCCAAATTTCTCTTTAGTTTACTCGCTGAACTCTTTCTCCATAATCTCGAATGCAGATTCAGAGAAGATTGGTTCCTGTTAATATTTAAATAGGCTTCTGAAAACTATTTTCAGGTAATGAAATAGCATGGCTTTTGAACTTCAATCCACAAGCGTAGTGCTCATGAGTGTTTCAATCTCTTAACTGAATTAGGAAATCACCAGCCTGTAAAACAGTGCATGTTCTTTACATCATCCTCCCATTTAGGTCAATTTGCAGAAGGCCGTTTGGCTTCAAACAATTAACATTTCACAGTCGAAGCAAACGCAGATGAATGCATCCTTTCTCTAAAGCGCTATTATTCGCATTTAAGTGGAACTTGCATGTTCAAAGGAAAATAAAAATGATGTGAGAAGAGCTGTCCTTAATGTTGAAGTATTCTCATTTTTATTGCCGACATATCGGTATGAAAGGAATACCTTTGCCTTGGTCAACTCCAATTCCCTGAACTGTATGTTGTATATTTGAGATATACAATTGTTGTTCTATAAAAATGCATTATGAATAATAATTGTATTTGATAACACTGAATGGCATTACATCTTCTAAATCAATCAAGAGAAGTGGGCAGCTATTTTTGGTGATAGTAGCAATGTTTTAACTGTATCACATGTACCGATGAAAAATATATAACTGTCCTTCAACAGCATAATTTTTAGCAGTCAGCAGTTCTGTAACGGTAAGAACATCTGTGTATGTTAACGCACAAATAAACTTGTCATTAGCAAAGCAGGAAAAGAAAGCCAAATATGCTATGTTATCATTGTGACTGGTACAGAGGTAGGTTTCAGCAGGTTCTGACCAGTTCTGGAGAACTGGTAGCGGAAATTTTGAGTAATTTGGAGAACCAGTAAATACCACCTCTGACTGGCCCCACCCCCATCTATTCTCTGCCTCCTGAGTCCCAGCTGATCGGGAGGAAATGGGGATTTTGCAGTAACCTTCCCCTCAAGTGGGGAGGGAATGAAGATTTTACAATATCCTTCCCCTGCCATGCCCAACAAGCCACACCCACCAAGCCAAGCCATACCCACAAGCCACACCCACAGAACTGGTAGTAAAAAAAATTGATTCCCACCACTGGACTGGTAGCCATTGATAGCATACCAATACTCCTTCCTATTTCCCCCACAAAAACAACCCTAACAAGGTAGCCTTGGCTGGGACAGAGCGACTGGCCCAAAGTCACCCAACAAGTTTTTCATGTCTAAGGCAGGACTAGAAGTCCTGGTGCCCAGTTTCTAGACTGCTTGCCTTAATCACTACACCAAACTAACTCTTTCTCTCCCTGTAGTCTTCTCCTCCTTACATTTGTCTAAACTTATAGAATAGACCAGTGATGGCGAACCTTTTCGGCACCAAGTGCCCAAAGTGGAACATGCACATGTGCGTGCGTGTGCTAGAGTGCCGGAATCCTGAAGACCAGCTGGTTGGCATGCATGCGTGTGCCGGCCAACTGCTCTTCGGCTTTTCAGTGCTCTGGTATGCGAAGACCAGCTGGCCAGTGTGCATACGTGTGCCAGAAACCTGAAGACCAACTGGTGACGGTACGTGTGCCACAGAGAGGGCTCTGTGTGCCACCTCTGGCACGCGTGCTATATATTCCCATCACGGGAATAGACCTCAATTACTGCCTTTATTGTGACCATTCAAAGTGCTAAAAAGGAACATTATAATCAGTGGACACATTTATAATCATCACAATGTCTTTCATTCACACCATTTCCATTTTCATACCTCACAATCGGCTTCCAGCAAGCAGAATGAATGGAAAATTTGGTACTGAAGTTGCAAGTCACACGAGGTGATACGTTGCTTAACAACCCACAGTGGCTCCCTTAATGACTGAATGGGAAGTGATATTATTAGTCCATCTTAGTCATGTGAGGATCACCAAGCAAGGAGTGTCTGGGTTCAAGTTTCCTACATCCAGTAGCAGCAAGTTCCATGCAGTATTTACCAGAATATAAGATTATCTGAATAAACCAGAATAATATTATCTCTTCCCCCCTAAAGGATGATTAGAAAGAAAAACAGTTCTCAATGTCTATTAATATATATTCTCAGACTAAGACAACACACACATTTTAAAAATAAATAAGATGGAGAGGAGAAAACAGTTTTTCTTTTAGTAAGCATAGTATGAGTTACGCAAAGAACTTCCTTTTATTGATTCTGAACCTGCCATCAAACACAAATTTGGAATTTTGTTGACAACGTTTTCATAAATGCGACATATTTTCGCTAATAGCAATGAAAACCCAATATTTCCCATCTGTCATGAATATGAAAATTGCATAACCTGCTTATGGAAGAGACAAAAATCTGTCAATTATACTTTCTAAAATACACATTGCATACACCAAAAGCATTTATTATGAGAATCTTTTAGAAAGAGACAAACTGCCCCCTTCAGAATCTCACAGTTTTAAACTATTATTCAATATATAACAGTGGTGGCTTTTGAAATTTTTTACTACCGGTTCTATGGGCGTGGCTTGGTGGGGGGTGGCATGGCTTGGTGGGCATGGCAGGGAAAGGATACTATAAAATCTCCATTCCCTCCCTACTCCAGGGGAAGATTACTGCAAAATCCCCATTTCTTCCCGATCATCAGGGACTCGGGAGGCAGAGAATAGATGGGGGCAGGGACAGTCAGAGGTGGCATTTACCAGTTCTCCGAACTACTCAAAATTTCCGCTACCGGTTCTCCAGAACTGGTCAGAACCTGCTGAAACTCACTTCTGATATATACCATTGAGAGGAAAGATCACCTCTGCTTTAATGCGTAAAGGAAATTCAGAAAATTCAATTGAAGATGGCACATCATCACATAAGTCAAATGAGGAAATAAAGAATGAATATTCTTTGGCTCTGGAACAGTAGTAGAAGAACTTGGGTTTTGAGAAAAAAACCCAAAGGGTAAGAAAATAATGGAGCAGGGGGAGAGAAATAAGGGGAAAAAAAGAGTGAAAAAGTGAGAAAATTCCAGAAAGGAATACAAAGTGAAGAGAAAGAGAACTGTACTCATGATAAATATGGTACAGAAATATGTCCTGTTCAGGCCAAATATATGCAAGTACATCAAGAGGTGGTTGCAAAATTAACTGCTATGTTTTCTGAAGTAAATATAGGTAGTCCTCGAGTTATGACCATAATGGAGCCCGCCCATCGGGGTCATAATTTGTGATGGTTATAAATTGGGTCACTCATGTGACCAATCTGATTTTATGACTTTTTTTTTACACTGGTAGCTAATCAAATCACTGTGATCATTAAGTAAATCTGTGTCATTAAGTGAATGCCACGGTTATTAAGCGAATGAATAGTACACCCTGGGCACAGTTTTGGGGAAAACCAGGAATAAATGCCATTTTTCTGCAAAAATGTCATAAACAACAGACACATGAATGCAGGCCACTACAAACAGCCATAGATGTTGTCAAGTTGCCCCCCCCCCCCCCACAGGGTGCTATTCAGCAGGTTCTGACAGGTTCTGGAGAACCGGTTGCGGAAATTTTGAGTAATTCGGAAAACTGGCAAATACCACGTCTGGCTGGCCCCAGAGTGGGATTGGAATGGAGATTTTGCAATAACTTTCCCCCAGGAGTGGGGAGGGAATGGGGAGTTTGCAGTATCCTTCCCCTGCCATGCCCACCACGCCACGCCACGCCCACCATGCCACGCCCACAGAACTGGTAGTAAAAAATTTTGAATTCCACCTCTGGTTACATGACATGCAGTCATGTAAACGCAGGGTGGGGAGTAACTATTGGAATTTCAAATCTGGGTTGTAAGTACCCCCAGGCAACTTCAAACCAGTTGTAAGCCAAGAGGTACCTGAAAGGCATCCCCTTGTTCATCCTCTGTTAATCTGACAGGATATCAACTTTAATCAGTTCCAATCTTTTTCTTTTCCAATGCTGTCTGGTGCAGTTATTGTTGGCACAGAAAGGAAACCCTTAACAGACTAGCTCAACAAATTCATTTTAATGCAGAATTGTGGCTCATTCCCAACCCAAGGACCTTTCGTAGAGAGAGATGAAAACATAAAATACCCAACAGCACATGGAAAATGGATTTGTGAAGTCCGTTAAGTCCTGGGAGATTGCAAAACAACCTGTACTATTATAATTCATTGTTTTCTGAGACCAGGAGTGAGTAGGAAATAGCTGAAAGTGCCATATTTTTCAAACATTTGCATTATTTGGAGCAAGCCCCCCAGATGTTTAGAAATCACTTAATTTGAAATATCCAATAACTCTGCTCCGCTTGCCCAGAACAAAGATGTCAAGGGAAACAAGTCTGTTATGTTAGCTATTTCTGTTTTCTCAAGAAACAGACTGCCAAAATCAATCACAACTTAGTAAACACCTTTTCCTAAATTCAGATGGATGAAATATGATCAAGTGAAAGTGTCTGGTGACTGGCGGCATCATAATTTTGAATACATATTGGCTAAGTAACTTGGGGCTGGTTCAGTTGCCTAGATGTTTTAATTCACATAATTCCACCAGGAGGTCTTTATTTTGTGGCATTTTTCAAACTGTGGCATTTTTTCATGATGTTACACTCTTTATAATTCTAAAATTTAAAATAAGATTAGTGGAAAGGTAAGCCGGAGCACCCACAGGTGATCAGAAAAACCAAGTCAAGATGGGGGCTACAGCTGCACAATCAAAGGCCCAGATGTAAATGTTAGGGTTCCAAGTAACACCCCCAATGAAAGAAGACTCCGAGGCTAGAAGTTCCTCAAAGTTCCACTTTATTAGAGATGTCATATTGGCACATCTGGGAAAACCCAAATCTGAAAGCTCCTGGGTTTTCAACACCCAAAAGAAAATCAAAGTCCCTTCCCCTGCACCAGGGGTGAAATGCTCCCGGTTTGGACTGGATTGCCCAATCCAGTAGCGATGGCAGCTGGTGGTTTGGAGAACCGGTAGCAAAAATCCCTGACACACCCCACCCCCCCATGCCCAGCTGAGCCATGCGATCATCAGAGGTTTTTTTTTTTTTTTACTTTTAAAAGCATTTTTTCTACAACCTCTTCAGCCGCTCACCCAGTCACATTACCTCCCCCCACCAAGCCATACCCAGAGAACCAGTAGTAACAAATTTTACATTTAACCACTGCCCTGCACCCACATGTCCATCACATGGTCCAATCAATCCACCGTCCCAGCTGGAGATGCCTCCTAGACACACACACTCCAGGTGCAGGTTGAACATCCTTGACTCCCAGAGAAAAGAATGTTGGTATGGCTAGATATCTCTACCACTCCATGCAATTCCCCCCTCCTAGTTTCCCACAGCACTAAGTGTGGCAGCCCTGAAGATCCAAAGAAAAAGATGGCCTCCAGGGCTGACAGGAAAAAAAGAGGAAGAATATTAATTGCGCTGGAACGTCCGTCCCTTGATTAAACTTCCCACCCTACCCCATGGCTTTGCTGGCAAGATTAGATCATTCTGCATATCACAAATGGAGAATAGGGGGTAGGGGGAGTGTTGGAAATGTGATTTTCTCAAATGTGATGATAAAGATCAGTAATCATTCTTCAGATCAAACAGCTGGAGCAGTGGTGGGTTTCAACTGGTGTTACCACCGGTTCACTTTGCGCATGCGCATTGCATTTTGTAACAGCTGAGGCGCAGCAATCTGCTCTGTTGCGCAATTCAGCTGGATTAAAAATGACCAAATATAGGTAGGTATAATGAAGGGGCAGGCGGGAGGGCCCAGCTGACAATCAGAGCGAACCGGTTCGCTCTCAGTTCACCATCGCCACTACCGGCTCACCCAAACCGGGACGAACCGGTAGAAACCCACCACTGAGCTGGAGGCCTCTCCTAGCTCAGAATATTGGCTCAAGTCTGCAGTTTTATACAAACTGACCTGATTTGCTGGACAAATACTCAAATTAAAGCCAGTGATAATTTCTCCATCGTTTTTCATATTTTCTGCTTCTAGTTTCACAAAATTACTAAAATACCTATCTTGAGTAAAAAGTATTCAAAAATAAATACAAACTGTTTTGTTTTTAAATGACAGATTGAGGTGCGTTTTGAACATGGAAAATGACATAGAAATAAACAGCTCTCTCCTGTCTATTCTTAGCATCCAATTTCGATGTCTTTTAAGTTTTTTATTTTTTACAAATATATCAAATCAATGCATGAGCAGTGTGGCATCTGGGTGTCATACATTCTAATACAAATAAAACTAATAAAATTAATCATAGTTATTAGATTCAATCAACTGTATTTCTAATAATGATACACAATTATAATAAGTTACAATCTGTGATTATTCAATTATTCCATGTTTTCTCTTATTGTTACCTTTGTTTTATTATATAAAAGTGTATACACTAACACTCCTCTTCTTTTATTTCTACCACTTATTCTAGCTTTTAATCATATTGCCTTTTACTAAAAACCATGTTCTTTCTATCCTACCTAACTTCTAGTCATGTCACCTACCTTCAAAAAAAAAAAAAAGAAAGAGAGAAAATAAAATAAAGAGAGAGAAGAGGAAAAGCAAATCAAAACAAGCATCCAATTTTGATGTCAAGACTGTGGTTCCTTGTAGCAAACTACGCACCACTGAAAGGAAGAATCAATATTGATTGATTGATTGCCTTTACATGGTTCAAAGTGGCAAACATACCTAATACTCCTTCCTCCTCCTATTTTCCCAACACAACAACCTGGAAGGTTGAGTGGCGTAGCAGGCTAATGCCTCCTATTAAGGCAGCATTTAACATCCAGCTGCCTGCAATTACTGCGAGTTCTAATCTCACCAGGCTCAAGGTTGACTCAGCCTTCCATCCTTTCTAAGGTAGGTGAAATGAGGACCCAGATTGTGGGGGCAATAAGCTGACTTTGTATAAATATACAAAAGTATGAAGGCTATTGCTTAACACATTGTAAGCCACCCTGAGTCTCCGGAGAAGGGCGGCATATAATAAATAAATAAATAAATAAATAAATAAATAAATAAATAAATAAAT
>WNWU01000021.1:10562387-10588377 GCA_012654045.1 Ptyas mucosa | reverse complement strand
GAGGAGGAGGAGGAGGAGGAGGAGGAGGAAGAGGAGGAGGAGGAGGAGGAGGAGGAGGAGGAGGAGGAGGAGGAGGAAGATACCCAGAGTGATATATACTATATATTCAGCTTGAGGGAATTTTTAATTTCCTTTTGCTGTTATTTGATCAACCTAAATGAGTGTGCGTAATGGCTCTTTGAAGTTTTAATTCAGAGTCCAGTAATTACATCAGTTTATTATTATAAAACCCTGCTATATAAGGCAGCCCCTAATGATGTTTTCATTCAGGATATCACAACTGCAGTATTTCTGCCAGTGCAAGGCAGTGAAAACGTCTCAAAAGTTCAGCTCACTAACCAATTGCTTTTTTAAAAAAATGCTCTATCAAAAGGTCAGTGGAGGGCTCCAAGTTTGGTTTTTCTTGTTTTATTTGGTGCTCTTCTTCAGTGAGGAATCCTGATGTAAGGAATTCTTCTGCTTGATTTCCCCGAGAATCATTTTCAAACTTTTGCTTTATATGTGGGCTAGATTTTCCCTGAATTAGTTGAAGCCGCTAATTGGACTGGGCCCTATTCCAGCTGAAGAAACTAGGCTGCGCTGATTATTCAATTCTGAATTATTCCATTTCTTGTTAGTCTAGAGTGGGTTGCAATGTAAATTTAGCACTCAGTGAAACCTGTTCAATTACTTCAGTATTCACTACTGCAGGCTTTTCTATTCTATACCACAGTCTGAACACACAGTTGCTTTATGTCTGTTGCATTGCCTATATTTCTTTCTTTTTATATATATGTGTGTGTGGTTTTTTTATTTTTTAAAACAAACAAACACATAATACATCAATCCTTCTGTGTGTCCTCTCGGTGTTTCTTCCGTGACTACTTCTTCTTTTTATTACTACTCCTTCATTTCTCCTTGATAGTTTCCATTTCTCTGTTGCGATATTTTCCCCAAATTACAATACATTTAATATAACATTCTCCTTATTTAATTATCACAATCTTTATCTATATCGCTTTTTTAACCAATCATAAAATTTCCCCCATATCTTATAATAGTCCATATCCTCTCTCTCTCTTTAATCATCAAAGTTAATCTGTTCATTTCTGCACAATTTTTTTTTAATTACTTCCCCCTCCAAAGGGATTTTCTCTGCTTTCCATCTTTGTGCAAATACTATCCTCGCTGCCATTATTATATGTATAATCAAGTATATATTTTCTTTACTGATTTTCTCTGGTAGTATACCCAATAGAAACAGCTCAGGTTTTAAATCAATATGTTGTTGGATCATTTCTTCTAACCATGTCTTAATTCTGCTCCAATAATCTCTAGCTTCTGGGCGCATTGCCTACATTTCTAAAGGTTGGAAGTGGCCAAGGGAAAGTTTATAATTTTCAAATCTCTAGTCTGGGTTCACACACTACACAAGTACTAAGCCATTATTTTGTTAACTCAGGTTTGTTGATTAATAAGATTTGAGGGATCCCATACATCAACTAAGCCATACCAACAGTAGCGCACAAACCAAAATGTCAAGGTTTAAACAATAGACAAAATTAAAGCCAAACCAACTCTAATCCGTTTTAGCATGTTATGTGGATCCAGATTGTGTTGAGGGCAGGATTTTACCATACCTGGTAGAATAATAGAAACATGAGCTATTATTTTAATTCTGTTTAATTTTGTTTACCCCCAATAGAATTGGGTTTTTTGTATGTTTTATTTTTAATAATTAAAATAATGTCAGAAGGAGAAGTGGTGTGTGTGTGTGTGTGTGTGTGTGTGTGTGTATGTGTGTGTATATATATATATATATATATATATATATATATATATATATATATATATATATATATATATATATATATTTTCTGAGGTTTTCGCGGGTGTTTGTATGTAGGTCTTTGGTTATTCGGGTTTTCTCCCGCGTAAAATTGGAAGTGTCTTGGCGACGTTTCGACGAAGTCTCATTCATCATCTTCAGGCTGGTGTTCTCGGCTTCGTGCTTTCAGGAGCAATGTGTGATCGCAGCTGTTTCTTCCTTTTAACTGCCAGTGGGGGTGGGAGCTGATTGGGTGGGAGCATGGCTGTGTTCTGATTGGGTGGAGGTGTGCTTTGATTGGTTGGGGGCCTGGATGTGCTCTGATTGGATGGGGGTGTGCTCTGTTTGGGTGGGGGCTTGGCTGTGCTCGGGTTCATCTGAGTTGCAGGGGGATTTGAGCTGGTGAGCTGCATTGCTGTTGTTTGGCTTCACGTTCGTGGTCATGCCACATCTTCGTGGTGGGTGTCAGTTTGCTTCATGTATGGATTGGAGGGGTTTAAATTGGCCAATGATGCAGCTTTGGTCTGGCTTCTGGTCTGTGGTCGTGCCTCATCATCGGTGTGGGTCTGGGTTTGCTTTTTGCGTGGAAGTGTGGTGGTGATATCCTGTGTGGTTTTCGTGAGTGTGGATCTGTTGTCATTCTTTGTGTTAAGGACTCGTTTGTCAATAAGTGCGGGTTTCCAAATGGCTGGTAGGCGGGAGGTATCATCTCGTTTATTCATGCTGTGTGGGCATTTTTCTATCTCGATGACTTCTCTGATTATTCTGTTGTTAAAGTATTCTGTTGGCGATAGTTCTGGTCTTTTTAAAGTCAATATCATGTCCTGTGGCTTTAAAGTGTTGGACCAGGGAAGAAGTTGGTTCCTCTTTTCTGACTGAGTTCTTGTGTTCTTCAATGCATGCACTTATTCTTCTGTTGGTTTGTCCGATGTATGTGGTGGGACAAGCAGTGCATGGGATTTCATATACTCCTTGGTTTTCTAACTCAATTTTGTCTTTGGGGTTTCTTAGGATGGTGGATATTTTTCGGTTTGTGCAGAATGCTGTCTTGATGTTGTGTTTGTGGAGGATCTTGCTAATTCTGTCTGTGGTGCCTTTTATGTATGGGAGGAGGGCTTTGCCGTTTTCTTGTTCTCTGTCTTGGATTTTAGTGGGGGTTTCTTTTTGAATTAGGTTGGTGATCTTATTTCTTTGGAATCCGTTGGATGTTAGTACGTTAGTGAGAGTGTGTAGTTCGGTTTTTAGGTGTTGTTCGTCAGCTAAGTGTTTTGTTCTGGAAATGAGTGTCTTGGCTACGGAGTTGATCTGTGCTGGGTGGTGGTGTGACAGTGCGTGCAGATAGCGGTTTGTGTGTGTTTTCTTCTGGTAGATGGTGTGTCCTAGGGAGCCATTGGATTTCTTGTAGACTAAGACATCCAGGAAGGGGAGTTGGTTGTTGGTTTCTGTTTCCATGGTGAACTGTATTTTGGGGTGTAGGCTGTTGAGGTGTGTGAGGAAGTTGTCCAGTTTTTCTTTCCTGTGTGGCCAGATTATGAAGGTGTCATCTACATATCTGAGCCAAAGTTTGGGTTTGTGATCAGATTTTTCTAGAGCTTGGGTTTCAAAGTGTTCCATGTAGAGATTTGCAATGACAGGTGAGAGAGGTGATCCCATGGGTGCGCCTTCTATTTGTTTGTATTTTTGTCCATTATAGATGAAGTATGTGTTGGATAGGCAGTGGTTGGTCAGATCTAGGATATGCTTGGGGGGGTTATATTTGTTTTGGATAGCTGTCAAGGCTTCTTTGATTGGCACTTGGGTGAAGAGGGATATGACATTGAAGCTCATGAATAGGTCACTGGGCTGTAAGTTTTGTTTCTTTATGATCTCTATGAACTGGAATGAGTTTTTTACGTGTGAGGTGATGGTTTCTGCATAGGGCTGGAGTTGTTTGGCGAGAAATTTGTCTAGGTTTTGTAGAGGTGAGCCTATGGAGCTGACTATAGGTCTAAGTGGGGTTCCTTCTTTGTGTATCTTGGGGAGACCATAGAGCTTAGGGCATCTGGATGATTTCTCTCTGGGAATGATTTTTTGCTGGATCTCTTCGCTGATGGGAGAGGCTTTTATTTTGGATCTAGTGGTTTTTTCAAGGTAGGTGGTGGGATCTGTGTTTAGGGGTTTGTATGTGGAGTCTTGGAGTAGGTTGGTTAATTTGGTTTGGTAGTCAGATATGTTCATAACCACTGTGGTGTTGCCCTTATCTTCTGGTAGGATTATTATGCTAGTGTCTTCTTTCAGGTTAAGTAGTGCTGTCTGTTCCTCTTTGGGTAAATTGCTTTTGGGTGGCTTGCTGGTGCAGAGAATGTTGGTGACTTCGAGTCTGATTCTGTTAGCGTCGTCGGGGTTGATTTTGGTCAGGCTGGTTTCAAGTCCACATATAATGGTTTCAGTGGGGATGTGTTTGAGAGCGACTGCAAAGTTAAATCCTTTGGAAAGGACATTGGTTTCGGCTTTGGTGAGGATCCTATCTGAGATGTTATGCACTGTTTGTTTCATGTGTGGCTGTGAGGGGGCAGGGGTCTGTTTCTTGCATTCTTGTAGTCTTCGGAGTTTGTTGGTGTGTGTGTCCGTCTTGAGGGTGGTCTGTGTTTCGGCTCGCCAGACGGCGAGTTGTTTGGATTTGTCCCAAAGTGCGGGGTGGATCTTGTTGCTGAGTTTGAGGTGAAGTGTGAGGCACTTCCAATTTTACGCGGGAGAAAACCCGAATAACCAAAGACCTACTGCTGCTCTTTATTTCTGGAAGAAAAGCAGGATGCACATCTCACAAAAGAATAAAGAATAAAGAAATATAGTCTATTGCTCAACATGTTAACATTTCCAAACTAGAAATGGCACTGCATGACTCAATACAGTGTCTGGGCTATAACCTATACAAAATCTTTAAACAAAACCGCGTCTTTTAGTTGCAGAGAATAATTCAATATTGAATAGTCAAATTAAAGGAAACACATCTTGAAGCAAACACTACCCTTGCCAAGACTCATTTCAAGATCCACAGGATGGTCCATACAGTAGGTATCTTCAGCTATGGATCAGGAATTTCTGTGGGGAATCACACAGCTTTTGAATCCTTTTTGAATCCTGCAGTTGGAAGTTGTGCAGCAGTCAACTACGAGTCTATGACCAATATGGGCAGCTCCTAAATGCCTGAAAGAAGGTTATGGTGATGCTTTTCTAAAGTGCAAGCACATTTGCTGGCAACACCTCCTCAGCCACACACAGCTGGTCATGGATGGCATGGATGGCACCTTGAAATGCAACCCCAAATGCAACCTCCGTTTTTCAAGGAAAGAATTCTTGACTCAAATATATGTAGACATCTCTCCTTTAAAAATGATGCAGAAGGTTCCATGTCCAGATCACTGGTACACACACACACACACACACACAGAGAGAGAGAGAGAGAGAGAGAGAGGGAGGGAGAGAGAGAGAGAGAGAGTTTTAATTTGTTCAGGAATAGAATAGAATAGAATAGAATAGAATAGAATAGAATAGAATAGAATAGGAAGGTACCTTGGAGGTCTTCTAATCCAACCCCCTGCTTAGGCAGGAAACTGTACACCACTTCAGACAAATGGTTATCTAACCTCTTCTTAAAAACTTCCAGCGTTGGAGCATTCACAACTTCTGGAGGCAAGTTGTTCCACTGCTTAGTTGTTCTAACTGTCAGGAAATTTCTCTTTAGTTCTAAGTTGCTTCTCTCCTTGATTAGTTTCCACCCATTGCTTCTTGTCCTGCCCTCAGGTGCTTTGGAGAAAAGCTTGACTCCCACTTCTTTGTGGCAACCCCTGAGATATTGGAACACTGCTATCATGTCTCCCCTAGTCTTTCTTTTCATTAAACTAGACATACCCAGTTCCTGCAACCGTTCTTCATATGTTTTAGTCTCCAGTCCCATTGCATTAATATGTAATGTATTTGGAACAAAATATATTCTAGGTAACATTTTGATTGCATAATCACCAAATCCACATTCATCATTGTCTATTTTTGCCACCAAGGCCACTTTGGGTATAATGCAAAAATAGTAAAATAGTACCACATTCATATTTATATGATAATTACATCAGAGGGATGTGGGCAAATGAAGTTTCTACATAAATTATTGGATTCCTAATCAAAGAATCCACAAAGCCCAACATGATAGCCATTTTTAACATTCAAATTTTCTTTCTCTTTCTTTTCATTCCTAGTGTAATTATATTACTACATTACCTTTTTCAAATCCTAGTTAGTCAGAATTTCATTAAAAATGGCCTTTTAATCTTATGAGATAATCACATGGTTTAAATGCTGCAGAAGCTATTTCATCCTTTGCATAAATTATCAGTCACAGAAAAATAAAACCATTCAAGGAAAACATCCAACACTAATAAATGTATGAATAATATACATCCTAATAAATGTACACAGAATATTTACAGGGAGTTTGTTTTAAAATAATAATAATGACATGGACCTGATCAAATATTTTTATGGAAGAAAGGGTTATTAAAAAACCAAGCAGCACCAGACGAGGACAGAATTAAAAATTCCTTGAACAAAAGTATATATAAACATCTGCATAGTTTCCCAATATACATGATTCATTCATAGCTCCCTTTCTCATGGGCACCATTACAAATTTTTGACTTTGAAAGAAAGCTCATTTCTTTCTCTGATCAAAATGAGAAAGCAACACAAGAGAGATATTATTGCATTTGCAGTAATTACTAAGACCAGTTTTTAGTTTCACAGATGTTTTCACTTTGTTCCCCTCGTAGATTTCCTTGTAGCACAAAATACTATGAATCGTATTTTGAAGTTTTTTTTATCAATGATGAATTTAATATAAGCATTTGACCCCAGGAACGTGGATCAGCACCTAGAGAGGGAACCCTTTCGCCTGGGAAGAATTCTCAAATCAGTTTTCATCTGATGCGTTGGATGCAAATATCTTTAAATTTTATTACAGACAACATTGCCTAATGTTTTCATTTCCCTAGACAATTTTCTGTAGATTGGACCAGATGGAACTCAATAATTTGGATTGGTAGACAAGGAAATTAATGACAATGCACTATGCTTTGGACCCAAAAAGCGATATTGATTGGCTGTATTTGCCAGGAACTAAAAAGGGTAGAGGACTCCTACAGTTGAAACAAACTGTGGAGGAAGGAAAACATGGCCTGAATGACTACATTAAGAAAAGCCAAGAATCTCTGCTGAAGAAGTCAATCAAAGGATGGTTCTTGAAAAGAACCAAGATGAAAGCTGAATATAGAAAAGAAACTATTGAAAGCCAAAAGATAGAGAAAGAAAAGCCAATAAAAAATCCCACACGGAGTTAGTTAAGATCAGGAATGTTAAAGAAAGAAATTGAAGGCTTTGTTTTAGTGGCTGAAGAACAAGCATTGCCAAATAATTGAGTGGGTGAAGGTGAAAATTCAACACGAAACAAACAATAGCAAATGGTGCCTTTCTAGGAAAAAGGATGAAACAATTGATCATTTGATCAGAGGCTGCAGCAAAATTTCACAAACTGACTACAAGCAGGATATGATTGAGTTGCTGGTATTATTTGTTGGAAACTTTACAGAGGTCTGAATCTGAATGTAGTAAAAGCTACTGGGACCATCACACAGAGAACATTTTGGATTAAGATCTTATGTGGGTTAAGATCTTATGAAACTTTAAGATCCAAACAGAGAGGCATCTTGTTCATAACATGCCTGATATACCAGCTATTGAAAAGGGGGGGGGGGGAACCTGGTTCGTTGATGTTGCTATAACATGCAGGATTGAGGGAAAAGAATTGGAAAAAACTACAAATATTAGAATTTGCAGATTGAAGTTAAATGCTTATGTGGGGGGAAATCTGTTTTATACCAATAACGATTGAAGCCTTCAGAGTGATAGCTAAAGGACTTCATTGATATCTTGAAAAATTGAATTTATCAGGCCTGAACACCCTAATTTTACAAAAACCATCCAGGGGTGAAATTCACTTACCTTCGCTACCGGTTCGCAAATGTGAGCGTGCGCGCCTCCTCCATGCATGCATAGAGCCTTCTGCACATGTGCAGAGGGTCAAAAACAGGATGTGATGACGTCCAGGTAGGTGGGCAGAGCCTCCCACTGCTGGCGCTACCGGATTGCGCGATCCGGATAGCTCCAGCTGAATTTCACCACTGAAACCATCCTGCTTGGCACTGCCTATTTTCTTAGGCACTATCTTAATAATTCTTAAATCTTTGGTTAGGACTTGAATTATTAAGTTTTCAGTAGCATCACATCGTGAATCTGAGGATTACCCGATGATGATGATTATGATGATGATTATGATGATGATGATGATGATGAACTGGAAAAAATCACAAAATATCACGACCTGGCCACCGAAACTAGGTGATTATGGATGAAACATGTAACAGTGGTACCCATTGTCATCAGGGCACTTGGTACCGTGTCCAAGAATTTTAAAAAATACATCAATAAATTGCAGCTTTCTCCAATAACACCAGTGGAACTGCAAAAAGCTGCACTACTCGGAACATCGTACATCTTAAGAAGGCACTTGGATGATACCTAGGATGCTGGCAGCAACCCATATCAACTATCAGTGCCAGTCAATAATATTTGTGATACATTTTTAAATGTTCAGTTGACTGAGTTTCATGTTTAATGAATAAAAGTTTATAACAACAACAACAACAACAAGGAGCTTTACCTTGTCAAGGTGGTTGTGTGCTCTGTAAAAAAGCCAGGCTAAACTTGCTTCAAATCCATTAAACTATGGTGGAAACATTTCAAGTGTATTCTATGCTGGATCGAGTGTCACCTGGCTCAACAAAACTTGTGTTGAATACTATGGCTCCTGGGTATTCAGCAAAAAATATGACATAGGGCTCAACTCCCTCTACTAGGCAACCAGGGCATGGAGTTGACAACTGGCTGGAAGACACACAAAAAGAAGTAAAAAATCTGGACAAAAGAAGAAAATTACTCAGTTATAGAAGCTTATTTTAGATCTGAGACAACAAAATGTGGAATTTCAAAATCGCATGTTCAAGATTTGGAAAGAGAATCATCTGGATGTGGAAATCAATGAACAAAGACTTATGGACCAGAGGCGTATTATTTTGAAGCACAAGTTTTTCACTAATGCAGAATTACAAGAGATTGCAAGCAGAGCAGCACAAGATCAAGCCTTAGGTGTAACTGATAATAGAGGTAATTTAGAAGTGGAGCAACAAGTAGTAAAGAAAAGGAAGGAAATCAGAGAAGAAGCAAGAGCTGGATTAGATTTTGAAGAACCAACTGCCACAGCTGAACTAGCTGAGAAAATTAAGATTCAGATGGAAAACATGGAAAGAATTTGATTGGCAACATTGAATCAAGTTAGGAAGAGAAGTTTGGCTAAATTATTGAAGAATGTGAATGAAGCTGCCCAGACTATTCCATCAGAAACATTCGCTCAAACAAAGCAGCTAATGCATGCAGTAGTTTATGTTACTACTGAAGAATTAGGCTTGAAAACTGAAAAGAATAAAGCAATTAGGAAGGGAAAACTAAAGTGGAAACTCTATCTGGAATTAAAAATAAAGAGAATTCGATCGGATTTAAGTAATTTGAAGAATTTGAGGCAAGGAAACCTGAAGAATAAAAAAACCCCCACCAGAATTAGCCTGACAACAATATATGGAAAATAAGGAAATTACAGTTGTAGTTGAAGAGCTGAAACAAAGAGTTGTGCCTATTGCAGAGAAAATAAAGCAATATGGTAACGGAATAATACAATTTCAGGAAAATTCACAATTTTGAATGAACCAGCATTATTTCTATTAGACCCTCGAATGTGGACATGGTGCTGCCACAAGTGAAAAACCTAACAAAGAAAATACCCTGAAATTTTGCAACAACTTTTGGAAAACAATAAGAAGCACAATAGGAATGCAAAGTGGATCAAGCAGGTTGAAGGTTCTGTAAAAGTGACTAGAATGGAAGATGTTCACTTCATAAAAAAAAAATATGGTGCAAAAACAAGCAAAGAAAGTCAACAACTGGAATGGCCCCAGTTTAGACGAGCTGCATGGATTCTGGTTAAAATCACTAACAAGTCTGCATGCAAGATTAGCAAGATTAGCAAACCAGATTCTAGAAAGTGAAAAATGGCTAACAAACTGGAAGAATCTTTTTGATTCAGAAGGATGCAGAAAAGGGGAATTAACCTGAAAATTACAGGCCAATCACTTGCCAGCCAACAGCATACAAATTACTTACAGGCATTATTGCGAACCAAATTTATGGACATCTAGAAAACAACGATTTGCTACCTGCAGAACAGAAAGGGTGCTGCAAAAATTCAAGAGGAACCAAAGACCAACTGATGACTGATAAGCTGGCTTTGAAGAATTCAAAGAAAAGTCAAACAAATTTGTTCATGGCCTGGATTGATTATAAGAAAGCATTTGATTCAGGGGTGGTATTCACTTACCTTCCCTACTGGTTTGTAAATGTGCACACATGCCATCTATGAGCATGCACAAGGCCTTCCACGCATGCGCAGAACCTCGAAAACGTGGAAAAATGAGACATCATGACATCCGCGCAGGTGGGAGGGGCATCCCGCAGTCGCCCCTACCGGTTTGCCCGAACCGGATAGAACCGGGTGAATACCACCACTGATTTGATTCTGTTCCACACAGCTGGATTGAGAAATCTTAGACATTTTTGGAATTGGCAGCAACATCCAGGAATTTGTGCAGACCTCCATGAAGCTATGGCAAACTAAGCTGATGGCCTGTGGAGAAGAACTTGGTGAAATTGAAATCAAATGAGGAATCTTCCAAGGAGACTCACTGTCACCTCTGTTATATGTACTTGCGATCGTGCCACTATCAAGCATTTTGAACAAAACAAACTGTAGTTTATGGCTTTTTAAAAAGGGGCTGAAAATATCCTATTTGTTCTAGATGGATGAGTTAAAACTTTTCGGAAAAATAAAAGTTGAATTGAGCTCACTGCTGAAAAACACTGAGGAGTTTAGCAGAGACATTGAAATGCAATTTGGCATTGACAAATCTGCAACAATTGCTGTTAAGGCAGAAAAAATTGTTGAAGATGATGGATTTGAACTTGGTAATGAACAAAAGCAGTAACACCAGAAGAAGGGTACAAGTACTTAGGCGCTTTGTTAGCCTCTAACCTGTTGCACAACCAAGTCAAGGAAGCTACTTCAACAAAACACATAAAGCAAGTCTGGAAAATCTTGAGATCAAAGCAGTGGTGGGTTGCCCCCGGTTCACACCGGTTCTATAGAACCGGTAGTAAAACCTGCAGGAGGCTCCACCCACCGACTCCAATATCATCAAAATGTTTCTGTGCATTCGCAGAAGAGCGCGCACGCATGCAAGCAAAGCAAGCGCACACACGCAGCCCCATTGACAACCAGTAGTAAAGGTAAGTAGAACCCACTCCTGGATCAAAGCTAAGTGGAGGAAATATCATAAAGGCAATTAATACCTGGACAGTGCCTGTAATACGAGACTCAGTTGGAATAATTGATTGGACTCAGCTAGAACTTGATAACTTGGATCGAAAGACAAGAAAAGTAATGACAATGCACAATGCTCTGCTCCCAAAAAGTGATATTGATCGATTGTACTTGCCTAGATCTCAGGGTGGCAGAGGACTCTTACAGGTGAAACAAACTATGGGAGAGGAAAAACATGGCTTAAATTATTATATTACAAAAGCAAAAGTGCTTTTGCTAAAGGAGGTGGACAAGGGAAACCTCTTGAAAAACAACGAGATTGAAAGCAGAATATTGAAAGAAAACAACTGAGCACTGAATTTCTACCCTGTTTCCCCCAAAGTAAGACATCCCCTGATGCTAAGCCCAATTGGGCTTTTGAGTGCATGGCAATTAGGCCAAGAGCTTATTTCAGGCTTCAAAAAAATATAAGACAGGGTCTTATTTTCAAGGAAACACGGTAACTGGAAAAAGAAGGCTATGCATATTCAATACCTGAAGGATACTGAAGGAAAGGTAGATACAAAGCTAACATGGAGATGGTTGAGATCAGGGGTGCTGAAGAAAGAAACTGAAGGCTGCCCAATTTTGGCTGCCCTGCAGACCATGAAAGCAAAAAATTTAACATGTTAATAACAGCAGCAAAGATCGCTTATGCAAAATATAGTGATTTGCAAATTGAAGGTGAGTGATCATGGAGGAAGAAATCAACATTTGTACCATAGGACCCCTTGGGGGCTGCCTAGATACATGGAAATTTTGAACTTATTCGATCTGAATATCCTGCCTTTGCCAAAAAAATACCCACCCTACTTGGAACTGCCTATATACTCAGATGTTACCTTAACAGCTCTTAGGTCTTTGGTTAGGACTTAAACTGTTAAGTTTTTATCAGTCCCAGACTGTGAATCAAATTGAAGATTAAATTATTAATTCTATTGTTGTTGTTGTTGTTGTTGCAGTTTTTTACATAATTATATCCCAGAAAAGTTATAGTAGAAAGATCTATTACTTCTAATTGTTTTCCTTTCCATTAACGAGACAAGCTAACCAAAAACATTTGGGAGTCAGGCAGCCTTTTAAATCTAAATAAATAAATAAAATTGTAATGTTAGCTTTCAATGTGTTTATAGAAAGATGTCATCCAAACTAAAATTGCTTCTATGATGTGAATTATTTTCATTCATCTGTACTCTCCTCTTCCATTTTTCTTTTAATTATGCCAACAACCATTTGGATTCTTTCTTTATATCAATACATTTTATAATTCGTACGTCAAAGATCTTTTTGTGTGACTGCTTAGTTGGGAGTATTTTACAAGTGATGTACTCCTAACTGATTAGATGCCATGGAACTGCTATCTAATTAATTTCCCTGGCAAGCCAAGCACTCTTATTTACTGAAAATGCCCTCAATATCATTAATCACACAGTGGCTCAGAAATATATATAAATAGTGAGCCATATCAACAAACTTTTAAATAAAAGTTTCTTATAGCTATATAAGAAAATAGCAATAACACATATTGGTCAGCTAAATTATAATCACTCATACTGCTAAAAATAAAACAGCGGAATTCTTAGAGGAACATGAGAATTTCTCTGAACCTGCACTAGCAGGATTGGAATAGCCCTCAGCTACCTTTTTATTTGATTAAAATGAAGGCAGCAATTATCTTTAAGAGAAAGGCCATCTATCACATGCATACACATTACTCAGTACCAATGAGAGATTCCTAAATAAAATCCATATGACTTGGACAATCAGAATAATTCAGTTACAACTTTATACATTCAAGAGAATATGTATCTGTTGGCTGGTTTAATGGTTGGCTTAGAAACCCTTTCCATTCTCTTTGCAAAAATAAAATAGGGATGCCAAGTTTCTTACCTACAAAGGCCAGAAAATCCCAGGCTACTGTGTGTGAGTTGGGGGTGGGTGGGGAGGCAACTATAGCCCCTTTATGACCCGTGGACATAAATTCAGATGGAGTTGAGGTCCATAGGCCATAAAGAGGGCATAGTTGCTGACCTCTGGCCTAACAGATGATTTCATTGCTTTCCTCAGTGGCATTTTCCTCACTTGGAATATCTTTGCAGCCTTGCCTAGCAGAATTGTTGTTGTTAGTTGCGAAGTCATGTCCGACCCATCACGACCCCATGGACAATGTTCCTCCAGGCCTTCCTGTCCTCTACCATGCTCTGCAGTCCATTTAAGTTCACGCCTACTGCTTCAGTGACTCCATCCAGCCACCTCATTCTTTGTTGTCGCTTTCTTCTTTTGCCCTCAATCATTCCCAGCATTAGGCTCTTCTCCAGTGAGTCCATCCTTCTCATTAGGTGCCAAAGTATTTCAGTTTCATCTTCAGGATCTGGCCTTCTAAAGAGGAGTCAGGGTTGATCTCCTCCAGGACTGACCGGTTTGATCGCCTTGCAGTCCAAGGGACTTGCAGGAGTCTTCTCCAGCACCATAGTTCAAAGGCCTCAATTCTTTCGTGCTCAGCCTTTCTTATGGTCCAACGTTTACAGCCATACATGTATATACATACATGTATGTATGGCCTAGCAGAGTAGAAGGAAGCTAAAGGGATACTGGTGAAGATGATACATGTTGTGATTTAGGCATCCTTTGATCTGAACCCTTGTTCCCCAAACTTTTTCAACCAAAAAATATGGGCCCCTGTTTCCATTATCTGTTGTTTATTTTTAATGGTCCCAGTCCCCCTTCCCCTGGATCACACCAATGCCATTTCACATGTATAACTTCTAAGAATTGGATTTAACAAAATAGGAAGCAAACTAACCTGCATTAAGAGGAAAACTCTGACCTCTTCTCCTTCAGAGTATCACAGCATCGCTGACCTATCCTTCGCTTCTCTTCTTTTCCTTCTAATGATCATTATGAATTATTATTTTATTATTGGTGAAAAAATAACCCCTTGCCCTCTGTGTGCCCTCTGCACACAGAGTTTGATTTCACAAAGTACAGTAAAAACTGGTGTATAAAGTTTTGTTAGAACAAGCACCAGTTTCCAGGGACTCGATATTTTCAACTGCTTGTCTGCAAATTCTACTAAATCCTCCTTCCCAAACTTTCACGGATATTTTCCCCTTGCCCTCTCTTGCTCTAGTGTACCTGCCTCTAAACTATCTCAATTCAATCCACCTATCTGGCAAGAGGTCTCTAAATGGCAAATTCCTGAATTAGCTACATTCTTGTAGTAGACGCGCTTAAGGAAAGGCACTAAGCCAATTATGATGTTCCCAATGCCTTTATTATTAAGGATTTTTTTTTCTTCCCATAGATCCTGAATAATATTTACTAACCATGAAAGAGGACAAATCAGAGGTGGTATTCAGCTGGTTTGTACCAGTTTGGGTGAACCGGTAGTGGCTACTGCGGCGTAATTGCTGTGGTCTGCCACCACCCTGCGGAGCTGACAGCAAAGTCGGACAGCGATGAGGCTGAGGAAGAACATGGGCCAGTCCTGGAATCAGGGGATGGCCCAGACGAGGGCTCTGCATCAGAGGCAAAGCTGAGGCCAGGGCTATCTGGGAGTGATGTGCAGACTCCGGAGCCTCCAGAGGCTGACATCAGAGAGGCAAAGGAACAGGAGGAGTCTGTTCCTAGTGCACACATTAGAAGAGCTGCCAGAAGGCAAGAGCAGCTAAAGCAAAAAAGGATGACTCGGGAGTAAGGCCAAGAGATGATTGGCCCCTCCCATAAGGCTTAAAAGACTAGCAACGGCTCTTGGGCTCTTTGTCGGAAAACAACGTTGATAGATTTGTCTCTTGTCTTGCTGCATTTATTTCTTGTCGGCGTCTTCTGCTTCTGAACTTTTGCTAAGAAAAGCCTTTGGCAGGTTGCCTAATTATACCAAGGTTGGTGATAAGGCTGAAAAGCTGTGTTATGAAGAATTTGTTTTGAATTAGTTTGGACTACGCTGAGAATGAGTTAATTCTTAGCTGTTCTAATAAAGTTTGTTTGTTTAGAACTAATTGTGTCTGATAATACCTACTTGGGCCTGGGTCACAACAGTAATGCTGTCCTATTTAGCCATGTTTTCAAGGCTGGGCGCATGTGTGGAAGATGCGTGCATGAGCAAAGCGCATGCACGGAAGGCCAGATGCATGCACAGAAGGCATGCATGTGTGCCAAGAGAGCGTGCGAGCGTGCGGGGCGAACCAGTAATAAGAATTTGTGAAACTCACCACTGTGACAAATGTATTCACAGTGCATTTGCCAGTATTCTACCCATTATGGAAAAGTTGCAGAAAGATTAGGTTTTGCAAGAAAACTAACAGTAAGCATCTACGTCCAATAAATGCAAATGAGTATTATTTACAATTTTTATAATGTATGCAACAGCCTTAGATAAGTCAGTAATTGCAGTAGCAGCAGTTATAGTGTCTTCCTAATCATAGTTGAAGCAGGAAAACAGAAATAAAAGATTATGTGAACAAATAAATTGATAAAATGAACAAATAAATGTGCACTAAAACCAAAGCAGAAAATGCAGATGTGCAAGAAGATACATGGGTGGCAATATTTGCTAAAGTGCTAGCTTCCTATTTATAACTTACCATTAAAGAAAATGTAAATGCATTTCCATCAAAAAGAAGAAAAGAAGGACAAACTTCAAAATTTTCAAAGAAAATATGGGATACAGCTGTTTATGCTTAGTTCAAGTTTATAATGCTTCTAATGCTATTTTTATTCACATGGTCTTGCAGTAAAGTTCATTTTTAGGGTGCATAATTTAAAACCAACTTTTCAAACATAGACAAAAGTTCATTGTTTATGAGCTCCAAGTCAATTAAAGACTTTTGTACAATGCATACAGTTGTACTTGAACTGAAAACACTAAAGTCAAATGTTTCAGGCCTTCTTATCATAAGCTGTCTTGGCTGTTTGAGGAACTCTATGGAAGAGAGTTTACAAAGGGCACCATCAGTACTGGATAACCTCATTTTTCATAATTTTTACCTTTCATTTGTATTTCTCATGCAGAATTATGAAATTAACAGAGTTGTTAATGCTTGGAATGCACTACTAGACTCTGTGGTCTCATCCCAAAACCCCCAAAACTTTAACCTAAGACTGTCTACTGTTGACCTCACCCCATTCCTAAGAAGTCTGTAAGGGGCATGCATAAGAGCACCAGCATGCCTACCATCCCTGTCCTAATGTTCCCTTTAACTGTACTCATTTTATGTATTCAATTCATGCTTATACATATTTATATTCTCTAATATGTACTCAACAAAATAAAAAAAAAATTAAAAAAAGATTCTTTCTTTTTCTTTACTCACAACACAATACTAGGACACAAATAGAGTTGTGCAGAGTTCCTAAATATAAATGAGATGAATCTCATTTCTTTATTCAGTCCAGACCAATGGTTAGTTGCCCTGGTTCAGACCGGTAGTAAAACCAGCAGGAGGCCATGCCCACCGCCCTGGATGTCATCATCAGCGATCTGCGCATGCGCAATCCCATTGCGAACCGGTAGTAAAGGTAAGTAGAACCCACCCCTGGTCCAGATTTATGTAGCAACAAAAAATGTATCCTATACTTGCCCTCTATCTTAGTTTCTTACACAACCTTTAATTTGTTAGGTCTGGTTGGTCCACTCTTGTTTTCATCCATATTTACTCAGATTAGATCACTTTGCTTGCATAGTTGGCTCTGATTTTTTTTTTCTGGAGAAATTAACAAGCTTAGGCTGAAGACCAGGACACACATTAACAAATACACAGTCTGAAGCAGTGCATCAATTTTGAGCAATTTCCCAGACTTTAAAAGCCTCATTTTGAATATGATGTGGGCAAGGGTAACACATCTATGGTTTTTTTTAAAAAAAAAATAATTCATGCTATTTCAAGTGGCAGCTTGGCAGCATCTGCAGCCATATAATTCAACCAGACTGTCGCTGAGAATTTCATCATTAAAACACATACCATCAAAATTACAACTGCAGAAATCTAGGCAGTCAGGAGAAGGCAACAAAGACATTTTTAAAACACCATTTCCTGCCTTCTAGTGGCCATTCCAAATACTGCAACCCAAGAATGATAACCCTATTAAAATATAATCTAAGTAAGTCAGTGTTTTTCAAATTTGGCAATTTTAAGATGTATGAAGTTCAACTCCTAGAATTTCCCAGACTTTGGGAGCTGAAGTCCACACATCTTAAAAGCTGGAAAAACACTTATATTATTATCGCAAAGGTCATTTATATAAAGTATAAAGAGTGTGGATCCTAAAACGTTATCTTGGGGGACACCACTGTTAACAGGTTCAGGGTTTGATAGGGCGCTCCTTATTTTGGCTACTTGTCTGTTTGATAGGAATGCAACTATCCACTTATGCAAGGGTCCGGAAATGCCATAAGATTTTAGTTTTAGAAGTAGTTTGTTGTGTACCACTGAATCAAAGGCTTTACAGAAGTCTATGTAAATTGTGTCTATTGCTTTGCCTTGGTCGAGTTGTGTAGTCCATATGTTTTTCCAATGTAGGAGTTGCAGATAATAGGACAAATTTTTCCTGAAATCAAATTGTTTGTTAGAGAGTAGATTGTTTGTCTCTAAGTGGAGGGTAATATATTGCTTTATGATTGATTCCATGACTTTGCAGGTGACGCAACATAAAGAGATTGGTCTGTAATTTTCAACTAGGGTTGACCACGGCTAGTGAACATAGGTTGTTTATACTTATCTATGTTATGATATAAACTATTCTAGTATCCTCCTGATAGTTTGGACCAACCACGATAATTCAGTGCTATCAGGAAGTGATAAGAATTGCACTACGTATATTCTTTTCTATTGGTAAGAATTCCTAACCTACTGTCCTTGAGGAACCAGTTTGAGGAGAAATAAAACCAAAAAAAAAAAAAGGTTCGGTTTACAGAACACCTGTTTGCAAATTTTCTCCTCACAAGCCAGAAAATATTTAATGATTATGAACCATGTTTCTAAAGCACAAGTCTTCATTTACATGCATAGACATCACCTCTATAATAATGTCATTTATTTTAAGTCAACTGAATAATTCCTTTTCTTTCCCTGTTTAATGCAGTGTTACATATTCCAAAATCGCTCAGATATCCAGATATCGTACTATTGAAAAGATAATTAACATAAAGCAGCTTGTACAGTAAAAAAGACATGGATGCTAATAAAGAGCTGATGAATACCAGAAGAAAAGTATTTTCTTGAATTAAAATCAAGATTATTTGAATTATTTTTTCTGCACACATACACATGAACATAAAAATATCATCATACTCTTCAACTCCTCAAACAAGTATACTATACTGATTATGCGAACAACAGAAAAACTATATACAATAATTAATATTAAAGTAAAATAGCATTGCAATGTTCTTTCCAATGTAATTTGACATTTGCATTCCCTAAGCAAAATCAGATGTATGCCTCAAATGAAATTATATACTTTGGTATAGTTTCCATCCAGCCATAAATAATTCCATAGATTCAAATCAGTTTTTGAAGTTCAGAGTGGAATGGGAAAAGGAACAATCAGGTCTTCTAATTGCTCAGAAGAAGTGCTTTCAGTACCAAAGAATTTTGTCAGATATGCTTTGGCCACCATTGTAAAGAAAATGGTGAGGTGTATTGAAAGGCTCAACAGTTCTTTCTTTTGACCAGCGTTGAATGGAATAGGCCACTGCAATCAGGCAATAAATTAACTGGAATTAATTTGAATTGAATTAAGAAGTCTTGACAAAATGATTTTTCATGGGAGCAGGGGTGAAATGCTACTGGTTCGGACCAGTTCGCCCGAACTGGTAGTAATAAAAGCTACCAGTTCGCCTGAACTGGTAGTAAAAAAATGCTACCTGTTCGGACAAACTGTTATTTCCGACGATCAGCTGTGCCCTGTGATTTATATTCATTAGAAAGCAGAAAATCCTACTTTCTAGCGATTCTAAATCGTGTGGCACAGCTGTCCGTCGTCCCCCCCCCCCCCCCCGCTGTTCTACTTACCTTGGAAAAGGCTTCTTAAGCCTCCTTTTTCAGCGCTGCATAGTAGCACCTGCGGTGCGCATGTGCATGAAGCACGCATTTGGCACGCACTGCACATGCGTACGCAGCGAACCAGTAGCAGACTTCAGAGCATTTCACCACTGCATGGAAGTCCTACTTTCAGTTTGGGCCTTTCTATCTAGATAGATATTAGGATTCCATCAAGAAACAATATGAATGCTGAATTTTTGGAATCTGTCTAATTCTGGCCATTCCCCTTGAGGAAAAGGATTTAGGAATCAGCTACAGTAATTAGATAGCCTTTAGGTAGTAAATAACTCATAATGACAACTTAAGTACAGTATATGGTTCAAAAGAGACAACACAACAAAAGTAGCAGAATGCTAAAACAAGAACAACTTGGGTATAACAACTTCTGGGTGAACTGAAATCAGTCAATACCAAAACACGGAAACCAATAAATCCTGATAAGAAAAAACAAATATATTATATGTATAAACCCTAATTCATTGCATGGTGTATTTTATATTTCTACAAGCCTCACCTCAATAAGTCTCTGTGTATGCTCTGTAAATATTGCAGCGTATTCTTTGATTTCTTTTTCATGCCCACTTTTAGCAGCTTCAGTGAGCACTAGAAGTGGCACAGTCGTGTCCATGAAGGAGTCCGAGATATGATCAATTATTGCTTTGCGAAGCTGCAAAAAAACCCAAAAAACCATTATCAATAAAACCCATCTTTACATATCACTTCAGCATTTTCAGCGAAGTGCAATCTAAAATCCACAAATGAGTACAACCTTTAACACTATGGAAGAAATTATTGTCCAACAGTTTTAGGTCAGGGGAGGAGCAATCTACATCCCAAGTCATACAGATAAGTACATTGCTCCATTTTACAACCTTTTTTTTACCACAGTTGTTAAGTGAAATCACTGCAGTTGTTAAGTTAGTAGCATGGTTAAGTGAATCTTCCCCATTGACTTTGCTTGTCAGAAGGTTGCAAAAAGTGATCACATTATTTCAGGATACTGCAACTGTCATAAATATGAGCCAATTGCCAAGTGGCTGAATTGTGATCATGTGAACATGGAGGTGCCCGCAACAGTCATAAGTATGAAAACTGGTCATAAGTCACTTTTTCAGTGCCATTGTAACTTCAAACAGTCACTAAACAAACTGTTGCAAATTGAAGATTACCTGTATACAGTCCTCAAACTTTTGTATCCCACCCCCAGAGGGTTAATTCCATTATCTAATGGAAAATAGACGACTTCTTTTTTTTTTTGGAAAATTTTATTTTTATTTTTAAATAAACATACATAAAAACATAAAACCATCTTCAGTTACACACAGTGTGTCGGTTGGTTACAAGTCTTTTGTGTGTCTTCACCATATTCATAACTTACAATTTAACTAAATCCTCGTATTACCGATCTAATATATATCTATATATTATTGTCCTCATTGATTCTTTATTTGACTATAGCTATTCTTCCCTCATTTTGTACAAAATATTCTAAGATTTGAGTTAATTTATATTATAACATTCATTTCATTGTCCTGAATCGATCCAATAATAAAACATCTTCATGTTATATTTTACATAGTTCTACAATTCTTGAGATATTATAAAAATCTCTATCATATCTCTATCATATTTCATTTCCATATTTTTTATCTAACCATTGATAAAATAAATCCCATATCTTGTAATATTGTTTATCTTCTTGTTCTCTAATTTCAAATAGATTTCTTCTTGAACAGTTATTATCCAGTTTGTAGTACACTCACCCAAAATGTTTATTGAAAAATGATCATCTTCCTAGTGTATGCTACATAACTGTTTTTCAACTGCTGCAGTCAATAACAGTTTAAAGTAATCATAAATTTATTAGGTGGGAAAAAATAGACTGATATCCAGACTAGGACTCCTGATTGTCTCCCTCTCATATGCCAGGATTAGGATAGAATAGAATAACAGAGTTGGAAGGGACCTTGGAGGTCTTCTAGTCCAACCTCCTGCTTAAGCAGGAAACCCTACACCACTTCAGACAAATGGTTATCCAACATCTTCTTAAAAACTTCCAGTGTTGGAGCATTCACAACTTCTGGAGGCAAGTTGTTCCACTGATGAATTGTTCTAACTGTCAGGAAATTTCTCCTTAGCTCTAAGTTTCTTCTCTCCTTGATTAGTTTCCACCCATTGCTTCTTGTCCTGCCCTCAGGTGCTTTGGAGAATAGCTTGACTCCCTCTTCCTTGTGGCAGCCCCTGACATATTGGAACACTGCTATCATGTCTCTCCTAGTCCTTCTTTTCCTCAAACTAGACATACCCAGTTCCAGCAACCGTGCTTCATATGTTTTAGCCTCTAATCCCCTAATCATCTTTATTGTTCTTCTCTGCACTCTTTCTATAGTCTCACATCTTTTTTACATCATGGCGACCAAAACTGGATGCAGTATTCCAAGTGTGGCCTTACCAAGGCATTATAAAGTGGTATTAACATTTCACGTGATCTTGATTCTATCCCTCTCTTGGTTAACAGAGAAGTTGGTTAACAGATTCATATTTCCTAGTGTAATAAGAAATCAGGGTCCGTATTTGTTCATATGTGAGCCTTTTCTTCCCAAAACGTTTCTGGAGGAAAACTTTCCTAAAGAGGGAAAATAATCATTTCTATTCGCTTCCCATCTTCATTAAATAGCATCTCTCCAGGTAAGAAATCTCCTATTAGGTAAGAAATTCACCTTAATCTCAAGCAGAAAATCAGGGAAGCAAGAAGGAAATGGCCATCTCTAGAGATGCGGAGATAGATGAAGATCAAGAACAGACAGCCACACCTCTTTTTGTCTTTTTTGTATCATTAGTACTAATTTGTTCTATTTGAATTGTGCTTGTGTCAGTATGTATGTTTATGCCAGAGGAGATAAGCTTTAAAAATGACATTTCCTTTCTCTTTTTTGTCTTCTATTCTCAATGGGCTTGCCAAATCTTTATCGACACAATACAGCACTTAAATCTCCTTTGAAATCTGTAGTCTCATTTTGAAAATGGAACTTGGTTCACCACCCATCCTGTCCTCTCTGTCACCTACTGAAGGATAAGACAGACCCATTAGCTTCCTATGAGATAAAGATGCCAAAAGAAATTTCTCTTTAAATAAAATGATGGTGGCAGTAATCAGACGGCCACCAATATCCCTCCAGATTGTGGGAGGTTGCCCAGAAAAATGTCAGGATAGAATAGAATAGAATAACAGAGTTGGAAGGGACCTTGGAGATCTTCTAGTCCAACCCCGTGCTTAGGTAGGCAACCGTACACCACTTCAGACAAATGGTTATCCAACATCTTCTTAAAAACTTCCAGTGTTGGAGCATTCACAACTTCTGGAGGCAAGTTATTTGCCACTGATTAATTGTTCTAACTGCCAGGAAATTTCTCCTTAGTTCTAAGTTGCTTCTCTCCTTGATTAGTTTTCACCCATTGCTTCTTGTCCTGCCCTCAGGTGCTCTGAAGAATAGCTTGTTTCCCTCTTCTTTGTGGCACCTCAGGAGCTTTGGAGAATAGCTTGACTCCCTCTTCTTTGTGGCAGCCCCTGAGATATTGGAACACCGCTATCATGTCTCCCCTAGTTCTTCTTTTCATTAAACTAGATATACCCAGTTCCTGCAACCGTTCTTCATATGTTTTAGCCTCCAGTCCCCTAATCATCTTTGTTGCTCTTCTCTACACTCTTTCTAGAGTCTCAACATCTTTTTTACATCATGGCGACCAAAACTGGATGCAGTATTCCAAATGTGGCCTTACCAAGGCATTATAAAGTGGTGTTAACACTTCATGTGATCTTGATTCTATCCCTCTCTTTATGCAGCCTAGAACTGTGTTGGTTTTTTTGGCAGCTGCTGCACTCTGCTGGCTCATATTTAAGTGATTGTTCATTAGGACTCCAAGATCCGTCTCACAGTTACTACTATTGAGCAAGGTACCACATATGCTGTACCTGTGCATTTTGGGGTTTTTTTGCCTAAATGTAGAGCCTTACTTTTTTCATCATTGAATTTCATTGTGATAGATGGTGTGATAGACAGACTTATTCAGCAATTTTGACAGGGAATTTTGTCCAAATCTAATAGTTGAGTTTCTCCATCCATATATATGAACATGTACTCACGGATGCTAAATATTGTGCAAATCACTATTTGATACCAGGCCAGCCCAAAACAATTTCTTAGCACAATCAAACAATTTCCCTGTTTACTTAGTTCTTGAGAATGAAAATCAACCTAACAGAAAGGTTTTGGTATTTGGACATTGCTTTGTATCAAAACTGCTGGAAAGTTAATCCAGCAAGTTACTCCGCCAGTGGGAGTCCCATAAATCATCTTGTGGTATGTTTTTGCTACTGCTAGGTTGAAAGGCAGTGTGATCTGTTTGGTGAGTGACAAGGTAATAATTGACAACATCCAACCTATGGGAAAAAGTGTCAGTTTTGGAAGACAATTTTCTTTTTGCTTCTAAACTGCCACATATTTTAGCTGGGGAAGTTGGGAGGGGGTTGTTGTTGGAGCTGTAGAAAGTTAGTCATAACAACATTCCGTATTCAAGGACTTTTGCCTGCATCTGATGGAGACTGCCTGAAGATTGTATCCTGTGGAGTGTGAAGAGTTGATTGGACAATGTGATGAACTTGTGGGTGTGGGGCAGGGCTGTGAACTCTTAGCCGGGTGGGGGAAACCTGGAAGCTTTCAGATTCAGTTTTTCTCAGATGTGCCAACATGACAGCTCTAATAAATTGGAACTTTGAGGAACCTCAGGCCTATTTTGTTGAGGGTATTCCTTGGAACCCTGACAGCAAGCAACCTCCGTGGAGTGGTTGCATCAGGAAAAACAGCCTTTAAATAAAGCTAATCCTAATGCAATTGGGTTAAATTATTCACTGTGAAATATTTATTTCCTGCTTCTTAGCAGCAGATATGAAAATGCTAATACACTAAAAGGAAACAACAAAATGCTTTCAAAATGATGTTAAAGGGAAAAGATACCCTCAAAGGATATTCCATGAGTCAGAATGCCGCTTTAATTTCCTGCATGTAGCAAAAGCCAAGCATTTGACTTTCTGAGGGTGCCTCTCATACATGGTGTTGTGCTGTAGGGATGCTCACCATGGGATGCTAATATATCATCTTATATTAGATGTAGAACACATCTAATATTTCAAATCTATTTCAGCTGACTAAAGAAAACTAATTGTTCAAGAACTTTAAGGGTTCTGATATGTAAGGAATGAAAAGCATTTTTAAAAAAAGTATAATAAATATTTTCCATTCTTTTAAAATATATACATATATTGTTGTGCAGCATGTTGTAGTAACTTATTTTCCAATTTCATATTTAAGAGTGAAAAATCCAAGTTAATAATTAATACCTGGGGATTGCCCTTTGTTCTTAATCCACCTGACAAAGCTGCAGAAATGATATCTAAATTTGTAGCTCTTTGGCTTAAATATCACTATTCTTTTTTTCAATATTATGAGTAATTGTTTAATACCCTCATCCATGGAGTTAATTCTACCTAATTGCAGAAATGTAACACGCTTTGTCCCTGGGGAGATTACCTGTCTGCGGAGATCTCTTGTTTTCTTGCACATATTATCTATTGCTGCATTCAAGGCATTCCCTCTTTCCTTCTTGTCAGCCTGGAAGAAAAAAGTAAAGCTCATTGGGAACACAAATAAAATTGGGGTATTTAACACATTTCATGCTGTCACTGAACTCTTTTAAAGCTAAACTATTAGCTTTAAAACTATTTAGAATAGTTTGAGCAACCTGATTATGTTTCTGATGTCAAAAGTGCCTGATTAAATCACCCTTACCCCAGCCCCCCAAAAAAGGTTTATTTGACCCTATGAGCTATTCTCTACTTTAAATGAGGCAGGGCAGGGATGAAATCCAGCAAGTTCAGACAGGTTCTGGAGAACCGATAGCGGAAATTTTGAGCAGTTCAGAGAACCAGCAAATACCACCTCTGGCTGGCCCCAGAGTGGGGTGGGAATGGAGATTTTGCAATAGCTTTTTCCCAGGAGTGGGGAGGAAATGAGGATTTTGCAGTATCCTTCCCCTGCCACACCCAAGCCACACCCACCAAGCCACACCATGCCCACCAAGCCACTCCCACAGAACCAGTAGTAAAAAAATTGGGATTTCACCAATGAGACAGGGAGTAATATAATACAAGTAGAGTAATAGATAAAGCATATTCATTTGTAGCTAGCTTTTATGTCATACACAAATGTTCCATGTAAAAGCATTATGCAGCCATGGAACTAAACTTACAGTATTTTTGTATTTCTTTATTTCTCGATCTTCTTCCCATGCTTTACCTCATATTGAACATTTTCCACACAAACAATACATATTTAGGTGGATGCTTATGTAACTTGAATCTCAGGAAGTAAAAAGATACCTTTTGACTCTCATAAGTTTTGACTAATTAAGTGCTTGGAATTTTGCTTCTACTATTTTAATCACAGATATGAAGACCACATTGCAATCTTTTTTGTAGAGAGGAGAGGAGAGGAGAGGAGAGGAGAGGAGAGGAGAGGAGAGGAGAGGACT
>WNWU01000021.1:10534071-10562287 GCA_012654045.1 Ptyas mucosa | reverse complement strand
AAGGAAAGGAAAGGAAAGGAAAGGAAAGGAAAGGAAAGGAAAGGAAAGGAAAATAGGAAAGATAGGAAGGGAAGGGAAGGGAAGGGAAGGGAAGGGAAGGGAAGGGAAGGGAAGGGAAGGGAAGGGAAGGGAAGGGAAGGGAAGGAAAAAAATCTAGGCTTCCGCAGAATCCAGATTACAATGGGGACTTCAATATGAAGAAATGATGAATATGAATTAAATACCTGAAGAATGAGAACACAAAATAAGGTTTCGTTGAAGTGCTATAAATGGAGTAGCTTAAATATAATCATAAGCAGATATTGTGTTGCTGAATTTTTACAAACTCATTGTTTGGAATGTCGTAGAACTGTAGAAATGTACACACACACACACACACAATACTGTAGGATAGCCCAAGTATGCTACTAGATCTCTATGGTGGCCTTGATGAAAATAGTTTAAAAGGAACAGCAAACTGGACAACCCATCTACAGTAAATGAGGACCAACACAAAGTGCTTCAGCGATGCTGGAAGAGTCAAGCAGTGGAAGGCACCTCTGCTTAGATGTTAGATTGAACAAAAAGGTATCAGCGTCACCTTAACTTAACCAAAGGTATTACATTTAACACGGTTTGGTCTTAACGATTTGAATTTATAGAGGAAATCCATCCTTTACTATTTAATGAAATTAAATTTTATCTAGCTCTTTTATGGTTTACACTTCTGCACCCGATTACACGGTCTAGTAAATTCCCAAGATGTGTCAGCAGACGAAGTCAGCTTGAGCACATTAGCACTTAATAGTGTGAAAATATCCATAATGAAAGCAATATGGAAGCGACGGTACCTCGCCTTATCTGAGTTTCTAAAGGAATGCCTCGCACGGAGAATCTTTTAAACCTGCTTCCCTCGATCCGGCGCTCTTCAGATATGTAAGATTTTAACTTTCCAAAAGGACATGTTAGGTGAAAATTATGGGTTCTGGAGGGCATCAATTTAGGGAAAGCAGCATTAAAGGATCAGTGTAATCATATGCTTCCCCTAAGGGAGGCACGCATAGAGACACACACACAAAAGATGAGGAGAAATGGTGCTGAATATAGAGAACAGTACAGTCCAAGGAAGGAGTCACTTGTCATGTAAAAGCAAAAGTGACTGATAAAGAACAATGACATAAGCTGTCAAATCCTGTGACTAACCACTCTTGTTCATTCAGACTGTTCACTGGGGTCTGAAATCTTCATTTGCTGGCTTTAAAACTTAATTTTCCTCAGACAGTCAATAAGAATTGCCATTTCAAAAATTTAATGACTCCTGGAGTTTTACAAGGATTAGTGCAACGTCTTTCAAATCCACGTTCTTCATAAAATCACAACCAGCCTATGGTTTGTGAAGATACAATGGGCATTAATATTGGCTTTTCAACCAATTCAGAACCATCACAAATGCTGTAAATCAACTGACAAATACTCTTACGTTCTCTCTGCGTTTTTCATGCAACCTAATGCTGCAGTCACATCTGAGGCACCAATTCCTTCCATACTTTAACAATCGATATTCAATTCAATTCAATTTCCATACACCCTCCTCAAAAGCAACTAAATCTGTAGCTCCATGCTCTTTGGATGCAGATAGTCCTCAATTTATGACCGGAATTGAACCTGGAATTATGGTAATAAATTGTGGTGGTTGCTGTCAAACACATGAATTTTATTCCTGTGATCTTCGGGGTGCTACAGTGGCTGTAACTTTGGGTACAGATCATATATTCCATGGCTCAGACCAGTCATGATTTCAAACGGTTGCTCTATAAAAGATCATAAGTTGAGAGCTATCTGTACTCTTTTCTCTTCCTGACTGACAGCATTTCTTTTTTCTTAGTAACAACGTTAAAAATTAGTAACACTTAAGGATAATAAAAAAGCACTTCACTGGTTCTTCACTTCACTGGTCCTCTAGAACAGGGTTGTCAAACTCACATCGTCACAACGGCGTCACGTGACATATTGTGGCTTTTTCCCCCCTTCGCTAAACCAGGCGTGGGCGTGGCCAGCACATGACGCATCCAGGCCATGGGCTGCGAGTTTGACAGCCCTGCTCTAGAATATTCTTTCCCCCTTCATTCTCAGAAATAAGAACAGTTCTTTTGAGTCTTTATTATAACACCAACCTGTTCTTTATCTATCTTGCAGTCCTATTGAGCTACCTCTTTTCATGTAAGGATGGAATCATTGAAGGTAGAGTTTGAAGGTGAGGGTTCATTCTTCGAACTTATGGGTTGGTTTCCAAACATTTCATTACCAGGCCAGATAACATCTTCAGGGGAGATGTCAGTGTCAGCGTTCTTCTGTTTATAAGGGCTTCAGGTAGAATAGAATAGAATAGAATAGAATAGAATAGAATAGAATAGAATAGAATAGAATAGAATAGAATAGAATAGAATAGAATAGAATAGAATAGAATAGAATAGAATAGAATAGAATAACAGAGTTGGAAGGGACCTTGGAGGTCTTCTAGTCCAACCCCCTGCTTAGACAGGAAACCCTACACCACTTCAGACAAATATTTATCCAACGTCTTCTTAAAAACTTCCAGTGTTGGAGCATTCACAACTTCTGGAGGCAAGTTGCTCCACTGATTAAATTGTTCTAACTGTCAGGAAATTTCTCCTTAGTTCTAAGTTGCTTCTCTCCTTGATTAGTTTCCACTCATTGCTTCTTGTCCTGCCCTCAGGTGCTTTGGAGAATAGCTTGACTCCCTCTTCTTTGTTGCAACCCCTGAGATATTGGGACACTACAATCATATCACTCCTAGTCCTTCTTTTCATAAGACTAGACATATCCAGTTCCAGCAACTATTCTTTATAGGTTTTAGCCTCCAGTCCCCTAATCATCTTTGTTGGTCTTCTCTGCACTCTTTCTAGAGTCTCAACATCTTTTTACATTGTGGCGATCAAAACTGAATGCAGTATTCCAAGTGTGGCCTTACCAAGGCATTATAAAGTGGTATTAACACTTCATGTAATCTTGATTCTATCCCTCTGCTTATGCAGCCTAGACCTGTGTTGGCTTTTTTGGCAGCTGCTGTGTGTGGGCATGTCAAGTGAGAGTCTTGTGATGGGTCAGCTGTGAGTCATCAGTGAGTCTTGTGATGGGTCTTGTGATAAGGAGATTACATCAGGTCAAGGTCATTGGGAGGTGAACTGGTGGTGTTGGGTTGCATGGGTTAGTTGAGGGTTGGTGCTGTCACTGGTTGACTCTGCGGTTGATTTGGCTTCTGAGGGGTTTGTAGGCTGGTTGTAGGTCAATGTGTCTGTTGATGGAATTGCTTGTGGAGTGCCAGGCTTCAATGAACTCACAAGCATGGCGGGTGGTAGTGTGGCTGATGATTTTTGTGTTGCTCCAATCGAACTGGTGCTGTTTGGTGTCAGTGTGGGTAGAGATCAAGGATTTGGGATCATGGCGTTTGAATGTCAGCCGGTGTTCTTAAATTCTGGTTTTTAATTGACATGATGTTTGTCCCACATAGAATTGATTGCACTGGTTACAGTGGATTTTGTAGATTACATTTTTTCTTTCATCCTTCTCTATTTTGTCTTTGGTTCTGGATAATTCCTGGTGGAATGTGGCTCTGGGTTTGTGGGCTATTGTTATTCCTAGGGGTTGGAGGGGATTGGGGAGGAACATGGGCCAGTCCTGGAGTCTGGGGAAGGCTCTGATGAGTGCTTTGCATGGGAGGTAGAGAGGGAGCCAAGGCCATATGACAGGTATCAGCTGCCTTTGGAGTCAGACATCAGTGGGGCAGAAGAACAGCTGGAGCCTGTTCCCTATGTGTTCATGTGCAGAGTTGCCAGACGAAGGGAACAGCTAAGGAACAAGGGTCAACTTGGGAGTAAGGCCACAGGTGGATGATGAAAGGCCCCTCCTATAGGGAATAAAAGAGGAGCAAAAGGGGAGTGGAGTTTGCAGGAAACAATTAGTTCATTCCTGCATTCTTGCCGAGTATTGCGGCATCTGAAAGATATTGACTTGGCCACTCTCCAAGCCTGATAAAGGTCGGTAATTGTGAACTATCTTGAAAGACTGTGGGAGAGGAAAGACGTTGCTGGAGAGGAATTCACTGTAAATTAAATAAAAGGGGTTTATCAGGATAAGGACTTGGCTTTGTGCTGCTGGGGAAGCCTAGGTCAGAACAGTGGTAGACACGGGTTTCTAGTTCTCCATTGTCTAGTCTCCTTATGTCAATGTCAAGAAATGGGAGTCTCTTGTCTGTTTCCTCTTTGCATGTGAATTTGATCCCAGGGAATATATTATTGAGTAGGTGGTTTGTTTCTTCAGTCTGGGAGCTTTTGATGATGATGGAGCTGTGATCAACATAGCATGTCCAAAATTTTGGTTGGATGGTGGACAGAGCTATGGATTTGAGTTGTTGCATGACTGCTTCTGCTATTAGGCCTGATATGGTTGATCCCATAGGAATATCTTTTATTTGCTTATAGATTTTCCCATTGAACTTGAAGTATGTGTTGAGGCATCCAGGAGATTCATGATGGTTTCTGTGGACATGGAGTGTTCTGTAGTGGCATAATCTTTATGGTTATTGTGTTTAGTGAGTAGGTGGTGTATGGTTTGCTTATCCAGGTCGATGTCAATCGAGGTGAAGAGAACGGTGACATCAAAGGAGACCATAATTTCTTCCTTGTTGATTTTGGTGTGTTTGATGCATTGGAGAAATTGTTCTGGGGAGTTTATTGAGTGGGTTGAGTTGTCAACCAGGTGTCTGGGTTTTCTCTGCAGGGTATTTGCTAGTTTGTATGTCAGTAGAGACAAAATTGGGTGTAAGGTAATGGTGGGATTCAGCCAGCTCACACTTATTGGGGAGAACTGGTTGTTAACTTTCTAAGCAGTTCGGAGAACCAATTGTTGGAAGAAATCTTATTTTGTTTTTTTTCCACTTTACAGGGCTAATCCTGTAAGGAAGGCAGGAAGGAAACATTCTGGTGTTGTTTCTAGCCTAATCTTTATTACCCTGCTTACAGAAACTGCCTCTCTGGTTAACCCTTATTACATTGTAACAGCTAAGGTGAAGTGCCCATCGACGTGAGTGACGTTGAGTTGGCCAAGCCTACACAGTCACATGACCACTGAGCCACGTCTACCCAGCTGGTCATTAGGGCAGAGAACCAGTTGTTAAATTATTTGAATCCCACCACTGGTGTAAGATAGAGTTTATTGTGTAGAGTATGCCATTTTCTTAGTCATTTCCTCCAACTAATCCAATATAGTTCTGGTTGGAAAACAGAAATCACTTCTAAACCTATTTTTAAGTCTAAAATTGTTGTTTAAAATATATAAAAAGCACATATTTTGTTGATTTTTAAGCATATCCAAGGAGCCGGTTTAACTTAAAATAATCTTTTGGGAAAGTTGTATGCCAAAAATAATAGCATTTACTGCACAAAATTCAGTAAATCAGCACTTTGCACCATAAACTTAATCTCTCAATGTTAATGACATCTCATGTAATAACCAAGTCACTGTTAAATAACAGAATAACAGAGTTGGAAGGGACCTTGGGGGGGGCGGTCTTCTACTGTAAACCCCCTACTCAAGGAGGAGATTCTATACCATTCTGGGCAAATGGCTGCCCAATCTCTTCTTAAAAACCTCCAGTGATGGAGCACCCAAAAATTCTAAGACAAGTTACTCTACTGATTAATTGTTCTATCAAGAAATTTCTCTTAGTTCTAGACCTCTCCTTGATAAGTTTCCATCTGTTACCCTGTTTCCCCAAAAATAAGACATCCCCTGATAATAAGCCCAATCAGGCTTTTGAGCGCATGCACTAAAATAAGCCTCCCCCCGAAAATAAGCCTTCCCCGAAAATATTTAAATGCAGAGCTGGAAATCAGGTAAGATGGCAAGAAGAGCCCCATCTTGCTCCAAGTGCCCCAAAATAATAAGATCTCCCCAAAAATAAGGCCAAGCATTTATTTCGGGGTTCAAAAAAATATAAAACAGGGTCTTATTTTCAGGGAAACACGGTAGTTCTTGTTCTGCTCTCAGGTGCTTTGGAGAATAGGTTGACCCCCTCTTCTCTGAGACAGGCCCTCAAACATTGGAAGATTACTATCATATCACCCCTAGTCCTTCTCTTCATTAGACTAGACATGCCAGTATTCCAAATGTGGTCTTACAAAAGCAGTATAAATAGTACTAATGCTTCACATGATTTTGATACTGTTCCTCTGTTAATGCAATTTAGGACTGGATTAGCTTTTTTGGTAGCTGCAGTACACTGCTGGCTGATATTTAAGGACTCCTAGATTCCCGTCACAGTTACTGCTGTTGAGCCAGGTAGCACCTATTCTATAACAATGCATTTGGTTTTCCTTGCCTAGGTGTAAAATCTTAATCTTTTCATCACTGAATTGCATTTTGTTGGATAGGGCCCAATGTTCAAGTCTGTCAAAATCCTTCTGGATCTAGATCCTATCTTCTAAAGGGTTGGCTATTTACTTTCTGTTATCTGCAAATTTGATGAGTTCCTTTTCTATCCCCTCATCTAGATCAATTGTGAAGATGTTGAAGAGTACTAGACCTAAAACAGTACCTTGGAGTACCCCACTGTACACTTCCCTCCATGTAGATGTAATTCCACTGAGGACTACATATTGAGTGTGGTTGGTCAATCATTTACTAATTAATTAATTAATTAATTTACAGTAGGAGTTCTGGAGTTACCCAATAATAGTAATAGGTAACAGTAAAGGTTCCCCTTGCACATATGTGCTAGTCGTTCCTGACTCTAGGGGGCAGTGCTCATCTCCATTTCAAAGCCAAAGAGCCAGCGCTGTCTGAAGACGTCTCCGTGGTCATGTGGCCAGCATGACTCAATGCCAAAGGCACACGGAATACTGTTACCTTCCCACCAAAGGTGGCCCCTATTTTTCTACTTGCATTTTTTACGTGCTTTCGAATTTTTAGGTTGGCAGAAGCTGGGACAAGTAATGGGAGTTCACCCTGTTACGCGGCATTAGGGATTCAAACC
Organism: Ptyas mucosa; assembly: GCA_012654045.1. Taxonomy (NCBI): domain Eukaryota; kingdom Metazoa; phylum Chordata; class Lepidosauria; order Squamata; family Colubridae; genus Ptyas; species Ptyas mucosa. The sequence goes on along the minus strand of WNWU01000021.1, from coordinate 10,555,254 downwards.
GCTGAACTGCCAACCTTTCGATCGACAAGCTCAGCGTCTTAGCAACTGAGCCACCATGTCAAGAGTCTCCAAATCTATCATATATTCTTAATTTTTGTCCTTTAGTGAAGTAGAGATAAGCAGTATGAAAATAAAGCCAGAAAACAAAAAATGGTGTCTAGACAGCCTTGTGCTAATGCTTTGCGTTTCCAAGCTGGCTTCTTCTGCTTCATCCCTTTACCACTTGCTCTTGGCAGCCAAAATGAGTCCCTAATGAGACAAGTAGCTTTGCTTAAACATTTCTAAAACACCGTGAAAGATAAATGCTTGTATTGAGAAATGGGACTTCATTTTTCTTTCTTTTCTACATTAAAGAAACATACACATTAAATGGAGAGTCAAACCATTAAGAAAGCCAAAATAACACACAAAAGACCCTTCTAGTCTAAAGATATTCATTTAAATAATTATTTGTTTCACTGAGCTTTCGTAATAAACAGTACAGACATTGCAAAAATGGCAATCTTCTTTCCACAGAAACAACAATAATTATAATTAGCCACTCTCAACTGCTCAACTTTAATTGACACATACATTTATTTTTGTCCCAATGTCGACTCTGAGAATTTTGAAATGCTTCGGAACATTAAACATTGATTTATTGGCTTCAGAAAGAGACAGAAACTATTTCTTGCCGGGCATTCTGTCTTTCTCATACCATCACCAACATTTTGAAGACGGGGGTGGGTGAGAAGGTTACTTCAATCATTAAGGGAATTTGCCATTTAATATAGAAAAGAATAGAATAACAGAGTTGGAAGGGACCTTGGAGGTCTTCTAGTCCAACCCCCTGCTTAGTCAGGACACCCTACACCACTTCAGACAAATGGTTATCCAACATCTTCTTAAAAACTTCCAGTGTTGGAGCATTCACAACTTCTGGAGGCAAGTTGTTCCACTGATTAATTGTTCTGTCAGGAAATTTCTCCTTAGTTCTAAATCACTTCTCTCTTTGATTAGTTTCCACCCATTGCTTCTTGTCCTGCCCTCAGGTGCTTTGGAGAATAGCTTGACTCCCTCTTCTTTGTGGCAGCCCTGAGATATTGGAACACTGCTATCATATCACCCCTAGTCCTTCTTTTCATAAGACTAGACATATCCAGTTCCAGCAACTATTCTTTATAGGTTTTAGCCACCAGTCCCCTAATCATCTTTGTTGTTCTTCTCTGCACTCTTTCTAGAGTCTCAACATCTTTTTTACATCGTGGCAACCAAAATTGGATGCAGTATTCCAAGTGTGGCCTTACCAAGACATTATAAAGTGCTATGAATACTTCACATGATCTTGATTCTATCCCTCTGTTTATGCAGCCTAGAATAAGGTGACCAGACGTCCTGCTTTTGGCGGGACAGTCCCGATTTTCAACAATTTGTCCCATGTCCCACGGCGTTTTTAAAAAGTCCCGATTGGCGGGAGAACGGGTTTGCTTACCCCACCCAGTCCCAATCTATTGCTGCCTCCTGAGTCCCAGCTAATGGCTAGAGGGGAAGAAAACTGTTTAAGTTCTTCCGCGGGGCTTCAAAGGGCCGCTCTACAGCTGATCAGTGTTAAAAGAAAACAAATGAGTAGACTGGTGCCTGCAAAAATAGAAAAAACAGCCCCTTTCAGCATAGGTTAATTACCATAAGTTGATTAGATCGGCCTGCCGGCTCTCAGCTGATTTGCTCTCAGCTGTTTTGGCAAAGAGTGCAGAGAGTACTGCTGGAGCACATTTTTTTTTCTCCTTGTGCAATTCAAGCTGAAAACAAAACCGAAACTACAGCAGGTTGTTGGCTTTGCTGTTTGCTTGCAATGTTGGAAAGGCAGATTTCTTTTCTTTTTCCTCATCAAAAAAGGATGAGGCTCTCCTCTTTTGCAAATGGCAAAAGAGGAGAGTTCAAGATTTTAAAACACAAAAGAAAAAAAAGCTCTATTTAACTAGGGAATTGTAATAATTGAGATACTATTAGTTGTATATTGTGTTGAAAGCAGAAATGGTTAAGTTGTGGTTTGGAGGAATATATGGGGGAAATTATTTGGTTTTTACCACAGGAAGGCAGGAAGGAAACATTCTGGTGTTGTTTCTAGCCTAATCTTTATTGCCCTGCTTACAGAAACTGCCTCTCTGGTTAACCCTTATTACATTGTAACAGCTAAGGCAAAGTGCCCATTGATGTGAATGACGTTGAGTTGACCAAGCCCACCCAGTCACATGACCACCGAGCCACACCTACCCAGTCAGTCATTAGGGCAGAGAACCAATTGTTAAATTATTTGAATCCCACCACTGGGTATTGTCTCTCCTGCTTGAGCAGCGGGTTGGACTGAAATCCCTTCAAGATTGCCTCCCATCGGCCAGTTCGCTCACACAGAGAGGGTCTCCTCAGGGTGCCGTCAGCCAGACAATGCCGGCTGGCGACCCCCAGGGGGATAGCCTTCTCTGTGGTGGCACCCACCCTCTGAAACGATCTACCCCCAGAGATACGAGTGATCCCAGACCTCCGGACTTTTCGTCGGGCCCTGAAAACTCACCTTTTTCAGTTAGCCGGGCTGGCCTGATTTTATCTTGGTTTTAAATTGATATTGATCTTAGATTGGAATATTTTAAATTAATGGGCCAAACTTTATATAATCTATTTTAAAACTATTTTAACTTTTATGTACAACTGTTTTATTTTGGCTGTTCACCTCCCTGAGTCCGAAAGGAGAAGGGCGGTATAAAAGTTTGATTAAATAAATAAATAAATAAATAAATAAAGATCCCTTCCAGCTTTACTCTTAATTAATTAATTGATTGATTCAGATTCTCATTTAATGTCTCTTTAACTAGTTTTTTTGGAAAGTCAAGTTTATTGAAAATCAGTACAAGAATTGTGTTGGCGTAATAGCTGTGAGTAAATAATAAATCTCCATTTCTTTAAACACTACAGAAGAGTACTAGTGTTGCAACAAGTTGTTATTTTAAAAATGTTGACTGAATTACAGGGAGTAGAAAAAAGGTGACAATTTTACTTCACAGAGAAGAGAGGCTGAAAACAATGATGTACCACACAGATGGTGAAAATTACTGTAACCTACAGAACCATCCTATAAAGGGATTTAGATATTTTTTAAAAAAAAAACTTGGCATTTTTAGCATTGTTCTGTACAGTTCTCTTTCACATTTTTCAAAATAACTTACTTTTAACATCACACAAAACTCTATGTTTGATTTAAAAAACACACAAAGAAATATACTTTTAGAAAACAGAGTTCTTAGAAGACTACGGAAAAATTTTACCATAAACTTATTACTTGCAAAGTTCTCTTAATTTGAGGTAAGATATTTCTTTCCCTTCCAAAGGGAAAAAAATATTTCATTTATTATAAAGTATCCTCATATACTGAAAGAAATACTATCGATAACCAGGGATGTCTACACAGTATGATCAGAAAAATGAATATGGTAGCCATAATAAGGCCACCAAAGCACCCCTGGTTTGTTTGTTTTTTTAATGTGTGTCATTCAATCCTAATGGGTAAGTTTCTTTGTTTAGAAAAGTTACATAGCCACCCACTCATTCTCATTGACTCTGGGTGGCTTAACAAAAAAAATAATTTAAAAAATGTCCAACCATTAAAACAATACCCCCACCTCTCAATACAGATTCCATTACAGTCGTCACTCAAGGACTACCTGTATGTGTACCACATATCATATTCATACCAAAAACGCCACAGCCAGATTCAGTGCTAATTTAAAACAGTTCACATAAAAGGTTCCCACTCATGGTATTCGTGTGGATGTGATGAAAAGTATGAAAACAGCATCTGACAATTCTGTTTTTCTTTTTGTATGGCATGCCAAAAGAGGCATGCCAAACCAGCTTTGTCATATATTCTTTAAATATTGTAATCAAAATATTATCCTATTGTCTTTGATTCAACCTGCTTCTTCATTATCTGAGAAGAACAATAAAGCTATAAATAAATCTACATGAGCATGCATCCTAATATTAGCAAAACTAATCTGAAAAAAGTATATTTTCCAAGGAGATATGCGTGCGATAAAACCTAAGTTGCATTAAAATCAGGGGGCCAAATATGGCAACGACTGAAAGATTTTGACCATTAACTTCCAGCCTTCCCCTCCCTCTTCAGTTTAGGGGAAGAAAACCTACCGTGTTTTCCCCAAAATAAGACCGGGTCTTATATTAATTTTTGCTCCAAAAGACGCATTATGGCTTATTTTCCGGTTAGTTCTTATTTTGGGGGAAATACAGTACTAAACGCCTCTGTCTGGTTGACGATCTTAGCTGGAGCTTATTTTCCGGTTGGGTCTTATTTTTGGGAAAACAGGGTATGCATTTAAAAAGTCTTTTAACATAATTTCTTATGTGGAATTAAATTCCGTAAGAAACATACCCTGAAGAACTATACGCAAGATTGCATTCTCAGTTTATCATTCCTCGTCCCTTTTCTGCTCCTAAAAAACAATGTACAGAGCCAACTCAAAGGCAAAGGAGCAATTGAAACAATTCCATCTCACAGTCCTCTGCCTTCTATTTCTGCAAGGGGACAAAGGTGAGGCTTCACTCCTTTGTAGATGGCAATAGGACAGACAATCAGAATGCATCATTGTTTGTCTTTTCTCAGGGATATTAAGGCAGCAAGACACTCCAACCGCTGACAAAATCAAGGATTACAAAGCAGCAAACACAATGGGCAACTGGAAACAGCATAGGCCAAAAGTTCACACACGGAGATTTCAGGTGAACATCAGGATATGAAAATGTAAAGAAAGCCCCATGGGTAAAATTGTAGTGAATCAACAGGAATTCAAGCTACAAAACAAGGTCAAAAGCTGAACTCAGACTCTGCCATTGTTCAAGAACTGCCTGTGAGGGACTTCTTTATAAGACTTTCTGGGCATCAGCTGTTAGCCATTACATAATCTGCCCTGGGTCCTACTGTTTCACTAGTTTTAAAGCCTCCCCTCTGTAGAGTAAAATTAGGCCGTCTCAGAAATGTAAGGGAACAACCCATATACATCCTCCCGCATTATGTTTAGCCCCAGTTTCAAGCCTCAAGTGACATTTAATTATTAGTCTCCTGAGTCCAAGATTGCCTGAACTTTTGTGAACATTCATTCCATATTTTATTTTGTATCTATTAATTATATGCTTAACAATCAAAACTCCATCCTTTAACAAATAAGGAACTGGCTTTTTTTGAGGATGCCCCTAACTACAGGATATGCCCATCTCCTCTTCGAAAGCATCCCATGTTTGAATATTATGAGAAACCCCCCTCCAAAATGGATTAAGATGGACCTTGTTCTAATAAAACAACATTATCATTATGTTCCTATGACTTTTTGTTGCAGTATAAAGCCAGATACATCAGTTATTATATTGGCTACAGAATCATAGGGAGAAATTAAATCTACAAAAAAAAAAGTATTGTGCTTATTTTTCCCCCCTGTACATAACCAAGATGTGTTATAAAACAATGATTATGCTTCTGGAAGAGTTAGGAGACAGAGCCTGCAATCTGGCTGAGGATATGAGCACAGATCTGTATTACTGCCTTGCATTTGCAACAGATGTTTTCGCTTGATTTTTTAAAAAAATAGCTGTCATTACTCAGAGCAATAACAGTCAATGTGTACAAACTGCAAATCTAAACAGAATTGAGACAATCATTCTTCCTCCAGTACAAAAATACGTCTTTCTTGAAACTTGGAAGTTGTGAATTGATTTGAATATACTTCATACTATTTAGATTATCTCATTGAAGGGGAAAAAATCCTACCATGTAGATGTCCGTACAATTGTATCTCCAGCATATCAGGGTTCAGCAGCTATGCACCCATCCATTTATGAACTCCAAGAGACTTCATATTATGTTTAAAAACTACATGGAAAATAACAAAAAACTTTTCCAGACCCAAACATAAACTACATTGTTGAAGAGAAGCCACTCACATTATCTACCAGTTGCAAGAACTGGGTTGCAAACATCCAGACATGTTTGCAAGACTGGTTACTACTATCTCAATAAAATACAGTTCAAGACTTCTTGTAGAGTTAGTTTCCTGAAGTGGTCTACCTTATAGGGCTGGCATCTATTATCTCTTTGTGCCCCTGACACAATGGTGGGTTTCAAAATTTTTTACTACCAGTTCTGTGGGTTTGGCTTAGTGGGTGTGGCGTGGCTTGTGGGCGTGGCTTGGTGGGTGTGGCAGGGGAAGGATACTGTAAAATCGCCATTCCCATCCCACTCCAGGGGAAAGATACTGCAAAATCCCCATTTCCTCCCGATCAGCTGGGACTTGGGAGGCAGAGAATAGATGGGGGCAGGGCCAGTCAGAATTTTTACTATCGGTTCTCCGAACTACTCAAAATTTCCGCTACAGGTTTTCCAGAAGTGGTTAGAACCTGCTGAAACCCACCTCTGCCCTGACCACTCATCTGGTGCTGGCTCTGTGCTGCCCTTTAACTTCTAAAGATCTGTCCATTTGACCCTGTTGCCCTTTTATTCATTTCCTCCCAATGAAGTGCAGATAAAGATAGGGATACTGAACATCTTAAGGACCTCTCTACAAAGACTATCATTTCCTAAATACAATTTCAGTGAGGATGCCACTGTCCACACTAGAAAGAGTTTGCAGCAGAGGTGGGTTTCACATAATTTTTCCACCGGTTCGCCGCACACTGAAAATGGGAGCGTATGCACCTGCCACGCATGCACACCAGTGGTGGGCTGCCTCCGGTTCGGACTGGTTCTATAGAATCGGTAGTAAAACCGGAAGGAGGCTCCGCCCACCGACCCTGACCATCAGAACGCTTCTGCGCATGTGCGTGCATCCCCGTTGCGAACCAGTAGTAAACGTAAGTAGAACCCACCCCTGATTCACGCGGCCTTCCACACATGCTTTTTGCTTGTGCGTGTGACTTGCACGCATGCACATGGTTTAGAAAATGTGGCTAAAAAAGATGGCATAATGCTGGGGCAAGTCGTCACTACTGGTTTGCTCGAACCAGTCTGAACCGGCTGAATACCACCACTGGTTTGCAATCTGCATTAATCAATATCAACAATAAATAAAAGCTCACCATAGGGAAAGGGAGGTAATTAAAAATCAAAATGAAAAAAGTTCTACTCCAGAGATACTGTTGCTTAATTAACCGAGGCAAATATATTTTACTGTTGGTGTATATTTCCAATAGTGCCATTTAATTTAATTCTGAAGTCTTTAAAATATAAGCAGGAATAAAAATCCACAAGATCATTGATACAGGGCAGTACTGAATAAATTCCACACACTGTTACTCATTTGAGAAGAAACAATAACTAAAAGCTATCCATCACATCCTGTCATAGACAGAAAGAACCTTGAGGAACTCAAACCTATTCCATTTATACAGAAAAGTTTTAGCCCACAGGTATACTTCTTTTGAAAAATACAAAGGCAAAACATTTTGACTCCAATTTGAAGAAGATGTGTCTAAGAAGATTTTGTAACTTTTGTTAAGATAACCTTGCACATTACCCCAAAGCAATAGGCTGCTGTTGAAAATAGGTACTCTAAAAGTGTAGCTATTCACAACTCACTCATGAATAGCTGTCTGATATTTGTTTGCAAAAATATAATTGCCAAATTCATCCTTTAACTGTGTTTGTTAAACCTTTTATGTATTTCCCAAGGGTGTTTTTTCCAAAAGGCAACTGGACTTTTTTTTGAAAACATTTCACTTCTCATCCAAGTAACTTCTTCAGTAATTGAGAAACTCCATAGACTTCTATAAGCCTGCAACAGCAATATCTGCAATGGTTCTTACTGATAGTCTTATGTAAGGGATGTCAAACTCAAGGGTGCTTAAATCTGCCCCGCGGGGCCAGCCTAGAAATAGCAAAGGACCAGTCTGTGGTGTCTCTGGCAGTCAAAATGGGGCGTGGGGAGGTCACACGCAGCCCTACGGGGCCTGTTTTTGGCTTGGATGGTCTCCTGCAGCATTTTGCCAGCCAAAATGGACCACGGGGGGCTGCGCGTGGGCCCCCCGCACCCTGTTTTGGCCAGCAAAGTGCTTCAGGAGGCCATCTAGGCCCTTCCCCTCCCCCCGGCCAGCCCACGGAGAACTACAGTGCTGATCAGGCCCTCGAAGAAATTCAGTTTGACACCCCTGGTCTATATAGTAGGAGCAAACAATCTGATACCAATAAAACTTTTGGACACTAGCTCCCATTGTCATTTGAATGTTAGCTTGATTGGTAGCTTGTGGGAATTGTAATCCAAAGTGCTTAACATTAATATATTGAAGTTTATTTTCTTGCATTGCAATATCACACCATTCTGACTAAATATCACACCATTCACGACTAAAAGAATATATGAAAGAATAATCTTATATTTATCTTTCTAAAAATATTGGTGTCCATGTCAACTAAAATTATCCATGCCACATCCAGGTCTCTAATTGCTATTGGGATCTTACTATAATATTTAAAGACAAGTAAAGACAAAAATATGAAGGGATGCCCAAGGCCTGTTTTAAGGAAGACTTCAGAACTGTGTTGATTTATTGTTTTAAAAAATGTATAATTCTCATGGAAAATGAATCAGTCATGAATGATTCTGAGCTTGCTAACCAGCTTATGTAAACGGGGTTAAAATATAAAATGCAGAATAAAACGTAACATGTACCAACATTAAATATATGTAACTGGGACTATCCAGTACTTGAAAAAAAAATCAGCAACCCAACTCCTCTATTGGATTTATTATTCCTAAAGATGACATTCCCCAAGGGGAGTTGTTCTATCATATCTTACTGGATGGGTGGATACCACTAGGAATAAGTCCCACAATTAACTAGGTCCTGAGCCAGGAAGGGCTTTAAAAGTGATGACCAGCACCCAGAAGCCAACAGGCAAGTAGTGCAACTCCTCTTGTGTTGGTATTATATGGCTAAACTAAGATGTGTCATAATTGCTTGAGCCCTTGCCTGGTTCTATTTCTAAAATCTAAAACTCCAAGAACTGAAACAGTGTAAGCCGAGAAAGGTGAAGAAAAAGTCATATATAATTATAAAATTATCTGGTTGGAATATAACTGTTGAGAAAATAGACCTGCTACTGAATTTCATGTCAATTCTGAATGCACAGGATTATGAATGTTTTGAATCAGGAAGTTAAGATAGATGATAGATAGATGATGGTTGGTTGGATGGATGGATTGGTAGATAGATGGGGCAAGCAGGCAGGCAGGCAGGCAGGCAGACCGACAGACAGACAGACAGACAGATAGATCTGGGGGTGGGGTTCATAGTAGAAGAGGCTACTCTATAGATAAGCAGATCCTATGCCCGTGATGGCGAACCTATGGCACGGGTGCCACAGGTGGCACACAGAGTCATATTGGTGGGCACATGAGTGTTGCCCTAACTCAGCTCCAGACACATGCGTACACTGGCCAACTGATTTTTAGGTCTTCCGGTCCCACCAGAAGTTGGGAAACTGGCTGTTTCTGGCCTCTAGAAGGCCTCCGGGGGGATGGGGAAGGCTGTTTTTGCCCTCCCCGGGCTCCTAGAAAGCCTCTGGAGCCTGGGGAGGGGGGGAAAACGGGCCTACTGGGCCCACCGTGCCATCACTTGCCAAAAGCAGGGGGAAGTGTGGGGAGGTCACGTGCACATGCGCAGGAGGGCAGGGCGCATTGAATTATGGATGTGGGCACCCACACCCGCGACCCCCCCACGACCCCTGCTTTTGGCACGCGACGGCAAAAAGGTTAGCCATCACTGTCCTATGCCATTTCAGAAGGGACATGGTGGCTCAGTGGCTAAGATGCTGAGCTAGTTGATTGAAAGGTCAGCAGTTCAGCGATTCGAATCCCTAGTGCCGCAAAACGGGGTGAGCTCCCGTTACTTGTCCCAGCTTCTGCCAACCTAGCAGTTTGAAAGCACATAAAAAATGCAAGTAGAAAAATAGGGACCACCTTTGGTGGTAAGCTAACAGCGTTCCATGTGCCTTTGGCATTTAGTCATGCCAGCCACATGACCACAGAGATGTCTTTGGACAGCGCTGGCTCTTTGGCTTTGAAACGGAGATGAGCACCACCCCCTAAAGCCGGAAACGACTAGCACATATATGTGAGGGGAACCTTTACCTTTACCTTATGGCATTCCAGTCATTGAATGTCAACTCCAGTACTTTAAATTCTCTTGGACAATAAGTGAGAGCCAGACAGATTATTCAGTATAGGCATCTCACAGTAGCAAAGTCAAGAACAAAGAGTTGTTCAGCACTGTTTAAATGTTTAAATGTTTAAATGTGATAGCAAGAATAGGAATATTTATGAGTTCAAGCAAAAAGGAGCTTGGCTGATGGTTAATTTCCAAGTGGTTTCATTGCTAATTGCAAATGCTTCCACGAGATATTATGGGGCAGGCTGGCTTAGACAGCTTCTCTTGGCACTCTCTCCCAAGGTCTTTCCCGTATACCATTACAAGCCCATATCTTTGGTACTAATGGTAATAAGGACTAATTATTGCTCCCTACAACCAACATTTCTAAATCTCCCTAACCTTCTTAGTGTGCACAATTAGAACTTCAAACCAAACTGCTGAACAGTACAGACATAAATATTGTTGTCCTGAATTTTGAATTAATGGTCCTAATTAAAGTGATTCCTTCTTCAACATCAAAACAAGTAGCAGAAGTTGCTGCAGCAAATGAGGTCATCCTTCCACAAAGCAGCTCTCCAACTATAGGTCATGGCCTTCAGGGTAGTCCTGACCAAATCAAAAGGGAAAGTTGCAGCTACCAAAATCAATATTCAATTGCAGCATGTCTGTCTGCAGATGGTGATGGGTTTACTCTACCTCTACTCTATTTTAGCCATTTCTGCACCCCTTCTCAACTGACCTGGATTAACAGTGGCTTCAAAAAAAGTTGTCCAGAATAGTCTGTAGAGGGATCTAGGCAGTGGTGAAATGTAAAATTTGTTACTACCTGTTCTGTGGGCGTGGCTTGGTGGGGGGGGGTTAATGTGACTGAGTGGGCATGGCCAACTTTTTTTTTTTACTTTTAAAACCATTTTTTCTACAACCTCTTCAGCCGAAGAGGTTGTTTAAAAAATGCTTTTAAAAGACTCTGATAATCGTGCGGCTCAGCTGAGATCGTCAGAGGCTTTTAAAAGCATTTTTTCCTACAACCTCTAGAAAAAATGCTTTTAAAAGCCTCTGACGATCCCAGCTGAGCCGCACGATCATCAAAGACTTTTTTCTTTTTTTACTTTTAAAAGCATTTTTTCGGTAGAAGAGGTTGTAGAAAAAAGGCTTTTAAAAATTAAAAAAAAGCCTCTGATGATTGCAAGCTGAGGATGGAGGGGGGGGCAGGGATTTTTGCTACTGGTTCTCCGAACCCCCCACAGCCATCACTACCAGATCGGGCGATTCAATCTGAACCAGGAGCATTTCACCCTTGGATCTAGGCCTTCTTCAACTGAAAGACCAGATAACATTCATATCCTGTGGCCCAGTTTTCCCTGCATGTGTCAATCACACACTGCCTAGGTTGCTTGGATGGCTGGTTGTTCCAAGTGGCTACAAGGAACCATGTACAAAAAAGTATATGACCAAGAAGATGTTTCTAAACATAGAAGTACCAAGCCTTAATGCCTGCTAGGTTTTTCTTTCTTACAGTAATTTCTCTGCCACTTATTCCAACACATTTCCAGGGGAAAAAAATGAGAGAGGAGATTATAATAGGACCCAAAAGACTAATAAGACAGCAAGGTCTTAAGAGCTGACACAGGAGACTAATAAGACAGCAAGGTCTTAAAAGCTGACACAGAAAAGTTTTCCCTTCTTTCTCTTCAGCTTTTAATGGAGTCTACATAGGGACAATTTCAGAGGCGCAAAGGAAGGGATAGTTCAGGTGAGAGATTATATCTTTTTTGCCCGAGTCTGCCTAGATCAATGCAGCTTATTTTGGTCCAAGACCACAAATGTCAGAAGAAAACAATACAAAAGCAACACTCAAACAAAATGAATGGAGAAATAGTTAGATTTAAAATTCAGAATCAGAACTGGAACAACTCACGAAACAACTTTTGTATTGCTAGTGATGTTATTTATTTATTCTTCTCTTATCAATCATGGTTCCAGAAATACACTTCATTGCTTTATTTACTATGTCTGGATTTGAATCAGAAAAGGAGAGTTATACAAATTGAATATAATCGATCTAGGTCAGGGGTGTCAAACTTGATTTCATTGAGGGCTGCATCAGGATTGTGTTTGACCTTGGGAGGGCCAGGGGTGTGTGTGGCCAGGGGGTATGTGGCCAGCTCGACGTCACTTGTGTTGGGGGCGCCTGTGGTGGCCCAAGCGCTCTGCCAGCAAAAACGGGCTCCCAAGCTCCATTTTTGGCTGCAATGTCTTCCTGCAACCCTCTGCCAGTGAAAATGGAGCTTGCGAGAGCCGCCCGCAGCCCTCGCAAGCTCCATTTTCATTGGCAGAGGCACTGCAGGCCTGTCCTTCACTGTTTCCAGGGCAGCCCCTTGGCCAGATCCAACCACCCCGCAGGCCTCATTTGGCCTGCAGGCCTTGAGTTTGACACCCCTGATCTAGGTAGTTACTTAAAAGTTTTTTTTTATAGACGATGGGAGTTTTTATAAACAGAATAATACGAGAAAAAATGTGTCTCTTTTTGCCACCTTTGTTGACATTTAATCAGCTTTTGACGTAATTCCAAGGAAAAGTCTGTGAGAGAGACTAAGACGATCTACCTTTAACAAAGGTTGCTGCTTCTTATCCAGGCTCTCTGTTCTAACATGTCTCTGAGGAGTAGATGTTTCCCATGGGAGCATCTTTTTGAAGCTGTTCCAGAGGAATAAGGCACGGTATACAAAGCCCCCTCATTTTTTGATCACTGTATAAATCAATAATTCACGCCTACTGTTGGTCCAAGCAGTTTGAGTGATCTCAGCAATTTTATATGCAGGTGACATAGTTATAATGTCAATTTTCATTTCACAGGAGAGAATAAAAAGGGCACGAAGGGCATTGCCTTTTTCTTTTAGAAGAAAGACTATTAATAAATTATCAGAAAACCAAAGTTCTAGCATTTGCTTGACAGTATCGTAAAATGGCAAATTGATGGGATTCCAATTGAGCAAGTACCACCTATAAATACCTTGGAGTGCTGTTCCATTCCGTCTTTATCTTGGAGCACGAAACTTTCCTACCAAACTAAGATTACTCAGTGTAGCTCTACAACTATTATGTGATTTTTGCATTGAAGGGGAGCTCGTTATATCCCGGCAGCCTGCAAGATTTTCTTAGCCAAGACTGTCCCTCGGCTTCTTTATGGTACTCAAATCTGCTCTCTTCACAAAGTTCAATATTCTTGAAGTAGTTGAAAATAGGTGTATTAAAACCAATCCCAAACTGTATGAAGCATACCATCCTATTTTTGCAGATGAGTTAAGTTTCTGTGGATGCTAGATCTTGATTCTTACCCATTTAATTTTGGATAAAATTCAATTTCTGCCCTGTCCTTTTGATCCTAAAGAGCCATTTTTAATCAATGTACTGTATTTTTCGCACTATAAGACGTACTCCCCCCCCAAAAAAAAGTGGGTGGAAATGTCTGTGTGTCTTATAGGGCAAATATTGTAGCAGGGGGGGGACGGGGTTGGTGCAGCCTATTACCACCGCCACTGCCTATCACCACCGCCGCCACCTGTCACCGCTGCTGCCGTTCGCCACCACTGGCGAATGCTGGACACTGCTGAGCAGCTGATGGGCAGTTGGATTTGCCTCCCGGAATACTGCCAATCAGCTGTTCTAGGATTTGCCGGTGGGATTTGCCGTTCGCTGCTGCCACTGCCAATCGCAGCAAACAATGGTATCAATCGGTGGCATCGATCAGGGGGTGGTGTCAATCAGTGTCAATAGGCAGGGGTGATAGGTGGCCTAGAACAGCTGATTGGCAGTATTTTGGGAGGCCGATCCAACTGCCGATCAGCTGCTCAGCAGCGAAGGCTCCAGCATTCTCCGGCAGCAGCAGCAGCAGCAGCTCAGCCCTGATGAGCCACATGCTGAGACTGTTATAACGTGCTGAAGCTGACCAGGCTGTTTGCTGCAAGGACGCTAGCCAGATGAATACCGGATGGATAGTGGGAGGCAGAGACAGATTTTTTTAAATAGTTTTTCTCCTCTAAAGCTAATGTGTGTCTTGTGGTCCAGTGCGTCTTATAGTATGAAAAATATGGTAATTTAAGAAAGCTATTTTCAAAATCTACCCATTGGGCTTCTCAGTGGAAAGCCTCTGCTCATTAGGCTTTGAAAAATCCAGAAGTGCCCTCAAGCATCAGGTATGGAACATTGTCCAATCTACCCCTACACACCAACCCGACTCCCATGTGGGAATTGTTCAAAAGAGTCTCTGGGGCATGCTGCCAGCCTTCCCATGAAGAACATTTCTGCATCCTAAAGAGAATGAATAGATTAATCTAAACTTGGTTGTTTCTTCCATCTTCACAGTGTCATTGGAGTGAATCAATCTATGAAGAGAACTGGAGGGTGACACTAAAGTGGGATGAAAGATCATCCTCTGACTAAGAGGAGGGGGAGTGGCATGTTTCCCTCCCAAGACAAAATGTGTTGGGGGTGGACCTGATCCTGATCAACTTCAGGTGAGCAAAAGTGCTTAAAGAGCAATGTAAATAGACACAGTAAATAGGATGAGGGTGATTTGGTGGTTGTAATGAAAAGGAGTTAGAATCAAAACAACCATATCAGTGGTGGGATTCAAATAATTCCACCACCAATTTGCCGAAAATGCGCATGCGCCATGCTTTCCGGATGGGATTTCTTACAGGTAAGAAGAACTGTCCAGAGTCCAGTCCATTCCCAAACTGCTTTGGCCCTCCTGCATCCATGCCCCACCCCTTGCGGCCCTTTGGCTTAGCACGACAGGCCACAGGCCGAATAAATTGCTTCATCCCGGAGGTCCATAGTTTGAGCCCAGAGGGGGGCAACGGCATGTGGGCGGATGCCCGGGGTAAGGCCAGATCAGGGGAATGGCATGTTCCCTGACCCGGCCAAGGAGAAGGCCAAGTGGATGGCATGCTTACCTTTGGTAAGCAGAATGGGCGAGACATGGACGCAAGGCACGGAGATTAGCTGAGCTGCATGGTGAAGGCAAGATATATAGAGTGTTGTGGAGCAGGGTGGGGCAGGGTGAGAGAGTGGGGCAAGTGGCAAGCGGGCGAGCTGGCAGAGGCGGGGCCAACCAGAGATGGTATTTGCCAGTTCTCTGAACTACTCAAAATTTCTGCTACCGGTTTGCCTGAACCGGTCCGAACCGGCTGAATACCACCTCTGAACCATATGGTGTCAGTTTAGAGCAGGGGGGAGTAGAAGATAAGTTACCTATTTCCAAGAGACTAGGAGGAATGGAAAGGGTAAAGACAAGTCAACACTGAAGTGGTGATTGGGCAGAAGGAGATGAGTTGAAAAGTGGGTCAAGCTCCTTTGGAGATTGAAAAATTCAAGCCAATCTTATTTCTAGGCCCTTGATCTAATCTAGAGAATTAGGTAGAAGTGCTTTCAATTGGCCAGAGCTCCAATTGATGCTTCTGAACACCAGTTGGCTTTCCTCATCCATGTTTAGATTATGGGTAAGACAGCAGTTGTGGGAGATATGCTCAACTGGGTTTCAGACATTGCATCAACCACAACCCCAAGGAATGAGGGAAAAAAGAGGCAATTGTTAGTTGAGAACTCAGATAACCAGAGGCACTGTTTTGCATATATGGTAAACACTGGAATTTGTTTTCCAGCTGTATAAATGTGTCCCAAAATGACACATTTGAAGGAGAGTTTGGGATCCCAATAATTTTGCTACTCCAAAGAGAGTATTCTGGACTTATAAAAGGGTCATGGGAAGTAAATTAGAGAAATCTGAATATAAACATGCTGGTGTATGATTTTCTAGTTATTTTAGAGACTGCCTAGATAACCTTCTATTTTGTTTTTTAAAGACAATCATTTGTTTTCAAACAGACTTGTCTATTGATTGGCAAAGCCTTGTAAACTTAATGACTAAGAAAGCTACTTATTCTAGCCCTATTCAAAGAAATCCCTAGAGTCTTTATTGTCATCTTGTCAAATTAGTGTGCAGAATGTAGCCCCTATTATTCTAGATTTATACAGAATATCAAAATTTAGCAACTGCTGCTGAGTATTAAAACTCGTATGCTGAACTTATTTCACATTTCTTTCTGACACAGAATTGTTTTTTAGTCTGTATCAGGGGTGTCAAACTCGTGGCATCACAGCAGTGTCACATGATGTATCGGGACTTTTTTCCCCTTCGCTAAACTGTGTGGGGCCAGCACGTGACGCATCCGACCCGCAGGTCGCAAGTTTGACACCCCTAGTCTACATGTCACTGCATTTGATCTAAAGCCAGCAAGGCATTTATGAGTTCTGCCACACAGTTTTAAAGTAACAACACCTGATGTACATGACAATGACAATCCTAATACAGTGGTGGGATTTTAAAAAAAATTATTACCAGTTCTGTGGGTGTGGGTTGGTGGGCGTGGCATGGCATGGCATGGCATGGCATGGCATGGCATGGCTTGGTGGGCATGGCAGGGGAAGGATACTGTAAAAATCTCCATTCCCACCCTACTCCAAGGGAAGGATACTGCAAAATCCCCATTTCCTCCCAATCAGCTGGGACTCAGGAGGCAGAGAATAGATGGGAGCAGGGCCAATCAGAGGTGATATTTACCAGTTCTCCGAACTACTCAAAATTTCCGCTACCGGTTCTCCAGAACTGGTCAGAACCTGCTGAATATCACCTCTGTCCTAATATCAATATAACAGAAGGAATATGTAATAAATCTGAAACTCATCTGTGGCATTAGCTAGGGGGTAACAATTTCTCACTAAGGTCATCACTGACCATTGGCCCTACCACATGAGGAATGATATGGAACTGCAGATTGTTATTTAGGAATAGCAAAATTGGAAAAGCTTGGCTAGAATACAGATAATTCTTTTGGATGTATGCTTCGATATCAGTGTGTGTATGTGTGCATATTCACATGTGTACTCATGCTTAAAGAGGTAACACAATCAACATGCTCCCGAAATTAAAGCAAATATTTGTAAAATCGTTCTCTCCAAATCTTGCAGTCCTCTCACATTAATTCAGAAGTAAGCTCACTGAGATAAATCCATTACATAGTCACATATGACAAAAGTTTGCACTCTAGTGCTTTTCAACTTGATGGTGTCTTACCACTGTACTGTATTGCCCTATGTCAGATGATGAGACAAAATCTTAGGAAATGACCTGAAACTGTTTTGAAGGAATTACGAAGAGATTGAAAGATTGAAGAAATAATAGCACTAGAAGTTAAACAACTCCTGTTTAAATAAATGCCCACTTTAAATAATCTAGTGATGCATGTTCTGTGCTGATTCTATCCACATCCATCAACATTTTATGAATGGCTGAACTTGGTAAACTTCAGGCTTAATTAATCCCAGGAGTAGAAAGCCTGAGTGCTACTGCCTTAGAATAAAACATGACAATAATTACGTTATTATGTGAACAAGAATAATAAGAGTGCTATGAAATGTAATATAAACCCAACACTTAAGCTAAATGTGGAATACCTTTAATAATATTTAATGTTGGACTTAAATACCGCCGAGGTCCCTTTCAGCCCCATGATTCTCTGTTCTGTGTTCTAATATTATTCATAATGGGTAAGACTTTGATACCAGAGTTCAGAAAAGGATCAGTCTCTATTCAAAGATGAAAGTGAATGTTCACTGCTTTCAAAGTTCCATTTGGAAACATAAAGTGCTGTCGTGTTGCTCAGATTTAGAGACTGGCTGAGCTAGTGATCAGAGCTACTGATGTGAGTTGCTCTGATCTCCCATAAGGTAGAAATATATAGATAAATGTTTTCAGAATTCTCTGTAAATCTGAAAAGCCCACTTCTACACACCCAAAAGCCCTCCGTTTACAGTGTGTGTGTCTAATCTAACTACCACTGAAGACATTTTAAAGGTTTTCAGGCTAAAAGACGTATTTGTTGATTAATTAAAAGTTGATTAATTATCAACTGCAAACCATACTATTCGGCTTGTGAATTTTCGTCATTTCTTCTAATTGCTGTTTATGTACCACCACAAGCCTGTGTAAACAAGGCATTACGAACTCTAGCTGACCAAATTATGGAGGCTGAAGCCAAATACCCTGACTCACTGGCCATTATTTTGGGAGATCTAAACAAGACAAACTTAAGGAAAGAGCTACCAAAATACTTTCAGCATCTCAATTGTCCCTCTAGAGACAAGAATACTTTAGATCATTGCTACACAACACTAAAAGATGCTTATCGGTCCTTACCACGAGCAGCTATGGGACACTCTGATCATTGCATGATTCACCTTGTACCTGCTTACAGGCAAAGACTTGAAACCACAAAACCAATAATTAAATCAGTGAGGACCTGGACGGAGGAGGTAAAGTTAAAGCTACAGGCCTGCCTTGACTGCACTGATTGAAATGTTTTTGAAAGTACCTCTGCAGACTTAGATGAATTCACAGAGACTGTAACATCATTTGTCAGCTTCTGTGAAGACCTATGTGTACCTACCAGGAACGTGCAAATATACAGTAACAACAAACCTTGGTTCCCAGATAAACTTAAGCAGCTACGTCATTTCAAAGAAGAAGCCTACAGAAAAGGTGATAAAATGCTGTACAATCAGGCCAGAAATGTATTCACAAGGGAGATCAGAGCAGCAAAAAGAAGCTACTCTGAAAAGCTAAGGAATCAGTTCTCAACAAATGAACCAGCAAACATGTGGAAAACTCTTTAAAATATCACCAGCTATTTCAAATCTCCTTCCCAGGCTGAAGGAAACCAGCAACTGGCAGATGACCTGAACGTGTTTTACTGCATGTTTGAAAGGAAACTACAGCCACCTATCTCCACAACCCCCATCTCAGACACACCAACAACAGCCAAATCTCCTACAACTGACCCCATCCCATTGGGTTCACAACCCCTAGCGATCACAGAAAAGGAAGTGCAAGACCTATTTCACAAACAAAAGCCAGGAAAAGCTCCAGGCCCAAACAAGATAACTCCTTCTTGCTTAAAAATCTGTGCTGATCAATTGGCCCCCATCATCACCCATATCTTCAATAAATCACTAGAGATGTGCTATGTTCCTTCTTGCTTCAAACGTTCTACTATCATCCCAGTGCTGAAGAAGCCCACCATCAAGGAACTGAATAACTACAGACGAGTTGCTCTAACATCTGTAGTCATGAAAACCTTTGAAAGGCTAGTGCTGTCCCACTTGAAAACCATCACAGATCCGCTCTTAGATCCCTTGCAATTTGCATACCAAGCAAATAGATCAACAGATGATGCTCTGCACTACATCCTACAACATCTTGAATCTCCAAGACCTATGCAAAGGTCCTCTTTGTAGACTTTAGTTCAGTATTCAATACCATCATTCCAGACACACTTCTAACTAAGCTAAACCAGCTACAAGTACTTGAACACACTTGCAAGTGGATCATAAGCTTCCTAACAAACAGGAAGCAGCAGGTGAAGCTAAGCAGAATCGCATCAGATATCTGTACAATTAGCACAGCCCCCCCGCCAACCCAAGGCTGTGTGCTCTCCCCACTTCCCTCTGTATACCAATGACTGCATCTCTAATGATCCATCTGTTAAACTACTGAAGTTCGCAGATGACACAACAGTGATCGGTCTCATTCGAGACAATGATGAATCCGCATACAGATGGGAGGTTGAATAACTAGCCTCGTGGTGCGACCGGAACAATCTGGAACTGAACACACTCAAAACCGTAGAAATGGTGTAGACTTTAGGAGAAAACCATCCATACTTCCACCTCTCACAATACTAGACAACACAGTATCAACAGTAGAGACCTTCAAATGTCTAGGTTTTACCATATCGCAAGATCTAAAATGGACAGCTAACATCAAAAATGTCATCAAAAAAGCACAACAAAGAATGTTCTTTCTGTACCAACTCAGGAAGCTCAAACTGCCCAAGGAGCTGCTGATACAGTTCTACAGAGGAATTATTGAATCTGTCATCTGCACCTCTATAAGGCTCTGCAACCCAATAAGACAGACACAGACTTCAGAGGATAATTAGAACTGGAGAAAAAACAATTGCTACCAACCTGCCTTCCATTGAGGACCTGTATACTGCACAAGTCAAAAAGAGGGTTGTGAAAATATTTACAGACCCCTCACATCCTGGACACAAACTGTTTCAACTCCTACCCTCAAAATGACGCTCTAGAACACTGCACACCAGAACAACTAGACACAAGAACAATTTTTCCCCGGAATGCCATCACCCTGCTAAACAAATAATTCCCTCAACACGTCAAACTATTTACTAAGTCTGCACTACTATTAATCTTCTCATTGTTCCCACCACCCTCTCCTTCCACTTATGACTGTATGACTGTAATTTTGTTGCTTGTATCCTTATGATTTATATTGATATTCTTTCCTGATTGCTTATTTGTACACTATGACTATCATTAAGTGTTGTATCTTATAATTCTTGATGAACAAATCTTTTCTTTTATGTACACTGAGAGCATATGCACCAAGACAAATTCCTTGTGTGTCCAATCACACTTGGCCAATAAAATTCTATCCTATTCTATTCTTTTAGGTGGGGAAGGGTATAAGGCTGGGAAAATGTTCTCTGTTCTCTTTTCAATTTTATTCTCACTATTCACAATAATTGTTTGGGGATTTAGAGTTCCAGATTTCTATGCCATAAAAGGGTCCTCCTTGGACAAGAAAGAGATTCCCCCCTTCCCCTGAAATCTGGATGACCCTCAGTCTGAAGGATTTTGGTAAAGAAGAATGAGGCCCCTCATTTCATTGTGCTTGCCATCTTTTATGTTTATTTTTTATTTTTATTATTGTGATTGTTTGATTGTTGAGACCTGTGCAGATTTATTGAGAGTCAACTGGCAAGCTTAATAAATTAATTGTAAATATCATATATAGATAGATGATAGAAGATAGATAGATAGATAGATAGATAGATAGATAGATAGATAGATAGA
>WNWU01000021.1:10513159-10530004 GCA_012654045.1 Ptyas mucosa | reverse complement strand
AGAATAGAATAGAATAGAATAGAATAGAATAGAATAGAATAGAATAGAATAGAATAGAATTCAATTCAATTCAATTCAATTCAATTCAATTCTTTATTGGCCAATTGGACACATAGGAATTTGTCTCTGGTGCATAAGCTCTCAGTGTACATACAAGTAACATATACATCATGAACATAATCATAAAATAATAATCATAAATCGTAACAGTCAACAGTCACTGATAGTCATAGGATACTAAATGAAAGCAATAAACATAAATCATAAGATACAAACAGTAATAAGATTCTAAAGGAATAAGTAATAGGGAAGAAGTATAATAGTAATACAGCCCTACCCAGCCCATAAGACAATGTTGTGGGAATTAGTTGTTTAGCAGAGTGATGGCATGGGGTGGGGGGAACTGTTCTTGTGTCTAGTTGTTTTGACATGCATTGCCCAATAGTGTCATCTTGAGGAAATAAGTTGAAACAGTTTATGTCCAGAATGTGAGAAGTCTGTAGATATTTTCACAGCCCTGTTTTTGGCTTGTGCAGTATATAGGTTCTCAATGGAAAGCAAGCTGGTTGCAACTGTTTTTTCTGAGCCCTAACTATCTGTTTAAGTCTTTGTCTGTCCAGTTTGGTTGCTGTGCCAAACCAGATAATTATAGAGGTACAAATGGCAGACTCAATAATTCTTCTGTGGAACTGTATCAGCAGTTCCTTGGGTAGTCTGAGTTTTTTGAGTTGGCGCAGGAAGAACATTCTTTGTTGTGCTTTTTTGATGACATTTTTCATATTAGGTGTCCATTCAAAGTCTTCAATAGAAACATGAAGGTTTCTATTATTGATTCTGTGCTGTCCAGTAGTGTAAGAGGTGGTAGAACAGGAGGGCTTCTCCTAAAATCTACTATCATCTCTACAGTTTTGAGTGTGTTCTGGCCACATCACAGAGCTACTTGTTAAACTTCCCATCTGTATGCAGATTCATTGTCGTCTCAAATGAGACCAATCACTGCTATATCATCTGCAAACTTCAGTACTTTAACTGAGGGATCCTTTGAGATGCAGTTGTTGGTATATAGAGAAAAGAGTAATGGAGGGAGCACACAGTCTTGGGCAATTTCTAAATTCTTGGTTATAAAAAAAAAAATCAGATTCCAGTTGAGATTCTTTCCCCCAATGCCAGTGTATACTTTCTTAAACACCCCAAATGGGTTTCTCCTATAGTTGTAACCTGTGAGGGCTTATAACAAGGTATCCAACCTTGGCAACTTTAAGACTTGTGGACCTCCTCCCACAATTCCACAGCCAGCAGGGGAAGTCCATAGATCTTAAAGTTGTCAAGGTTGGACACTTCTGGCCTATGGCCTATTAATACTAGAAGATGGATCAGATCCAATTAAGAAAGCATTTCCTGTCCTTCTTCAGCCTGTTATACAAACTATAGAGCCAAGGATATACTTACAAATAGACCAAATATTGAACTGGGATTTTTTAAAGAAAGAATAGAATGTGTATGTATATTGACTTCTCCTGATATTATTCAGAGGATGAATTTACATCTGTATCACTAATGTAAATGTGGTATCAGGTTGCTTAGGCAGGTTACAACTTAATTGAACCTTCCCAGCAATGGGAATAAGAGCCAATTTGATGTAGCAGTTTTAGCATCCAACTAGAAACAGGAGTTCTAGTCCCACCTTAGGCACAAAGCCAATTTTTTTATTTTTATTTTATTTATTTTGTCAAGCATGTATAGGATAACAGATATAAGTATAAACATGATTATGAATACATGAAATGGATATGAATAAATGGAGACAGTAGGACAGGGATGGTAGGCACATTGGTGCGCTTATGCACGCCCCTTACAGACCTCTTAGGAATGGGGTGAGGTCAACAGTAGACAGTCTAAGGTTAAAGTTTTGGGGGTTTGGGAAAGAAACCACAGAGTCAGGTAGAGCATTCCAGGCATTGACCACTCTGTTCGTATTTTCTCCAATCGAGTTTGGAGCGGTTTACCTTAAGTTTGTATCTATTGTGTGCTTGTGTATTATTGCGGTTGAAGCTGAAGTAGTCATTGACAGGTAGGACATTGTAGCAGATAATTTTATGTACTACAGTTAGGTCGGACTGAAGGTGGCGTAGTTCTAAGTTGTCTAAGCCCAAAATTTCAAGCCTGGTGGGAAATTTTGTTGAAGGCAGAGGAGTGGAGGACTCTTCTCGTGAAATATCTCTGGACTCACTCAATTGTATTAATGTCTAATATGCAATGCGTGTTCCAGACAGATGAGCTGTATTCAAGACTCTCCTTCTCCCTCTCAGCCTTTGGAAGGATGCAATGAAAAACCTTGCCAAAAAGAAACCTACAGGGGATTGTCCAGGCAGTCACCGGGAGTTGAAGGCATCAAAAAATAATGGTAAAGCTACCCAAAGAAGCAGTTGCTTTGTTTACGTTCCCTTCAGTGTTGTCACTCTTGGTCTATATTTTTGTGGTTGAAAATTTATTGGTTTATTTGTTTATTCATTTATTTAGTTAGTTATTGAGATGGGGACATTTTTATACAGAAGGAACCCTCCACATTTGCTTTGGAATTTATTTTAGGCAACATTTACGTTTTAGGCAACATAGCAATTTATGCAGGGGTGGGATTTTACCGGTTTGGACCGGTTCAAGTGAATTGGTAGTTCCGACGATCAGCTGGGGAGCAAACTGGTTTGCTCTGACAATCAGCTGGGCCCGCCCACCTGGGCCCGCCCACCCACCCGTATGCTTTACTTACCTTTATCTTCACAGCTGATTAGCGTGGCAAAGCAAATTGCTGTGCTTCAGCTGTTTTAATTCCCTAGCACTAATGTGGAAGGTGATTTTTCATTGAACTGTGCACACACGCGCAGTGCGTGATCACCGAACCAGTTGTTAAACCGGAAGAATACCGGTTGTTAAACCGGAAGGATACCACCACTGAATTTATGGGATTTTTTTAAAATGTACATGCTGTAGGGAATGAACAAGCTAGTGAAAAGCATAGAATGTTGTTTTGCTTTACTTCTGATTGCTTATTCATTTAGCACAATATTTTGTACTGTGGCAGCTCCTCTCTGGAGTACGAAATGAAAATAATTCCATCAATTTGCCAAAATCAATGGAAAATAATCCAATGATATTCAGGGAACATCTTCATGAAAAACATATAATGTCACCTTACCATTTGTAACAGTGCACATATTTGATGTTTTTATAGGGCAGAAAAAACACTTCAAAGCCGCTTTTCCCTGCATTATCTGGCTTGTAGCTGTCTAGATGATCAGTAGTCTGATAAAGCTT
The DNA here is from genome assembly GCA_012654045.1 of Ptyas mucosa. Taxonomy (NCBI): domain Eukaryota; kingdom Metazoa; phylum Chordata; class Lepidosauria; order Squamata; family Colubridae; genus Ptyas; species Ptyas mucosa. The sequence continues at coordinate 10,526,692 of WNWU01000021.1, read as the reverse complement.
CAATCTAATTTTAACTGCAGTATTGTTTAGGCTTCTTTTTTTTGCTCATTAAAACTGTATGAATCCAACTGTATAAATTGTAATGAATGAATGAAAAATCAAGAATGAAAGATGATCTAAAAACATTCCAATTCATACAGAACAATTCTACACTAAGCAAAGAACTATCAGCAAATATTTGACTGTGATTTCCTCTCTTCGTTTTTGTTTTTCTCCTCCATGCAGGGTATTAATTTAAAAAAAATCACAGACAATCCATTGCAATGACTCATGTTGAATCAATGTATCTTCCTAAATATGCATTAAGTTGTCTCTAATACCAAAACATGTTTGCATTTTTAAAATTGAGGCATTGTGAATCACTTAGAACAACGATGACCTGTTTTATGGCACCAAATATTTTAAGACAGAGAAGAGTTAGATGACCTTTTTTACAATATCCCCTTGATATGAATCAGTGTAAATCTAATTACCAACAATCATGCCCCCTACCAAGAACCAGTGCACATCTGTTCATTTTAGTAGATTTACTATCATTTACTTGCTATGTTCTAGATTTCCAAGAACAGGCTGATGAAGGGCATATGGTGGAAAAAATACACACTTTGCTAATGCTATTTATGAATATTGGCAGCATGTAGTAGTAGCCTTCTGTGAGAGGAAGGCTCATGCATTCTCACTGCTAAAATAGAGCAAGTGAAGATAAAAGAAAATGAAAAATAAAGAAATGACCTTCTATGTGTTATTCTGAGAATAAACCCTATTCAATGAAATAGCACTTTTATGCATAGGGTTTACGGGTAGTCCTCAACTTACAACAGTTTGTCTAGTGAGACTACTCAAAATTACAACAGCACTGAAAAATGTGACTTATAATTGTTTTTCACAGTTATGTGAGAGTCAAGGATGACTCTCATCGTGGTCACCACTTTATCCTTCTATCACCAGGAAGGAGATATAGAAGCATAGCCAGCCGCACAAACCGACTGAAGAACAGTTTTTATCCGTGGGTTGTCAGACTCCTGAATGCAAAATAACATCATAACTACGTAGTACGATGGACTTGAAGGGCCGGCACAACGTTTAACTTGTTCACACTGGTGCAAAAGGACTGGGTGTTTTGTTAATATGATTTATTGGGTTAGGGATTTTCTGTTTCCACTGTGAGTTGTATTGTGTTGGGGGGGGGGTGCACTGAGGGAGCTCCACCAATCACGCCCACCAAGCCACTCCCACCAAGCCATGCCACAGCCACCAAGCCACACCCACAGAACCAGTAGTAAAAAATTTTGAAACCCACCACTGCACTGCAATGAATCTTGGCTAACTGAAACCTGTGAATATAGAAGAACAATTGCAACCTAGTTCTTGTATTGATTTGGAAAATATTAAATTGGTTAGTCCTTATCAAAATGAAATCTGTATTAATTCTTCTTTTCACTTATCAGAAGGCCTGATCAGGGGATATGGAAGAAACTAAAATGCCGTTGTTAATATCATATTTCTATCATTCCTGCAATAAAATAGTCAATGCTTATGTACAATTGCTACTATGTAAACTATACTATTTAAAAAATAAATAAACATTGCAATGCATTTCTGGCAATGAGTACAGAAATAAAAATAAGTTAGCAAAACGTAGTTTTAAGTAGTCAAGAGTTTATGATAATTATCTTTCTAGATGCTCAACTTCTTTCTGGAACAGTTCTTAGATACACAAGGAGGATTGATTCAGCGATGGGTTTCACATATTCTTACCAGCGGTTCTCCACCTGCCCACACCTTCCATGCATGCGGCCAGCCTTCCACGCATGCGCTTTGCTCGTGCAGGCGCCTTCCGCGCATGTGCCCAGCCTCAAAAACATAGCTAAATAGGACAGCATTATGCCAGAGCACCCGCAGTCGCTGCTACTGGTTCGCCTGAACTGGTATGAACCAGCTGAATACCACCTCTGGATTGACCCAAGGATACTGTGCTGGTTTTCTTTACCATCATAGTAATTCTATTTATCTGTCATAATCACACAAATGTTCTCAAGGGTTTTTTGACAATATCTATATGATTCAGAGAAAGGTGAAATAGTAAAGATGTGTTCTATGAAGACCTGCAGGTCTACTTATAAAAATAATTAAAAACCAGGATGGATTACAACTCCCATAACTGCTAATCATTAACTTTTTGTCTGGAGCTGACACAAATGTGAGAAAATCTGAAGAGATTTCTTATTACTGTAAAAGCTGTAACTGAGCCATGAGACCATGAGAAGAGCAACTGAATTACATACTCTCAAAAACTGTAAAAGTAACCATTGCTTCTGAATCCAACAGAGACATTTTTTGTCCTTAATTTGCAGTATCTTTATATATGTCACCTTTCTAGTTACAGACTTGTACAACATTATATAAAACATTTACGGATGAGGTCCTTCTCTGACAATATAATTTAGTCTTACCTCAATGTGTTACATTTATCATTAGATCATGCAGGTGAGTATAAGGGCCTGGTGTGGCAAAGGATGGTTCATCTGCACTTTTTGTATTGTTGGTAGATTGGTGCTACATGTACAATTCTATGTAAGTATATTATGCACATTAGGTGTAAATTCTAACAACAAAACTTAATTTGAATTATAACAATGACCTAACATATTCAATGTGGCCACTGCAAATAATTTAGACCCAAAAGATATATGAATTAATCCTCAGCCACTGAATAACTTGGGCCAGTTATTCTGTTTCAGCTCCAGTGCTCAGTCTATAAAATAAAAATATGCCAACACCAGATGATAGGAGAAAAAAGAGTTAGTAATGAAAAGCATTCTACAAAGCCAGATTCCAAAGAAATTATTTTGTGCACTGGCAACAGGAAAAATTTCCAAGTTAGAGTTTAAACAGTGTGTTTCTGCAGATTTTTCAGGTTATCCAAAAGTTTTCAACAATACTACATTTGAAAGTGTGTGGTGTTATGTGGGTAAAAAAGTTTTTTGTAACCTGTTTTTAAAGGTACATAGTAATAATGAATGAAATACAATCAATTTCTTCATCTGAACCAAAACGTTTTGGACTATCACAGTGGACTCCTTGGCCATATTTTACCATCATCCCAGAGCTTTGGATGTATTCAAGGTCCAAGCATTTGCGCTGTGCGATTCCCCCCTCTCAAAGGTTTGGCCCTCCACATTATCGAGGGGCTATCTTGATGACGGGTTTTGGAACCCTGAGAGATGGCATGCGTCAAAGAGGAGATTGAGGGGTTTTTAAAATGTATTGTTAACCAAAATTTTAAGGGGTTCTGGGATGACCAGAGTGGGATTGGGGGAGAACACACAAGGGTCAAGGCCGTGCCCAGTGGAGGGAAGCAGCATAAGGGGTGCAGGCTGGGACACCAAGGAGGGGGCTAGAGCTCTATCTAATGAGGGTTGCTTGATTTGTACTGTGGGTGGGAGGGTCAGGTATGGTGGAAGCAGGGGGCCATATCATGTTACGGGAGTACACACTCGGTATCTTCGAGCGATTGCGCACTCCAGTCCCCAATGCTTTACTCATTCCCCAGGTAGTACAGACCCTCAGGGCCTGGGCCATCGGCTGATGTTGTGCAATGCCAGGTCTGTGATAAATAAGCCCCCCCTCATTTACGATCTTATTCAGGAGGGGGGAGCGGATGTGGCGGGTATTACAGAGACCTGGTTGGGCCTGGAAGGGTGGGTGCCCCTGGTTGAAATGTGCCCACCAGGTTTCCAGGCATTTCATCAGTCGAGGGCCCAGGGTAGGGGCAGGGGGGGTGGCAGTTATTATTAAAGAAAGTCTATGTCCGAGGGAGGCCACTGTGCCGCAGATAGCTGGATGTGAGTCCCTCCTTGTGAAGTGGGGTCGTGGGGTGCAGATGGGCCTGCTGATTATGTACTTGGCTCCCTGCTGCGTGGCAGTGGCCCTGCCTGAGCTGCCTGACGTGGTAGCTGGGGTGGTGGTTGATACCCCCAGGCTTATGGTTATGGGGGATTTCAACCTGCCATCTGTCAGCAAAACATCCATGGTGGCTCAGGAGTTCATGGCTTCCATGATGGCCTTGGACCTGACCCAGTTAGTTCAAGGCCCTACTCACATGGGGAGACACACTCTGGATCTGATTTTTATCTCTGGTCAGTGTCAGAGTGATCTGGAAATAGGGGATTTAGTCGTCAAACCCTTGTCATGGTCTGATCACTCCCTCCTTCGCATGGACTTCCAAACCGCTACCCCTTGCCACAGGGAGACAGAACCGACCAGATGGTTCCATCCCAGGCACCTGATGGACCCGGATAGGTTCCTGACGGAGCTTGGGCCATTCCCTGAGGCTCTGGCTCACAGCACAATTGAAGAACTGGTGGCCGCCTGGGATAGGGCAGCCGCTGGAGCTCTGGACTGCGTCGTGCCTTTACGGCCTCTGACTCAGTGCCGATCTCAACTGGCTCCCTGGTTTTCTGAGGAGCTGAGAGAGATGACGCACCAGAAAAGACAGCTGGAGAGTGATTGGAGGGCCAGTCGCTCCGAATCTGACCAAACACTGGTGAGGTCTCATATTAAGATCTACCTAGTGGCGATAAAAGCAGCAAAATTTAATTATTTTTCCACTCTTATCGGGTCTGCAGAGAACCGCCCAGCAGCCCTGTTTAGGGTGACCCGCTCCCTCCTTCATCTGGGAGCGAGGGAAGACCCCTTGCAGGGCAGGGCTGAGGATTTTGTGCAATTCCTGCATGACAAAGTCACTCAGATTCAGGAAGGCCTGGATTCTGATTGGGTAGGTTTGGATGGGGTGACAGAGGTGGGTTTTGAGAATGTTATCTGGGAGGGATTTGACCTTGTGACTCCTGAGGACATGGACAGGACTCTGGGTAGGCTTAGCGCTGCCACATGTTTATTGGACCCGTGTCCCTCCTGGTTGGTGCTGGCCTCCTGAATGGTTACATGAGGCTGGCTCCGGGGATTATTAATGCTTCTTTGAGTGAGGGTTTCTTCCCCCCACTCTCTTTGAAAGAGGCAGTGGTGAGGCCTCTCCTCAAGAAGCCTTCCCTGGACCTGGCTGTATTAGCGAATTATCGTCCAATCTTTAACCTTCACTTTGTGGCGAAGGTTGTTGAGAGTGTGGTGGCGTGACAACTTCCCCAGTACCTGGATGAAGCCGATTATCTACATCCGTTCCAGTCGGGCATCAGGCCAGGGCATAGCACGGAAATGGCATTGGTCACATTGGTTGAAGATCTCTGGAGGGCTCGGGACAGGGGTTGTTCCTCTGTCCTGGTCCTATTAGACCTCTCAACAGCTTTTGATACCATTGACCATGGTATCATGCTGCGATGATTGGAGGGGTTGGGAGTGTGGGGCACCGTGTTGCCGTGGTTCTCCTCCTTCCTCTCCAACTGTACGCAGTTTGTGTTGGCAGGGGGACAGAGGTTGACCTCGAGGCGCCTTGTTTGTGGGGTGCCGCAAGGGTCAGTCCTCTCGCCCCTTCTGTTCAATATTTATGTGAAGCCGCTGGGCGAGATCATCTGTGGTTTCGGGGTGAAGTTCCACCAGTACGCTGATGATATTCAACTGTACATCTCCACCCCAGACTACCCCAATGATGCCCTTGATATGAAGTTCCGGTGCCTGGAGGCCGTGCGGATCTGGATGGGGAGGAACAAGCTCAGACTCAACTCTTCCAAGACCAAGTGGCTGTGGTTTCCGGTGTCCAGGTATAGTCAGCTGGTTCCATCGTTGACTATTGGGGGCGAGATCTTGGCCCCCTCAGAGAGGGCTCACAACTTGGGTGTTCTCCTGGATGCATGGCTGTCTTTGGAAGATCATATGACAACCATGGCCAGGGGAGCTTTTTATCAGGTTCGCCTGATACACCAGTGCGTCCCTTTCTGGACTGGGATGCCCTGCGCACGGTCACTCATGCGCTTGTCATGTCCCCTCTGAACTACTGTAACACTCTCTACATGGGGCTCCCCTTGAAGAGTGCTTGGAGGTTCCAACTGGTCCAGTATGCGGCCATGCAGGTGGTTTTGGGGGCGACCCAGCGCACCCACGTAACACCCCTCCTGAGCGAGCTGCACTGGCTCCCAGTGGTCTTCCGGGTGCGATTCAAGGTGTTGGTCACCACCTTTAAAGCGCTCCCATGGCTTAGGACCGGGGTATATGCGAGACCGCCTTCTGCCACCAACAGCCTCCCACCAGCCAATATGCTCCTACAGAGAGGGTCTCCTCAGGGTGCCATCGGCCAAACAATGCCAACCGGCGACACCCAGGGGGACAGCCTTCTCTGTGGGGGCACCAGCCCCCTGGAATGAGCTGCCCCTAGAGCTTCATCTCATCCCCGACCTGCGTACCTTTCGCTGCACCCTGAAGACTCTTTTGTTTCAACAAGCCAGACTGGCCTAATACAAATTTTATAATGGGTGTATGTTTATTTTTAATCTGTGGGCCAAATTTTTATATATTCGATTTTAATTTGTTTTAAATTTTGTAAATTTATATGTGTTTTAATATGGCTGTACACCGCCCTGAGTCCTTCAGGAGAAGGGCGGTATAGAAGTCCAATAAACATAAACATAACATAAACATAAACATAAAACAATTCAGGAAATTAACATTAGACAAGGTTGAGCATTCCCAGAGATTGGTCAGCAGTGGCACATGGGTACAACCAATCTTGCAGTACACCCATTATTCCACAACTGCATTGCTTACCTACACCCAGCCATACTCATTCACCTCAAATCATACCCCATTTACATCATGCCAAAAGCAATGAGATGCCAGGAAGAAATAAGAATATAAAGAGTTCTGCCTTCACCAGAGGAAAAAAAAGTAAAGGTTCCCCTTGCACATATATGCTAGTCATTCCCGACTCTAAGGGGTGGTGCTCATCTCCGTTTCAAAGCCAAAGAGCCAGCACCATCCAAAGATGTCTCCGTGGTCATGTAGTCGGCATGACTAAATGTCAAAGGTGCACAGAATGCTGTTATCCAAAAGTGGTCCCTATTTTTCTACTTGCTGTCAGATCCATGTATCTGCCATTCTTTGTGGAAGAAGGGGAGGGGGATTTGGAGTTGTCACATTTAGTTATTTTCCTATGTGTCCTAAGTATCCAATTTCTTGCCTGATCCTCTTTGTATAAACTTTACCCAGATTTATAACCATTGCCTGGTGACAGGAATGCCTGGTGAATTCTCACACCCTCAGGAAATGAAAAAGAAGGTGGGGGAACGAGTGGATTGTAACATGACCCTGAGAAGCTCTTCATATCTGTTTCTCAGAGAGGCTGGCGCAATTCGCATTCACACAGGCAGATTGATTGGAATCCACATGGGAAGGTGGGGAGGGGGTTCCTAATTTCCTTTATCCTGAACTGCATGCCCTGAGGGACCCCAGAGCCTGCTGTGAGTTTTGACTTGCTTTCATCCCTTTCAATAAACGGTTCCTTTTGAAATACAAAGTTCTCAAGAGTTTGTACTTTATTGGAGGGGGGGGAGCTGGTCCTCAGACTTGCATTTTTTACATGCTTTCGAGCTGCTAGGTTGGCAGAAGCTGGGATAAGTAATGGGAACTCACCCTGTTACGTGGCACTAGGGATTCGAACCGCTGAACTGCTGACCTTTCGATCGACAAGCTCAGCATCTTAGCCACTGTGTCCCCCTCACCAGAGGAAAGGGGACGGCTTACTAGGACATGCAGATATACCCATATACTCCTATATTTTCCACCATCAAAGCCTACAACTAAGTAAAAAAACCACTCTCAAGAGTTAAATCTTACTGGCATTTAGCATTAGCAAGTGAAGCATTTTTATTTCAACCTACAATTCATCTGTTTCCCACAACAAATGAAAAAAAATGGCCTGTCTTACTAGGAAGATTTAATGATTAATAGTAAATTGCCTTAGGCTCTCAGGCACTGATGGACCAAGAAGGAAGGGACAAATACCTCATACTATATAAATATAATAAATAAAAAAAGTGGAGCAACATGGTCATATATGTCCAACAGTTTCTGAGTAAGTTTAATTTCAAAAGGTTGCCTCTGGAAAACAACAAAATTGCCTGTAGAGCCTAAACCTATGCGATTAATCATCTCACTGTTGTGAAATGATAGCATATCCACAGGGTAAGAGGATTCGTGCAATATATAAATTGCAGCATTAAACTGACTTGGAATTAAACAGAAAATATAACTAAGAGCTATAAACGTTTCAGAGATGGTACTTTAAAGCTTTTTCACATAACCATGACATAATCGCATTCCATGTGACATTCTAGAATATATATTTGTCTTTCTTTGTCAAACCCATAACTGACATTCACTGCCATGAGGACAGTTTTGACTTGCCATCAAATGTTGTTGTTATTGTTGTTGTTAGTTGCAAAGTCGTGTTCGACCCATCACAATCCCATGGAAAACATTCCTCCAGGCCTTCCTGTCCTCTACCATCCCCTGGAGTCCATTTAAGTTCATGCCTACTGCTTTGGTGACTCCATCCAGCCACCTCATTTTCTGTTGTCCCTTTCTTCTTTTGCCCTCAATCTTCCCCAGCATTAGGCTCTTCTCCAGTGAGTCCTCCCTTCTCATTAACTGGCCAAAGTATTTGAGTTTCATCTTCAGGATCTGACCTTCTAAAGAGCAGTCAGGGTTGATCTCCTCTAGGACTGACCAGTTTGATCGCCTTGCAGTCCAAGGGACTTGCAGGAGTCTTCTCCAGCATCAGAGTCCAAAGGCCTCAATTCTTTGGCACTCAGCCGTTCTTATGATCCAACTTTCACAGCCATACATTGCAACTGGGAAAACCATAGCCTTGACTATATGCACTTTTGTTAGCAGGGTGATGTCAAGTTTATTGTTTTATAAAACAATACACTTGATGCAGTGGTGGGATTCAAATAATTTAACAACTGGTTCTCTGCCCTAATGATTTCTTCCAACAACCAGTTCATCAAACTGCTCAGAAAGTTAACAACCGGTTCTTCTGAAGTGGTGAGAACTGGCTGAATCCCACCACTGACTTGATGCCATCAAGTGTATTGTTTTATAATCCAGTCTGAGGGCTCCAGAACCATCTGGGCAGGTCCAGGGTTAGCTAAATCCTAGAGAAAGAAAATTGCATGGGTAACTAAAGTGATTTGGATCTGACTAGCCTTACCTGTCCAACTGAACTCATTCCATTTTCGAAGTGATTCTATGATATGGAAGTCAACAATGGGATTATTCAACCATAATATTGATGTATTTATGTTATGTGGTCCAATAGTACTGTTTTGATTTTCAAATATCCTCCTTGGAAGTAATTCACCAGGAAGACGGGATTGCTCAGTAGGACAGTACAGTATGATACAATATAGCCAATCTATAAGTGAAACCTAAATAAAATTATCTCATTCATTTTTAATAAAAAGCTGTAATATTATTATTTCCAGATAACAACTTCAAGTTTGTTCTACTTTAATGATTTCTTTCTAGCTTGTATTTCTTGGTAGAATAGAGATGATTGCTGATATTAATGGTTCTCAAAGAGCTATTGGGTAATACAAAGTTTTGTATTAAGTAGTGGAAGCCAGTCTCCACTACTCTTTGAAGGGGGAAATTATGTCTTAAGTCCAGTTTTTTTTCTGTATGAAATTAATTTCTACTTCAATATGAATCTAAAATGACCTTAGCCATTTTGACTGAGGAATTTCATTGAAAATTGGGTTCTGGTGTAATCAGTGAATAGGCGATTACAGATCTAATATTTTAAAGATCAAGGAAAAACTGAGAAAGACTAAAAGAACAATTAAATGCTGAGTGGGGCCATGTTCTAGGAAAAGCTGACTAAGAATGCTAAATAATTTAAGTGATTTTGTTAATTAAATACATTAAATTTTTGCTGTTCATCTAAAAGTCTTGCATCATTCATAAAGAACAAACAAAATGGGAAGCACCCTGTTGACTTTCCTGAATTCTTAATATTCTTATTTCTCTGGACTGAGTTCTGAAGGACTTCTGTTGTATGGCCAATCCTTTCTCTGGGAATTTTTTCAGAAGATGGCCCTGTGGTTTGTTTATTCAATACCTTCTTCTGTGATATGACAGTCATAAAATTCTATACTGTCCTCCAAGGTACCTGAACTATTAGGAGAATCCCAATTCAATTCAGTGTAGAGAAACACTTACAATTAGGCAAGAAAAACCAAAAGTACACATATACTGTAGACTGGGTGAAACCAGGCTTAATAGCAGTAACTGTGAGAGGGATGTTGGAGTCTTAGTGGACAACCAATTAAATATGAGCCGGCAGCCAAAAAAGCCAATGCAATCCTAAATTGCATTAACAGAGGGATACAATCAAAATCAAGTGAGGTACTAATACCACTCTACAAAGCCTTAGTAAGACCACACCAAGAATACTGCATCCAGTTTTGGTTACCACACTATAAAAAGATGTTGAGACTCTAGAAAAAGTGCAGAGAAGAGCAACCAGGATGATTAGGGCACTGGAGGCTAAAACGTGAAGAACGGTTGCAGGAACTGGGCATGGCTAGTCTAGTATAGAGAAGGACCAGTGGAGACATGACAGCAGTGTTCCAATATTTGAGGGGCTGACACAGAAAGGAAGGAGTCAACCTATTTTCCAAAGTACCCGAAGGCCAGACAAGGAATAATGGATGGAAACTGGTCAAGGAGAGATTCAACCTAGAAATAAGGAGAAATTTTCTGACAGTGAGAGCAATCAACCCATGGAACAGTTTGCCTTCAGAAGTTGTGGAAGCTTCATCATTGGAAGCTTTTAAGAAGAAACTGGACTGGCATCTGTCAGAAATGGTGTGGAGTGTCCTGCTTTTGGGGGGGGGGTTGGACTAGATAACCTACAAGGTCCCTTCCAACTCTGTTAATCTGTTAAAGTCCTATATCATTTTGGATTACAATATACTTGGCAGCAGATGCCCCTAAGCATTATCACTTCCTGTTTAATAACTCCAAAGAAGCTGTAAACATCTTCAGTCCAATCTTTGACGCCGAAAGCAGGCTGGAGTACATTTGGGCAGTACAATATTTCTTCCAATCCTTTGTAAGGATTCCAGTTTGAATATTCAATTTGTTTTGAAAGAGAGCACTTTCCATCTTGACAAGTAAAATCCACAGATGGGGTCCATGCTTTTGAGTCAAGCCTTACTTCTGCATTTTCAGGTTTTAATGGCAGGCCAAGAGCCATAGTTGTAAAGTTATATGTCTAGCAAGTACGCTTTCTTGAATTTTCCAGACTGAGTAGATGGATCCACACGTTCTGCCACATCTCACAAGTCCTCTCACATCAACACCTCCGAAAAAAGGTGTAATGACCTTCAATTCATTCAGAATGTTGCCATTGGGTTTCATAGAGAGGTAGAACATAAGGTTCACATCAGCTCATTTTTTGGGACCAAATCTATTGGCAGCCTCTTTGCTTTCAAGCATAACTCAGTGTACTGAATATAATCTATAAATCCCTAAGCAAACCAGATTTGTTAAATGCCCATGCCCTGCAGAGCTCAGGGAGTTTCTTTTATGGTATCATTCCCTCCACTAAGGGATCTGTTTGAATGCTTGACTGCTGGCGTTCTGGGGGACAATTAAATATTTTGAGCTTATTCTTACATCCTCTACCTTTTACACCTTTGCAGGTTAATGTTCACTAGTGCTGCCTGCACTGTACAGTACTGTATGCTATTTTAACACATAACTCTGACTTCTTTAGGAAGGAAGAGCAAGTTAGAAATTATTTTAGTCATTTTATTTTATTTTTTTAAATCAGTCAGATGCCCAAAGTCTCTGAGCAATTGATAATAAAATACATTAATATTCCGATGATGACATCCGGGGCTGTGGGCGGGGCCTCCCGCTGGTTTTACTACTGGTTCTTGTGAACCGGTCCAAACCGGGGCAACCCACCACTGAGTAAGTCTAACCTTCTTTGTGAATTTCTTTAATCCCTAAATACCTCCAGATATTTTTTCTCAAATGATCTTCTAGCTGGCACAATTATTTTCACTCTAGATTATTTCAGTGGCAGCTACATTCATTAGTCACTCATTTAAATTAGTACTTTGCACTGAGAAATTTTCTGGGCTGGCTTGTTAACATTACTAGGTGAATTACTTTATATTTGAAAAAAAAGAAACCATAAATTGATTTAACCATATACCTTTAATGGTGTTGACAGTGGACCAATCTACAACTCATATCAAGAGTGGTTTATAAAATCAATTCCACTTGCTTAGAACTTATCACATTTATACAACCAAAATATCTGGTCTCTATAAACAAGATTCTATGCAATGAAATTCCCAATAGATTATAAACTGCATAGATCTATCTACAGTTTACCATTTTAAAATGGCTATATTTTTCTCAGAGAATCAAGATAGTCAAGAAAATTCACTGATTTAGTCAACTAACCATTTAAATTTTAAAAAAAAACTATAGAGCCAATACAGAGAAAACAGTAGGACATATTCATCATCCGTACAATTGACCCCAATCTGTTATAGATCGTCAGTCGTCTTTGAAGTGGCCTTTGATATAAAAATTGCAGTCTTACTGGTGACATGTAAGTTCATTCCTTGTAAGAGGTAAAACCACATTTTTACTTCAGCAAAGGTTCAGTCAGATGTTATGTAGTTCCTCTACTTAATGCAATTCCATTGGTAGTGTAGAAAGTTAGCACCCACCCCTCTCCTAGAAGAATGAAATATTTTGAGAAATATTAAAAAGGCAGACTATTATATTTCCCTGGATGAGAAATGGAGAAACATGCTCTTGGAAAGCAGCCCCCACCTTCCTTAATACCCCACAGCAGATGTCAGCACTTAAGAGATAAAGAGATAGCTAGTTCTACTCATAAGCAAATCCCTACAGCAAGGTCTGAACAAACGTAGGATTAGCCCTCAGCCACAATAGGAATTGCCCAACAAGTCCCTTCATTGTATCAGCCAAATTTCAACCAAACCTGGAAGCTGAGACAACCTACAGAGCCAGCTGTTCCTGGCTACAACAGCCATTAGAATACACGTTGTTGCACAGGAACAGGAAGCTCAAGTTCAAAGCCCAAGAGAAGGTATAAAAACCCCTCGCTCTCAACTCTATGTGGTCACCCAGAATCACACATTCTTGGTGGTTCTGTTCATCATTAAACCTTCTTTCCAATCAGCCTCCATGTTTCCAGTGTCTTTCTCCTGGCTTGGAACTGAACCAGATGGATATTTCTTCCAACAAGTGGCTACAAAAATGATATGCTATAAATAATTCTTAGTACTAGATTTGAATTAATTTAATTTAAAGCATGCTTTATATGTTCTGTGCAGTACGTAATGCTATGATGCAGACCAAATGTGTACTTCTGCATGATATCAGATGAATCAAAGCTATAGCTTTCCTTCTGTAATTATATCTACTTTAGGTGGATAAATAGTTATAGTTATAAAGGAAGGAAGGAAGGAAGGAAGGAAGGAAGGAAGGAAGGAAGGAAGGAAGGAAGGAAGGAAGGAAGGAAGGAAGGAA
>WNWU01000021.1:10484029-10513149 GCA_012654045.1 Ptyas mucosa | reverse complement strand
GAAGGAAGGAAGGAAGGAAGGAAGGAAGGAAGGAAGGAAGGAAGGAAAAAGAAAGAGAAGAGAAGAATGACCATAGGTCTGTCTCTGAAATTTAAATTTATTTCTCCAGGTTAGGAGATGTTGGGAGATGTTTTGGTCTTACATTTATATTCTTGTGATGGTTGCGGGATACAGGATTTATACAGAATAGTCTCTGAAATCCCTAACCATCTTTTCAAATGTATTGAAATTTCAAGGATGCCGAGTGAGTATTGGAAAAAAAGGCAAAATCAATAATGCTGAAATGTACTCTACAATGTACGTAGACAGACTACGGCAAAGAAGTCTGTGACAGATAACATGGGTGGCAAGGATTCTAAGAAAAAGAAATAATAGGAAGAAAACACCTGGGAGATTCTAAAACAGAAGCATAGCAAATAAAATGTCATGTTAAAAGCAGGGGTGAAATCCACTTACCTTCACTACCGGTTCGCAAATGTGAGCACACACGCCTCCTCTACGCATGCTCAGAGCCTTCTGCGCATGCACAGAGGGTCAAAAACGGACGTGATGACGTCTGAGTGGGGAGGTGGAGCCTCCCGCCACCGGCACTACCGGTTCGCCTGAGCCAGATAGAACCAGCTGCATTTCACCACTGGTTAAAAGACCTTAAGGAGAATGTGTATATGTCTGTACATTCATATGTGTGTCTCATACACACATGCATGTGTGTGTATGTCTACACACAACCAGAATAAACAGTAAAAATACAATCAAGCATTCAGCTATGCTGCTGCAATTGTAAATATTTCAGACTGAAGAATTGGATATTAGATTACAGTCTCAGTTTTTCAGGCAATTATTTATGTTAGACCAAAGATCAAGAGACATTCGTCAATAGGAAATGGGTTTTCTCTACAGTCAGTGAAAGGTGAATTACTGTATAAGGTTTAAATCCATTTTGGGACGGGGGTAAGAATCTCAACGTGGGGATTTGTACCAATAATAGATTTGGAAACTCTTAGTTTATATAGGTGTTTATGTTCACTCTTTTAAAGCATAAATCCCTTGAGCTTGATGACCAATCACACTCCTAGCAAAAGTGAATCATTTGATTCAAAACAACCATTTCCAAAAATATAGTAAGTTTTCCATTTGGATGTAAGTTAGGTGCTTCTGGAAGCACATTTATGAATGGGATGCATACATGTATACTCCATCTGCAGAGTAGTGGAAGAAGCAGAATTTGCAACCTAACATTTCCCTCCTTTTCTGTAAAGCTCTAGTGGATGGGTCTCCAACCTTGGCAACTTTAAGACTTGTGGACTTCAACTGGTCCACAAAGCTGGGTGAAGAATTCTGGGAGCTGAAGTCCACAAGTCTTAAAGTTGCCAAGGTTGGAGATCCCTTGTTCTAGTGTGTTCTTTAGTCATCCAGCAGAGGTGAAACTCCATTTGAAGAAATCGGGGCCCCATTCAGAAGTTCAGAGGAAGACAGAATGGCAGGCTGGTGGTCAACTTATGATATGGTCCAGGGGTGGGTTCTAAATTTTTTTACTACCGGTTCTGTGGTCGTGGCTTATTTTGTGGGCATGGTTTGATGGTCATGTGAAAAACAATACTTTAGGATTTAGCAGAAGTACTGGTCTACCAGGCTTTTAACTACTTGCAGAGCCGTACCGGTCTACCCATTTGTTTTTGGAGCATACTGATCTATCCATTTGTTTTTGGAGCATTCTGGTCTACCTATTTGCGCACTGGTCTACCCATTTGTTTTTGGAGCGCACTGGTCCACCACCATACTGCCTTTTACCGCTGTTCGCTGTAGAGTGGCCCTTTGAAGCTGTTCTGTCCCCATCTCACACACGCACCCAAACAGCCAGCCGAGGTTAAATAACTTTTCAAACACCCAATGTCTGTTATCAGAAACTTGGCAGCAACTTCGTAGCTGCCTGCCAAGAATTTTACTCCAAGAAGGAGGGGGTTGTTCCTCCACCAAATAACACAAACAAAATACACAGAGTTTAAACAGTCCAGTTTGAAAATTAAATCCACAGCAGATTTAGGCATTGTTTTCCAGAGGTGCAAAGTGACTTGCCAGAAGTTTCAGCTTTATCCGTCACAGAGTCTGACTGGCCACCACACTCCCTTATATAGCCTGTGGGGTATGGTCCAGTGACTCAGCTTAATCTCTGGCATGCCTCCTCTTCTGCTGCGTACGTTTGTCTTGCCGACGCTGGCGTGGATCCAGCCACAACTTATCTCTGTCGTCGCTATCCAACTGATCGGAGACACCTGGCTCCTGGCCAATCTCTTCTCCTTCGGCAGACACCTGAGGCATTGCCAGAGAGGACGGTCCTGGAGAGGGAGGCCTGGCCAACTCCTCTCCTTCATGTTCGGAGCCTTCTTCCTCCAATAAGAGGGGCTCGGGGGTCGGAGCCACAACAGAAGTGCCACGGCAAGAATTTGAACAGTTTTTTGCCGCTCTGCCACCACTGAGAGCATCGGAAACCGCTTTAAGGCAGCTTGGCGTCAATTTCCAATCTACCACCACCGAGCGGTTTACAGGGAGCGGATCAGTTCTAGCCGATCAGTTGGGAGGCTTCTTGGCTTCTCAATTTAAAACTAAGATGTCTTGTTTTCTCTCTCTCTCTCTCTTCTTTGTCAAGTGAGCCCTGATTTTTTCCTTCTAGCCGATTAGCTGGGACTCAGGAGGCAGCGAATAGATGGGGGGCAGGGCCATGCAGAGGTGGTATTTACCGTTTCTCCGAACTACTCAAAATTTCCACTACTAGTTCGCAAGAACCGGAGAGAACTGGTAACAACCCACCATTGATATGGTCTAGTTTCCAGCAAAAAAAAAAAAAAAGATCCATTAATAAAATGGGTTTGTTTAAGGACTACGGCATCCGCTTAACAACCAAAAAAATTGTAAAATTTGGTCTGCTCACATAGTGACCCACTCAATAACCCTCACAATGTAGGAATGTAATTCCAGGCTCAATTTCAGTTGTAAGTTGAGGACTGCCTGTACTATAATTGATTTCTACTCTTGTAATAAAAGAGCTTTGAGCAAGATTCACTCTGAAATTTTAGTGTTGGGGTCATATGACAGAGTGACCTCTGTCGCTGATTCCACAGAGAAGCTAATATGCATTCGCATGTCAGTTGCACAGTATATTAGATGAATCTGAATTTCAAATGTTGTCCCAATTGGCCTACAAAAACAGTTGGATTTTTCATATTTGAGGAGCTGAGTCATTAATCCACAACACAACATAAATAATGCTCCAAAGACTGAGTTGCTCTGTTATTTCTATGAAGAAATAAATGAGGAATTACATGATAGTAGCAACATTCATCACAAAATGGCAAACGTCCCAACTTCCTCTTTTGTTCTCATCCAGATTCTGAAGTGACAATGAATACATTTGCTCTAATTAGCGTGATGACATATCATTCAGAAATGGGCCCAAATATAGCAAATACTCAAACACATTTGTATTTGATATATATTCAGATCAACTGTTTGTGTTAATAAACAGCTAACTTGTCCTTCTGAAAGAAAGGGGAGAAGAAGAAAAGAAAATGAAGCGTAAGGACAATATTTCTATGAATTGCTTCAATTATTCTTCACTTTGTATTTATTTTTGGGAGGTGAGTGGGTAGCTGTGGGTAAATGTAGCTTCTCCTCGTTTAGTGCATGCTTTCAAAACACACTCTTTTTCAAACATAATTTTAAAAATTGTTTCAAAGATTGCAGGACCTATTTCTGAGAAACCTTTATTTGAGTAGAATCCACAAGAATAAAAAAATAGGTTTATTTTTTTATATTTTACTGTTCTTTTAAGCATATCTTTAAACTGTATGATGGTTATTGATAGAAATTTCAAGTGGTAAAAAATCTCTTGTATAAGAAAAGATCAAGCCCTGCCAATATCCACATGAGATTTTCTCCTACAACCAACTGTACACTCTAGTTTCTGTAGTCTTAACATTTAAAAAAAAGTGTTATGGTTCTGTAGCATTGATGCATCTTGAATAGCTCTGGTTTGGTAACTACAAACCTTTTGAAAACTGGGGGATGACATTTGAGTAAATAATATATTTTGCGGAGAGATATATAAAGAAATGGTTGATACTGAGTCCTTGCAATGAAAAAGCTAGCATTAATGCTGAACTAATGCTGCTTTAAACCTGGTAACTGCCAATGTAGGTTCTTGCATATTCTCCCATATTAGAAATAGCACTTTACAGTGCTTTTACAGCCCCCTCTAAGCGGTTTATAGAGTCAGCATATTGCCCCCAACAATCTGGGTCCTCATTTTACGCACCTCGGAAGGATGGAAGGCTGACTCAACCATGAGCCGGCGAGATTTGAGCTGTCGAACTGCAGCTAGCAGTCAGCTGAAGTAGCCTGCAGTGCTGCACTCTAACCACTGCACCCTCCCCGGGCTCCAGAGGCTTTCCTTGAGCCTCTGGGAAGGTGAAAACGGCCTCCTCAGGCTCTGGAGACCCTCTGGAGGCTGGAAACAGGTCCATTTCTGCCATTCTCAAACTTCCGGTAGGCCTGTTTTTCAACTTCCCCGAGCCTCCACGCACACCCTGCACTTACCTGCATCCAAAACAGGCTGCATGGGGATTCCTGGGAGGGGAGGGTGGGGTTGGCAGGGCCAGCCAGGAATGGGATTTGGGGGTTCTCTGAACTGCACAGAATCTTAGCTAAGGGTTCTCCCAAACCCCTGCAAACCCCCAGCAGCCCACCCCTGACTCTAATCACTGCGCCACCTCAGCTCTTTCGGAATATTCACCTCGGAATATTCATTTTCTTACCTATAAGTCATCAAGTAAAAACTTTTTAAAAAAATCATAACACTCCTGTACTCTCTCATCATACAAAAAGATACTCTGACTGCTATTACCCTGATGGATTCTATACTTTTGACCTCTGCTTCACCAGGTCTCTGCTTGCACAACATTTAGCGAAGTTCAGTGGAGAGAAAAGGTTAAAAAGAAAATCACTGAATAGGTTCCTATTTTACAACTGTAATTTTACAGCTGAAGATCCATGAATGTAAGCATATGTAGAACCGAGTGTCTAGAATTAATCTTTTATTGATGTCAGTTTTAATAATTTTATCATTTTCTTTTTAATTTGCCACCTCCTGTACCAGCACAGAGCCATGAATAAGTTCCAGAAATTTTTTGATGGAACTTCTGTCTTTTTCACTAAGTATTCTTCAAGAAGCATGGTTCCAGTGGTGGGATTCAAATTTTTCTACTACTGGTTCTGTGGGTGTGGCTTGGTGGGCATGGCATGGCTTGGTGGGTGTGGCTTGGTGCGCACGGCAGGGGAAGAATACTGTAAAATCTCCATTCCTACCCCACTCCAGGGGAAGGTTACTGCAAAATTCCCATTTCCTCCCGATTAGCTGGGATTCGGGAGGCAAAGAATAGATGGGGGCGGGTCAGTCAGAGGTGGTATTTACCGGTTCTCCTAACTACTCAAAATTTCCGCTACCGGTTCTCCAGAACTGGTCAGAACCTGCTGAATACCTCCTCTGATGGTTCCCATTCTTTCCTGTACTTCAACAGTTTCCCAAACTGATACCAGAGAATATTTGTACTTCAGGGTTGAACTGTGGGATCCTTGGTGCTTTCTCAGCTTGGTTGTTTCCTTTGCAAACATTTCATTACTAAATTAGCTAACTGATGATGTTACCTAGTTTGGAAATGAAACGTCTGCAAGGAAATAACAAGCTCAGAAAATAACAAAGACCCCACAGCTTTGCAAACATTTTTGGGATAAGGAAAAGAATGCACAGATGACCTCTTGAAGAAATCTTCAGTTCTTTATTGAGGTCTTTTGAAAATATATATGAGTAAAGAGCAACCAAACTTTCTTGTGATGGGTCAGAAAGTTATCAAAGTGCAAAGAACAGAAGACCGAGAACTTGTAGTTGCTCTCTATATTTATGGGATTAGCATCTTTTACAAAACAAAAGAAGCCCTTGATCTAATGCAGGGGTCTGCAACCTTAAACACTGAAAGAGCATTTGGACCTGTTTCCCACAGAAAAGAAAACACCAGGAGCCACAAAACCCTTCCCGTGCCTGACTATTTCTTGAGCATCCACAAAACTAGCATATGTAGTTAAATTAAACGTTTGTTTTCTCCTGAAACTTTTCTTTTCTTGGATTTATCCATGGTTGGCCTGCTGGGGGTTGGAAAACTCAATAAATCGCGTGCCGGTGGGTGTTGCACATTGGCGTTTGTGATGCATATTTTGCGTGACAGGGAGCCGCAGCAGAGGGGTGAAAGAGCCACATGCGGCTCCAGAGCTGCAGGTTGCTGACCCCTGATCTAATGGAATGTCTTTTAATTTGATCTGGTTCAATCCGTTTTATACCTCAAAACCC
The DNA here is from genome assembly GCA_012654045.1 of Ptyas mucosa. Lineage (NCBI taxonomy): Eukaryota > Metazoa > Chordata > Lepidosauria > Squamata > Colubridae > Ptyas > Ptyas mucosa. The sequence goes on along the minus strand of WNWU01000021.1, from coordinate 10,506,752 downwards.
AAATAGTTCCTCAGCATTACCAATTTGGAAATGTATGGAGAGAAAACAGGAAGGAAGGAAGGCAGGCAGGCAGGAAGGAAGGAAGGAAGGAAGGAAGGAAATTATGGAGAGGAGTTATAGATAAAATACTACTTTTTCTGAACATTGAGCTATAAAGAAGATGGAAGCTTTGAAAGGGATTAGGAATGATCTAATCTTGAGTTGGATAAAGTCTGTTACATAGATAGATAAACTGGAAAAATATCCAAATGAAGTATTATGTAAAAAGAAAGTTTCAGTTACATAGATTTTGAGAAACAGTCATCAAGAGAAATTATTTTTCAAACTAAAGTGGTTAAAAAAAAGTGGGATCTTTAAATCATCCAACAATTCAGAGTTTCTTACTAAAAACACAGGAATCTTGGACTCTTTCGTGTATTAGAAAATTTTGGAATTTTGGTTTGCATATTGGGGGATGCATAAAGAGAGAGGAATACCAGTAAGAGGAAATGCTATTCAATCTGGCATTCTCATCCTTTACCAGAAAATTCTTTTCATGTTCTTACAAGTTGTAAGCCAGAACCAGCCAAGGTTAAATAAAAATGCTGACAGCTAATTAACTAAACAAGGCTGCCTGGGCAATTATGTTCCTGCTTTTTCCCAAAATATCACCTATTTCAATTAGATAACTACTTACAGTAGCTCAGCTGTTTGAACAAAGTTCCACGGATTTTATGCAAAAATATACAATGCAGGAAAGAATTATTTTTAGTGTGGAATTTTTTTCCTTCTGTCTTATTCCAACTATTCAGTCGCACAGAATCTAACTGGAGCACAGGAAAAGAGAGGAGGTAAGCAGGCAATCACAATCCTTATGAATAAACCAGCTTGATTCCAGACCCTGAATGAATATAATTACATGTGTCTTTATTCATTTTCCCTTCTTTCAATCAAACTCAGTCAATGGCTATGATGTTGTTTTACTTAAGAAGTTCCTGAATCTCATTTAAAGAACCATTTTGCCTATCTGTGAGTCCCTGTACTTCTTCTCACACTTTCTATTTAAACATCTCATATATGAATAAGCACTTTATTTATATGGCTCCGTAAGTGCTGTCTCAGTATATCTTATTGCTTAAAACAAAGATTCAAAAATGAAATTACAGTAACTTTTAATGGATTTTGAAACAACAGTGGAAATTGAAACAAGAGGGATTTCATTTTCACAACAATCTTCATATTCACAAATATTAATACATTATTGTTGTTTTTGTCATTGTTAATCTTTAATTTGATTCACATTCTAGGACTGGTCAAAACTTAATAGTTTAAATCCTAACCAAGGATCTAAGACAGTGGTGGGTTTCAAAATATTTTACTACCGGTTCTGTGGGTGTGGCTTGATGGGCGTGGCATGGCTTGGTGGGCGAGGCTTGGTGGGCATGGCAGGGGAAGGATACTGTAAAATCTCTATTCCCACCCCATTCCAGGGGAAGGGTATTGCAAAATCTCCATTCCCACCCTACTCCAGGGGAAGGTTACTGCAAAATCCGCATTTCCTCCCTTATCAGCTGGGACTTGGGAGGCAGAGAATAGATGGGGGCGGGGCCAGTCAGAATTTTTACTACCAGTTCTCCGAACTACTCAACATTTCTGCTACTGGTTCTCCAGAACTGGTCAGAACCCGCTGAAACCCACCTCTGATCTAAGAGCTGTTAAGGAAGAGTCTGAGTATATAAACAGTTCTGAGTAAGGTGTTTTTTTGCAAAGTCAGGATATTCAGTTCTAATAAGTTCAACATTTCCATTTATCTAGTCAACCCTTTGGATTTTGCTCCAAGGGCTCCTACTAATATTGGTACGACCATTGGTTTCTTCCTCCGCAATCACTCAACTCCAATTTGCAAATCACAATATTTTGTTGGGGTTTTTTTAGCTGTTTCTCTTCAATTCATGCATCACCTTACAATATTATTACAATATTAATGAACCAGACTTTTTTTATTTTCCACAATGGTGACATCAGAAGTGTTGTAGGCCAGTTGCCTAGCTGTTTGGATCCAAAGGTTCCACAGGATCTTGATCTGTTTTTGTTAAAATTCATTGGCTGCTCATCATTCCACAGAATAACTCTGGGCACCTTATAATATTATATCCAGTGATGGAATTCAAATAATTTAACAACCAGTTCTCTGCTCTAATGATGGGTTGGGTGGGCGTGGCCATGGTGGGTGTGGCCAAGGGGTGTGACAGGCAGCACTCAGCCTCCTGCACCCACCTGGGAGCAAAAACGGGCTTCAGGGGGGTGAGCAGAACTACCGGTTCTGTGGGCATGGCTTATTTTGGGGCATGGCTTGATGGTCATGTGACAATTCTTTAGGATTTAGCAGAGGTACTTGTCTACCAGGCTTTTAACTGCTTGCAGACATGTACCAGTCTACTCATTTGATTTTGGAGGCACCGGTCTACCCATTTGTTTTTGGAGGCATCGGTCTGCTCATTTGTTTTTGGAGGCACCGGTCTGCTCATTTGTTTTTGGAGGCACTGGTCTACCACCACACTGCCTTTTAACACTGATCATCTGTAGGGCGGCCCTTTGAAGCCCCATGGCAAGAGTTTAAGCAGTTTTTTCCTTCTAGCCGATGAGCTGGGACTCGGGAGGCAGCAATAGATTGGGGGTGGGGCCAAATAAAAGGTAAGAATAACTTGGGGGGGAGGGCGGGGGGCGGGAAGGCCCAGCTCCTGAACAAAGAGAACCGGTTCGGTGACGTCATATCGTCACCGCTACCAGCTCAGCCGAACTGGGCCGAACCGGGAGGAACCCACCACTAGGGGTGAGTCACACACCTCCATGCCCCGTTTTGGGCCTAGGGGGACTCCCTGAAGCCTCCTGGGAGTGAAAACGGGCCATGGGGGGGGGCACACCACCACCCCTCCTATTTTGGCCTAGGAGGCCTCCCTGCACTTACTTGGGAGCCAAAATGGGGCACGTGGGGACTCCTGGAAGGGGGGAGGGGAGGGGCTAGCCAGCAATTTAACTACAGGTTTGCCTGAACTGGCCTGAACTGGCTGAATCCCACCATTGATCATATCCTTATACAGCTTGAAAATATCTTCATTCACCCAGAGAATCATAGGACCATTTTCTTGAAATATTATCTCACTTAAGTGCAAAATAAGTGAATAGGGCTTAGGTAGGTTCTGTGCCCTCCCAAGAGTTGCTGTTTGCCTTTTTTTTTTTTAACTTCTCTCCTGCAGTTATTCTTAAATGTAGCCTTTCCTCTCTGCAGGACTCTCTGAGGGTATGATTTAAAAAAAAGTAAAAATTGCAGCTATAAGTAAATTTATGGGAAAATATTTAAATGTTAAAAATGTTGATGTGACGCTGAATTATATACCAAAGCTCTATAATCTGGAATTGGCATTGAGCACTGGGGTGGGGAGATGTGGCTAAAAGAATCATATTGAGAATTGGAAAAATAATGTTATTCCAGCTGTTACTGAATGGCTTCCAGAAATGTCTGATGCATCTGTTTCAGAAAAGATAGTATTTTCTATTACTCAAAGGATGAAGCAATACTATGTATTACTATGGTAGAGATTTTGTAATATTTTACAACAATATTTTCTATTATTTATTTTATTTATTTTATTTTATTATACATATTTCTATGTTGCCCACTCTCCAAGGACTCTGGGCAGCTTACACCATAGACAGTATACTAAATAGCATATTGCCCCCAACAGTCTGGGTCCTCATTTTACCCACCTCGGAAGGATGGAAGGCTGAATCAATCTTGAGCCGGTGAGATTTGATCCGCTGATCTGCTGAATTAGCAGTCAGCTGAAGTAGCTGCAGTATTGCACTCTAACCACTGCGCCACCTCAGCTCTTATTAATCATGTTACAGTAGTATATGGTACTTTTGAAAGTCAGATGGATAGTGTATAAAGGCAGAAAACTTGGAGACTCTGAGTTCTAATCCAGCCTTAGGCACAAATCCAAATGGGAGGCTTTTGAGCCAGTCATTTTTTCTCAGCCCTAGGAAGAAGGCGATGGCAAACTATTTCTGTAACTTTGCCAAGAAAACTGCAGGGTCTGGCCCAGGCAATCAACAGGAGTCAAGATTGTCTTGAAAGTGCATAAACATGCACACACAAAAATACTTCTTAGAAAACCAATGACTACCAGTAAGTATTTTCCCCCTTTTCCTCTTAGTTTGTTAGGTGCCTCCTTCCCATTTTTCCTTTCCTTTCCTTTCCTTTTTTTTTTTTGGGGGGGGGGGAGGGGAAGAGAGATTCTATTGATTTTTTTCTTTATGTTTGAAGATTCATTTGTTGTGTGTGTATGTGATTAAGTTTAGTGTATTTAAGTGTTTCATCATGTTTTTTCTTTTAAATATAATTTATTAAATAAATAACAAGATGGTAGCCTGCCAGTGTGTTTGAACTTCAAAGCGGGGTTGTATTGACCACATCCTAAAATTGCACCTGTCTCTGTCTTAGATGTCTACCTGATTCTTTAAAAAATGCCTGCAATCTGTTCCCCTCTCACAATATACATCAGAGCCACAAAGAAGGTGATAAAAGAAGGCATTACTTGAAGGTACCAAGTTCCTTCAAACAAGAAAGTACCAAGTTACCAAGGAGAGGGCCCTGTGGCCTAGCAGGTAAGACATTGGGCTTGTTGACTGGAAGATTGGCCGTTCAAGACCCAAGTACTGCATGATGGGGTGAGCTCCCATTCTTGCCCCAGCTCCTACCAACCCAGCAGTTTTAAACCATGGAAATGCAATTCGATAAATAGGTATCACTTTGATGGGAAAGTAACAGTGTTCTATGTGCCTTGGCATATAGTCATGCTGGCCATATGACCACGGAAGTATCTTCTGACAATGCTGGCTCCCTTGGCTAGGAAATGGAGATGAGCACTAACCAGCGGTGGTATCAGCCAGTTCGGACTGGTTCAGGTGAACCGGTAGTGGTGACCTGCGGTTGGGCCTGCCCACCTGCCCCAGCGCTATGCCGTCCTATTTAGTCACGTTTCCTAAGCCGCGTGCAAGCCCTGCACACGAGCAAAGCGCATGCGTGGAAGGCCATTTTCGGTGCGTGGCAAACTGGTGGTAAAATTATGTGAAACCCACCTCTGGCACTAACCCCTAGAGTTGAACACAACAGGACAGGGGAAACCTTTACCTTTTTTACCTTGGCCAAGTTTTACACTTGGCATTTTAGGGTTTTTTTTAAAAAAATAGGTAATAGGTGATAGGAGTTCTGGTGGCTCAGTAGACTAAGGCAGTAATTAACATCCACTTACATCTGCTGCCTGCAATTACTGCAAGTTCAAATCCCACCAGGCTCAAGGTTGACTCAGCCTTCCATTCTTTCTAAGGTGGGTAAAATGAGGACCCAGATTATGGGGGCAATAAGCTGACTTTGTATAAATATACAAAAGTATGAAGGCTATTGCTTAACACATTGTAAGTCGCCCTGAGTCTCCGGAGAAGGGCGGCATATAAATCAATTTAAAAAAAAAAAAATAGGAGAAAATCACAACTCAAAATCCTGCTCCCGGTTGCAATAGAGGACTAAACAGGAAAAGCCATCTGATCTGGAATAATCTGGAACGTTCAGTTTTCTTATGGATGGAATTTATCAATCGAAAAGGGACATACTGTTTTCTCCATATATTTTCTACAAGTATATGACAAACATTTTTTCCCCCAGTTTTTTAATGAAAATCAGAAAAGTCAATGGGCTGTCAGCTGCAAATTCAGCAAAAGAAAATCAGTTAACAGGCTGGAGATATATCTTTCTCCTGAAACTTTTTATCATTGCAGTGGAAAAAGCAGAGCTTAAATCAAGACTAATCAATTTAAATATGAATAACTGACTAATGAGTCTTTGTGATGAACTCTGTAAATAATGCTGCTAATAAGAGCGTGCTATCAAAAGAGGGGGGAAAATGAAGTGATGATAATAGATTAATCAAAAACATCCCTAACCTTAATCTTCTGCTGACAGCTCTAAGAAATTAATAGATATAGAACTTTCAACCTTTCAAAGGAGCACTATTATTTATCCAAATCACAAAATATCAAATACTTCTTGGAAGTTTCTATATTATTATTATTATTATTATTATTATTATTATTATTATTATTTACAAAATTGTTAGTTTGGCATGATCTTTAATATAATATATACTCTGCATCAAGAAATGAAAATCATTGACCTAAAGTTCTTAGTGTTATAGTATAAAAAACGGTATAAAAAACAACAATGTGAAGGATGGGAGGGAAATTAAACAGGGTGCATTATATTCGCCATTTTCTCAGTTCAACTGAGAAACCTTTAACCAACCTTTAATCTGAATTTCTCCTCATTTGTGACATGACATCCCACAGTGCATTAGGAAATAAGGCAGTTGAGAAGTTGTAGATAAGATCTCTTGAGTCTTGTCACTGAGAAAGGTCAGAGAAAATTTTATACAGAAGGAAGTCTACAATTTAACAGATCTCACCGTTGGGCAGACAGCTACTTATTGCCGATTGGAGAAGTGAAATATGTAATAGCCTTTTAATTTTGCCCCAGGGCTCTTAAGTATTCCACCCAAATTTATTTTGATTTTTACTTACAGCGTTACACATTATAAAGATCTTTTTTAAAAAACAGTTCAGGACATAAAACCCTACGAATAAACTCCATTTAGCACTGTGCAATGTACCTATGGATCAGTGGTGGGTTGCCCCCGGTTCAGACCGGTTCTATAGAACCGGTAGTAAAACCAGAGTGAGGCTCCACCTACCGACCCAGACGTCATCAGAATGCTTCTGTGCATGTGCAGAAGAGAGAGCGCGCGCGCATGGCCCCGTTGCAAACTGGTAGTAAAGGTTAGTAGAACCCACCCCTGCTATGGATGCATAGGACTGCACTGTTTATGTCCAAGTTGATAGATGAAATAAATAGCCAGTAGTATTTCTTCCACTGTGATATTAATTGGTACACTTTGCATCTTAAAAGATAACTTCACTGACTGAAATTCAATTAAATAAAATGAGATGATTCATACATGTGTCAGGGTTCCAAGTAACACCCCCAATGAAAGAAAACTCCAAGGCTTGAGGTTCCTCAAAGTTCCTTTTTATTGAAGATATCATATTGGAACATCTGGGAAAACCCAAATCTGAAAGTTTCCAGGTTTTCCCCACCCAAGTGAAAGTTCAAGTCCCTGCCCAGCACCCATATGTCCATCACATGGTCCAATCATCCACCGTCCAAACTGGAGACACCTCCGAGTCATCCAACCCCAGGTGCCAGGGCAATGCATCCTTGACTCTCTGAGAAAGGAATGTTATTTTGACTATAGATATCACCCATACTCTATGCAATCCCCCTTCCCATTCTCCCACAGAAGAATATATGGCAGGCCTGAAGGCCCAAATGTAAAAGATGGCTTCCAGGTCTGACAACATGGTGATCCCAGAAGCTCATGCTTCATTTCATAAATGCATATTATTCCTTGGCTGAGATTTTCTTATTAAATGCGAGTGCCCATTTCTCGCTCACTCTCTCTGTGTATACAGTATATAATATCCCACATCATATTCTACACATAGAATGTTGATAGTCTTTCATACTTCCATCTTCCATGGAAGAAACCCATAATATGCAGAAAAATCTATCCTAGTAGAGTGAGTGAGCATTTAGAAAAGCTCTGAAATATTTCTATACCCCAGTTATTATGCAGATGACAGAATACAAAAAAAAAGAGAATTACAAATCATCTGATGCCTGACACTTGAATACAAGTAGGAAAGTTATTACAAATGCTAGCTTTAAAATCCAGTTTCCCAGAACACATAGGCCAAAAAAGAAGTCTTCCAATGAATGTTATACTTTTTTTTTCATTCATCACAGGCTGCAGTTCATAGACATTTTAGATGCAGAACAGTTCCATTACCTCACAGATGGAAAGGTCTTCTGAACTAGTATTGGATCCTTAGAAGCAGCTACTCAACATTCTGATGATGGTTAAGCAGAGCAACAAAAGAAGCTCACTTTCTATCATTCTCCTAGCCTAAGTCTCAACGGCAGCGAGGAAATTGTTCTTATCTATCTTTCTGCATGTGCACAGAACAGTATAAAAAGGGACTTGCTCAAAGCATTCAAATTTTGTGGGGAGAAGATGCAGTCTATTCAACCTAACAGTATAGGCAATACAATATTGATTGATTAGGCGGCATCAAATAAAATTGTTCATGCCATCCAAGATTCCAGTGATATAAAGAAAACTTTAGAGAAGTGAAACCTATCACAAGTGCTCTTGATCTTTGCCTTTCCTAGCTGGTAAAAGTAGTTCTGGATGAAGCTAGGCAGAGGTGGGCTTCAGATCCTTTAGCAACAGGTTCTCTGCCCTGTTGCTGGATGGGCATGGCCATGATGGCCGTGGCCTAGTCAGCCGCTTGCACCACAGTGGGAAAGGGCATTTTTTGCCCTTCCCAGGCTCCGGAGGCTTTCGTCGAGCCTCCAGGAGGCCGAAAACAGTTTCCCCCAGCCTCTGGAGGCCTTCCGGAGGCTGGAAACATGCCAATTTTTTGCCCTCCCAGACCCTCTGCACGGCCCCTGCACTTACCTGGAATGATGAACGGGCCACATGGAGACTCCTGGGAGGGGAGGGGCAGGGTGGGCCTGGCCAGTCAGGGGTGTCATTTGTGGGTTCACTGAACCCCGGTGATCCTTGGCTAGAGGATCGCCTGAACCCTGCCAAACCCCCAGGAGCCCACCCCTGAAGCTAAGCATGAGTTCCTCATGGCTCAAAAAGGCTGTAATGAAAGGTTTGCTTAAATTAATTCATCCTGGATCATGGTTGTCTGGGGTGGAGGGGAAAAGGGGATGACAAAATGTGTGCCATAACTTCGTGATACTAATCCCAACCACTTTGTATTTAACATTAGCTATCCTCTGCAGGTATGCAAGGATTGGATCTTGCATTGTAGCATCACAACATGCGTTTCATCATTTTGATGTAATCAAGGCCCCCTGCAGACACCCATCCGCTGACTTTACCATGTTGACTCACCAATCACCCCATCAATTTTCAATATTCCATACCTGGCCAGGTGCTACAATGTATAGTAACATCATAGTTTCAGAGATTTCAATGGTGATGCCATCATAATGAAATGTACATCAGGACACTATGATGCTAGATGTCTTACTAATTGGAGGCTAAAACATGAAGAATGGTTGCAGGAATTGGTTATGTCTAGTTTAATGAAAAGAAGGACTAGGGGAGACATGATAACAGTGTTCCAATATCTCAGAGGCTGCCAAAAAGAAGTGGGAGTCAAGCTATTCTCCAAAGCACCTGAGGGCAGGACAAGAAACAATGGGTAGAGTCTGATCAAGGAGAGAAGCAACTTAGAACTAAGGAAAAATTTCCTGACAGTTAGAACGATTAATCAGTGGAACGACTTTCCTCCAGAGGTTGTGAATGCTCCAAGACTGGATGTTTTTAAGAAGATGTTGGATAACCATTTGTCTGAAGTGGTGTAGGGTTTCCTGCCTAAGCAGGGGGTTGGACTAGAAGACCTCCAAGGTCCCTTCCAAGTCTGCTAATTTATTCTATTCTATTCTATTCTATTCTGTTCTGTTCTGTTCTGTTCTGTTCTGTTCTGTTCTGTTCTATTTCCTATTGTTCCCACTGGTGTCTTAATATCTCCTACAAGATATTAAAAGAGCCCTGGTGGCGCAGCAGACTAAAGCAGTGTTTTAACATCAGCTGCCTGCAATTACTGTGAGTTCAAATCTCACCAGGCTCAAGGTTGACTCAGCCTTCCATCCTTTCAAAGGTAGGTAAAATGAGGACCCAGATTGTGGGGGCAATAAGCTGACTTTGTATAAAATATACAAAAGTATGAACGCTACTGCTTAACGCATTGTAAGACACCCCAAGTCTCCGGAGAAGGGCGGCATATAAATCAAATAAAAACAAAAACAAAACAAGATATAATGAGTGTGGTTTGCCCTGTAATGTTGCAATACAATTTTGTCCCTTCGTCCTCTCTTGCAGACATCTACAGCCGTAGATGTCATCAACATGGCAATATTCCAGGCCACTTGGCCAGAATATGCCTTGGAGACCTATTGTCTTTCTAGATGAGATGTCAGAAAGTGATGCTGAAGGATTCTTATTGCTATAAACAAAGCCTGTAGTGTCCCCTGAGGCCCACCTTTCCTTCATCCTCTTCAACATAAATATTAGGGCTGTGCCGGGCTTCAATTTTGAAGGGAGAAATGTGTTTGGAAGTGTGCAGGAGCATTCATGTAACACTTGTTGGCAATATTTTAACAATATCTGTATTTTTTCCCCCAGAATTCCTGCTGCCCTCTATAGTGGCAGTATGAACCCAGGGGAAAATGTCTATTTGGTCAGTTAGAACAAGAACAAATAGATAGCCTGCAACTGTAGAGATAGTATCAGAAAAGCCAAAGCTCTAAATGAGCTAAAGTTGGCAAAGGTTGCTAAAGAACTAGAAAAGGAATTTACTCGGTGATAGTCATAATAAAGGCAAGATAATCAGTAAATCACATGTTCACTGAAGATATGAAAACATTTAAGGAGTAACAAAGAGAAGGGGGAGCTATTCTTTCAGTGCAGTCTCCTGGCAAGACTGGATTAAATTCTGACAGTGACAGAAGAATTCTTCTTTGAATGCATATAAATTTGAATGCTATCCTGAGAAATAGCTGATGGTCTGGGAACAACCCTTTGTGCATAACCTGAGAAATGAGAAATTATGGGAGGAGAGGAAATAGAATTAACAAATTAACAGAGTTGGAAGAGACCTTGTAGGTCTTCTAGTCCAACCCCCACCCACCCACCCAAGCAGAAGACCCTACACCATTTCTGACAGATGGCAGTCCAGTCTCTTCTTCAAAGCTTCCAGTAATGAAGCTCCCACAACTTCTGAAGGCAACTTCATTGGTTCATTGTTCTCACTATCAGAAAATTTCTCCTTAGTTCCAGGTTGAATCTCTCCTTGATCAGTTTCCATCCATTATTCCTTGTCTGACCTTCAGGTGCTTTGAACAATAGCTTGACCCCCTCCTCTCTGTAGCAACCCCTCAAATATTGGAACACTGCTCTCATCTCTCCCCTGGTCCTTCTCTTCACTAGACTAACTATGCCCAGATTTGATTAGACCTTCTTCTAAAAATGGTTCATGACCTCTGGGACGCTGCTGCTAATACTCAGGTTTGCCCCTATGTTCAATGAGGAACTAAAAGAAGATCCAGGAAACTACTGAACTGTCTATCTGAAATTAGTATCTGTGAAAATTCTGTATTGTTACAAGATTGAGTATTTTGAAATCAATGTGGCTATTACCAGAGAGCGGCAGGAGTTTGTCAATCACAGTTCTTAGCAGACTATAAATTTACCTTATTTTTTACTGAATATTTTGTTAATTAATTTGTGGAAATACCTTATACACAATGTCTTGATTTCAGCAAAGCACTTAACAGAGTATCTGATGACATTCTATTAAAGTCTTTACCAGCATTCTCAATCAACTTGCTATTTATTTGTCCCCAATCAGCATAAATCTCATAGTAATTAAGTAGCTGGATCAAAATTTCTACTCAAATAATGCTCATCCATGATTTCTTACCAAACTGATTTTAAAAAAAAAAGGCAAGTGAGAGCACCATCAGGTTAGTCCTGGCAGGTATTTTTCAATTTTTTTATTAATAGATTAATATATAATAATTAATTAATATATATTAATATAGAAGTATAATGAATTTGCAGGTGATACAAAATTAGGTGGGGCAGGTAATATCCAGGAAAACATTCATGCTTTCTAGGATAGATACATTGTTGAAGATAATAGAATGAAGCTAAACACAATGTTCATCATTTAGGAAATAAAATCATATATATGGGTATAAGATGAAGGAAACACGTTTTGGTAATACCAGTTCAGGGCAAAATATTGGAAAGTAGTGATTAAATATTAATAATGGGATGTGACTTAAAAAAAAGGCAATTCAATTTAGGGCTGCATCAATGTTAAAACAGTTTCTATATAGCAATGGCATTTCAGGCTTATATACTGCCCCACAGTGCTTTACAGCAGCTTTACAGCAGCGGTCCACAACCTTTGTGGCTTGGCAGCCCAGCTGGTAGGAGAGGGGGAAACCGGGCTGCAGGAGCGGTGGGCCGCCACTATCATGAGGGAGCTGTGCCAGTGGTGGGTTCCCCCCGTTTCACACCGGTTCTATAGAACCGGTAGTAAAACCAGCAGGAGGCCCTGCCCACTGACTCTGACGTCATGAAAATGCTTCTGCGCTTGCGCAGAAGAGCGCACGCGCGGCCCCGTTGCGAACCAGTAGTAAAGGTAAGTAGAACCCACCCCTGAGCTGTGATTGTGCATGAATGCTGGCCTGCGTCTAGTGCAGCCCAGTTCCAAATAGGCCAGGGCCCAGTAGTGGGCTGCGGCTTGGGTGTTGGGGACCTCTGCTTTACAGCATCCTCTGGATGGTTTACAATGAAGAAGCATTATTTGCATATCACCCCAACAATCTGGGTCCTCATTTTACCCAGCTCGAAAGGATGGAAGGCTGAGTCAACCTTAAGCCCTATCAGGATGAAACTCCAAAACCTGGGGGGGGGGGGGTGCGGAGAGGAAGGAGATCAGTCCCAAGATTCAAATCCAGAGGCTCTTCATCCTGCCTTTGATGACCTGGGGCATGGCATGAAGGCAACACAGCCAGAGAACCGCTATGAATCCCTTTATTGGCACCAACTCTGCCCCCAACATCCCTTTTGCAGCCTGGAGAAAAGCTCTCCTACAAACCTGAAGATAATCTAATCCCAACACTGTAAACAGAATGACTGCAATCAATCACTCCAGCAGGGCAAGATAAAGAGTTCCAGACAGGGAGAATAATCCCAGCAAGACAAGCTAGGCACACAGTAGCACAGCAGTAATTCACACAGTCAGGAGGGAATGCCAGGAATGCAGGCCACAACTCTCAGCACCAGATTAATTCAGTGTTTGTTTCCGACAAACGGCCCTCCCAACTGCCTCTCCTTTAAACTCCATCCCCAGGTGTGCCTTGTGAAGGGAATCGGGGCCCTTTCCTTCCTCGTAAGCCATGCAACCCACGTTACTCTCTTCTCTATTTTTCCCTGCTTGCCCTTCTCCAGTTTCCTCCACAACCAATGGAGCCATCTCTCGCTCTCTGTCAACTGTTCCTCTTCCATCTCAGAGTCAGACTCTGACAGGGGCATGACACTGCCTTTTCAAACTAAGAGATCTTTTAAGGCCTTTCCTCAGCCTTAAAACTTCCTGCCATCTATTCCTTTTTCGTTCGCCAAATGACTTTCTCTGGCATGAGAATCAGGGACCAGCCTCAGCCTCAACTCTCTTAAAATACCTTATACTGCTTTGATCAGACATCCAAATGCTTCACATTCAGCAAGATACAAATGTGATAAGTAAATAAATAAAACATTTCTCGCTCACACAAAATCTATTGAAATATCACTCAAAACAGATGTTCCAACTTTAGAATGTTTCAAGCTTCCGGTGTTATACACATCTTTGGATTTTTAACTGTTATATTTACATTTGTACTACTTTCTCTTATGACAAATCAGGCAAGAAGAATAAATATTTAATATGAAGTAGTTCAAAGACAATAAAACCAAGTAAAAACTGAAAACAACATGTTTTGTTATTGTGCTTCTATGTTTTCTTTTCATCTTCTGTGGCATTGTTTCCATAGTTCTCTTGTAGCTGTTAAGGGAAATGTGCACATGTGTGTATATGCATGCACGTGGACAAATGTATGTTCATGTGTGTGATTTCTATATTTAGAATTCTGTGGCCAAAGAGTCACCTTGAACTCTGGGATACGCAGAAAGAAAGAAAGAAAGAAAGAAAGAAAGAAAGAAAGAAAGAAAGAATAAATGAATAAATGAATAAACAAACAAACAAACAAGCAAACAAGCAAACAAGCAAACAAACAATAAACAAACAAACAAATAAATATTTCACCATCTTGCATAAGGTGACTAGGTGATTCCTTGTGTGTATGTTTACCACCCTGACTGGTGATACCCTGATCAGATTGCGAGTTAATTTGAAAAACCAGATTTCCTTAGCTAAATTCCACCATGCAATGACAGAACAAAGAGAGAAAAAAATAGGATCAGAAGATAAGAATTCCTCACACCTTTTCAATAAACATAGTAAAAAGTCCATGAACCTCTTTTAAGAATTTTATTTCATAAAATCTCTTTAAAAAGAAATAAAGAAATAATAAAACATTTGCTCAGTTGGTTTAGAAAAAAAAAATTAACAGTAGTGGGCTGCTAAATTGGCAAAGTGGTAGCCTTTGCCAAACTCTTCTTACAACTGTTTTTATAGTAAATGTGCATATAGGGGCATGATGGCTCAGCAGTCAAAGGCACTGAGCTTGTAATTTGGAAACTTGATAGCCCAGGTTCAAGACCCAAGCGGGAAGGGTGACAGAGTGAGCTCCCATTATTCACCCTAGCTGCTGCCCATCTAGCAGTTCTGAAACATGCAAATGTGAGTGTCAACCCTGAAGCTGGCCTGACTGAAGCCATCTTGGAGGCTTCAGTATAGGTGATAGGGATAGGGAGGGAGGGGTGGAATAGAGATAGTTGGAGTTTTGTAGCCAAAACAAAATAGTTTCTCCTGAGAACCAAGTACGTTCCCACAGGTGGCTGAAGAGAGGAGGAGTAAAGTTTCCAAGCAACTGGACCAGTGGTGGGTTGCCCCCGGTTTGGACCGGTTCGCAAGAACTGGTTGTAAAACCGGCAGGACGCTCCGCCAACCACCCCGGATGTCATCACAGGTGATCTGTGCATGCGCAGAAGCTCGGCACGCGCACGAGCGAAGTGAGCGCGAGTGCGCAATCCCGTTGCGAACTGGTAGTAAAGGTAAGTAAAAACTCACCCCTGAACTGGACAACACTTCGATTGGACCATGTGAAGGATTGTTTGGGAAAGGGGATGGAAACTATTATGTTTATTTAGGTGAAAACCACAGGAAACTTCAGAGTCGGTTTTCACCAGTTTGTGCCAATATATGCCCAATATACTTGTTCTTTGAGGAACCTGCTTGCCTCAGAGTTCTGTTTGCTATGGGTGTTACTGGGAACCCTGACAGTGAGTAGATAAATAGGTGACACTTTGGTGGGAAGGTAACATGTTTGGTGAGCCTTGGCGTATAGTCATGCTGGCCACATGAACAAGGAAATGTCTTTGGGCAACATCCGCTCTCTTGGTTAACAAATGGAGATGAGCAGGGCCCTCTAGAGTCAGACACAATTGGACAGGGAATTTACCTTTACCTTTACCTTTATGCATATACTGTATTTGAGTATGTGTGCATGTGTGCAAATGTATACATGTGTGTACATACATACTCAGATGTGTATATGTATGCAGAAGTGTCTGTGTGCTAGCACACACATGTGCATGTGTATATACCAAATAATTCAAGAATCAGTTTTCCTAACTTTACATTTGATAAAGTATAAGATAAAACTCTCTTGGCAATTTCATTTATTTTATGGACTTCTTTTTAATTTCCTGAAAAATTCCTCAGATGTTTCACCAAGCAGAAACCTCAAATGTTGCTTTAGGCAAAATGTTGAAACAGATGACCTGGGGTTATTGCAAAGCCTAGACAAAATCCACTTTTCCAATCTGTAAGGCCTCACATAAAGGTAACGCTATTTTTGAAATAAATCAGTACTTTTACGTTAAATTAGGTGAAAACCACGGGAACCTTCAGAGTTGGTTTTGAACTGAACTGAACTCTGAATACTGAATTCATAAAACTTAAGTTTACAATACAGGTTGTCTTCAATTTATGACCACAGTTGAGCTCAAAATTTCCGTTGTTAAGCATGACAGTTAAGTTGAGGTTTGCCCCATTTTACAACCTTTCTTGCCAGAGCTGTTAATTACTGTTTAGTAACACAGTTGTTCAGTGGTGGGTTGTTACCAGTTCTCCCCGGTTCTTGCGAACCAGTAGTGGAAATTTTGAGTAGTTCGGAGAACCGGTAAATACCATCTCTGCCTGGCCCCACCCCCAATCTATTTGCTGCCTCCTGAGTCCCAGCTGATCGGCTAGAAGGAAAAAATCAGGGCTTACTTGACAAAGAAGAGAGAGAGAAAAAAAAAGACACCATAGCTTTAAATTGAGAAGCCAATAAGCCTCCCAACTAATTGGCTAGAACCGATCCACTCCTTGTAAACTGCTCGGTGGTGGTAGATTGGCAATTGAGGCCAAGCTGCCTGAAAGCGGTTTCCGATGCTCTCGGTGGAGGCAGAGCAGCAAAAAACTGTTTAAACTCTTGCCATGGAGCTTCAAAAGGCCACCCTATAGCTGATCAGCGGTAAAAGGCAGTGTGGTGGTATACCAGTGCGCTCCAAAAACAAATGGGTAGACTGGAATGCTCCAAAAATAAATGGGTAGATCGGTACAGCTCTGCAAGCAGTTAAAAGCCTGGTAGACCAGTACCTCTGCGAAATCCTAAAGAATTGTTTGTCATATGACCATCAAACCACGCCCATAAAATAAGCCATGCCCACAGAACCGGTAGTAAACAATTTTAGAACCCACCCCTGCAGTTGTTAAGAGGTTGGGAAGTATGAATGCTGGCATTCAGTACGGACAGAGGGTTCTGAGTTGAGGAAGTTTGGCTTATGTAACACACTATGCATATATAAGTCAGCCAAAACTGTAAAGATAGCTTCATCAGCAGAAGTGATGGGACTTTGTCCAGAGAAACTTATGCACCCATAAATTAGGCACAACCTTTTAAAAATAATTTATTAAGGACTGATGCAAAAAAAAAAAAAAGCAGGAGAATGCAACAGCACCTGTTTATATAACCAGCAAACATTAAGGATGCTTGTGTATGTATTTAAAATTTCTAGAATGCAATTGCCTGGGCCAATTTCCTGGTCAAGTCTGTTCGACTGTCGTGCTTTCAAGACCTATAGCTCTCCTGCTTCCAATGAACTCATTTCAGGCTGAAGCAGTTTTGCTTCAGTTTTGCAGCACAACAACTCACTCTTTGTGCTTTAGAGTCAGTGTATTGGTGTGAATGTGGAAACGAAAGATCTTGGGACTTCCATTTTTCTTCCATCAAAAGTCTTAATACAGAAATCATTCAATGCTTGTAAAATTTACAGAGGATCGTGTTGTGTTGTGTTGTGTTTTGTTTTGTTTTGTTTTGTTTTTTAAAAAATATATTTTCTGAGGGAAGGACAAGAGCCAAGTTTTGCCTCCGTCGTCTTTAAGTTGAAGATGAGGGTTTCCGATCAGACAAGAGATACAAAAAAATATATCCTCTGCAACTTCACCACACTGTATGCAGTGGTGGGATTCAAATTTTTTTACTACCGATTCTGTGGGAGTGGCTTGGTGGGCATGGCAGGGGAAGGATGTTGCAAAATCTCCATTCCCACTCCACCCCGGGGGAAGGATACTGTAAAATTTCCATTTCCACCCCACCCCACTAACCTGCTTTCCAACTCCGTTCTCCTGTGCAGGGCAACAAAAGAAGACCCAACCGATCACCTGGGACTCAATCAGCTGGGGCTCTGGAGGCAGAGAATAGATGGGGGCGAGGCCAGACAGAGGTGGTATTTGCCAGTTCTCTGAACTAGTCAAAATTTCCGCTACCGGTTCACCAGAACCAGTCAGAACCAGCTGAATACTACCTCTGACTATATGACAGGGATGTCAAACTCAAGGCCTGCTTAGATCTGGCCCGCGGTGCCGCCCTGAAAACAGTGAAGGACCGGCCTGCGGTGCCTCTGCCAGCAAAAATGAACCTTGGGAGGACCACAGGCGGCACCCCAAAGCTCCATTTTTGCTGGCAGAGGGCTGCAGGAGGCCATCACAGCCGAAATCGGACATCGAGCTGGACACGCCCATTATGGCGACGCCCCCCGCCCCCCTGAGGTAAAACATAACCCTGAGGCAGCCCTCAATGAAATTGAGTTTAACACCTCTGTTATATGAGAAATATCACCTCAAACAGAAGAGTTTTCAGACACAACCTTATTACTGCAATTTATACTGTAAGAATGAGACACCTGACATAATGAATTTTCAAATCTACATTAACCTTAGTTTTGTCATACCATAGATATCCTTGCCTTCCAAATCCCAGATCATGTCTGTCTTGTCTTCTATTGTTAACAACATCCACTCTTTTATCAACGTTAAACAGCAGGCAGTAAGGTATAATTTCAAGTCTGATAAACCCAATTCTCTTTCTTTTGCATCTTGTAGCACCTTATATTTAACTTGGGGTGTTTTCTTTTGCATACAAGATTATATATAACCTTTGGCCATTGTTTAAATGGTAGATCAGTTATCAAAACAGTTACTGTCTGAAACAAAAACAACATTCTACATAAAATATTTATTTTAATTACAGAAATTCTACGCAGCAGTGCCAATTTACTTTGTCCCTTCTTGATATATCTTTTTTTTTTTGGTCATTCCATGTCATAACATAGTTATTTTGGAATAACTTACAGTTCATATTTGTTATATGAATACCAGGTATTTTATCTTCTTAATCTTAAAACACATTTTATTTATCAATTCTGTTTGATCTTTAACTTCATGATTTTTGTTAACATCTTTGTCTTCTATTTGTTAATCTAGTAAACTGCTAATGCTCCAAATTATTTTAATTTACTCATTAAAAGTTCAACTCCCTTTAAAGGGTCAGCCAAAACACAACCAAGTAATCTATGAAAACTCTTAAGTTGTATAACTTTTTAAATCTTTTTGTCCGCAGTCTTTTCATATTGTCTTATGTCTCTGTTCAATATTTCAAGAACTAAAATAAGCAAAAGAGGGGACAAAGGACAACTTTTTCGTGTTCCTTTTTGTATCTCACATGCTTTGGTTAAACCTGCATTAATGATTATTTGTATCATTTGTGAAGTATAAATCAATTTCACCCATTTTATAAAATTTTCTCCATAATTCCAAAACCAGTTCAAAAGAAAATTCAGTTCCAATGGTCAAAAACCTTCTCTGCATCTAAAAAGATTGATGCGGCTTCTTTTTCATTGTTCCAAATATTCCAAAAATATCTAACATAGTTTTAACATCATCTTTCAACTAACTTTTAGCTAAAAAGTTAGTTGAAAGATGTCATGAATAAATTTTTGCAAAGTTATTTTCTGTTGCCACACTACGGAGAATAGATAGAATTCTTTATTGGCCAAGTGTGATTGGACACAAAAGGAATTTGTCTTTGGTGCATATGCTCTCAGTGTATATAAAAAGACAAGATATATTCGTCAAGAATCATAAGGTACAACACTTAATGATAGTCATATGGTACAAATAAGCAATCGAATCATACCAGGAAACAATCAATATAAATCGTAAGGTATTTAGGTTTTAATGTTATATTAGCCTCTTTCTGAATCTCTGGCATCTTTCCTCCCTGTAGAATAAAATCCATCATGTTTTGTAAAAAATTCTTTCCTCAAAACACATATAATACAAACTCGATAGTCCGTCTGATCTAGGCATCTTTCTTGGTGTACTCTTTTCCCTTGCTTCTGAAACTTCCCTTATTATTATAGGTCCCTTTATTTCTCTTTGTTCTTTGTGGGTGCTACATCACTGGAGGTTTTCAAAAATAGATTGGACAACCAATTGACCAAGACAGCATAAGGTCTTCTGCCTTGAGCAAGAGGTTGGATTAGAAGACCTCTGAGGTTCTTCCAACCAAAATGATTCTATGTTCCATGCTCTTCTGTAATTGTTGGTAAATTTTGCTTTATAAGATATTCATCTATTTTCTCCAACGGAATATCGTATCAGTGTCAAAATTGTGACCATGTGACCATAGGTGATCTTGTGATGGTTGTGAGTAGTGAGTAGTGGAAGTGTGAGTACAGGTTGTAAGTCACTTACTCTGACACTGTCACAACTTTGAACTGTTCTTAAACAAATGGTAATAGGTCAAGGACTACATGTATTCCAACAAATCTATCATATTCATCATTAATAAAAGTCCTGGGTTTAATTGAGGATTAATATACAAAATGACTCCATTCCTTTTTTTTAAACTGTGCTGAAATAAATTATTCACTTAACTTTTTATAGTCAAATATTTTATATATTTTTCCTGATATACTGTACGCCTCTTGTAGGCAAATTATGTCTTACTTTACTTTTTTTTTTAATAATGAAACTTTTCTTTGCTCTTTTGAGGAACATTTGCTCCATTTATATTCCATGTTAAACACTTGTAATTCAAAGTTCAGTCCAAAATTTAAGAAAGTCCACATCTGTAGCGTCTAATTTAGTCATATGTTTTTTCCAATTCCTGTAGCGTAGTGACTGTTACGTAGTTTCCTCTGAAACCTCCATTTCCAAGTCCTCCAATTCTCATTTATATTTTTCTATAAAAAAAAACCTCTTATCTTCTGAACTGAATTCAGTCTAAATCTCTATTGAAAGGTAAAAATGATGCCTTCCAATTTATTCCACTGAAATGGGATCTTTTTCTCTTTTAGGTTTTTAGCCAAAAAGGTACATTCTTTTCTCTTATACAGAATTCTAATAAGAATCTCTTTCAAAACAAATATTGAACTGGGCATGGCTAGTCTAGTGAAGGGAAGGACCAGGGGAGACATGAGAGCAGTGTTCCAATATTTGAGGGGCTGCCACAGAGAGGAAGTGGCTCAAGCTATTCTCCAAGGCACTTGAAGGCCAGATAAGGAATAATGGATAGAAACTGAACAAGGAGAGGTTCAACCTGGAAACAAGGAGAAACTTTTTGACCGTGAGAGCAATCAACCAATGGAACAGCTTGCCTTCAGAAGTCGTGGGAACTTCATCACTGGAAGCTTTCAAGAAGAGACTGGACTGCCATCTGTCAAAAATGGTGTAGGGTCTGCTTGGGCGGGGTGGGGGGTTGGACTAGATGACTTACAAGGTCCCTTCCAACTCTGTTAAACTGTTAAGAATCTGTTAAAATATGTCTTCAACTGTCATTTTCAAGCTTGTGTTAAAATCCTGCTATAGCACTTGATCTCTTGTCTTCTTTCTGGGCGATCAAGAAGGGGCAGGAAAGCTGCACTGCATCCCAGCACTTTTTGTATGCCAGAATAAAGCCCATTTTATCATTCTATAAACATACTCAAGTTAATAAAAATGGCACGTTCACATTTGGCATTACAAAACTAAAGTAAACAGATCCCAAATTGTAGTAATAAAGTTATTTTTAAAAATGGTGCCAAACTAATAGCCTGAACAGAAACTGAGCAGCTACAGATTCCGCTTTGCCTCATGCCCTCCAGCCATAGTCAGATAATGGTGGAACAGGGGCTCTGCATTAAAATTTCAGGATGAGATGAGATGAGATGAGATGAGATGAGATGAGATGAGATGAGATTATTCCTAGGTTGAATCTCTCCTTGGTTAGTTTCCATCCATTATTCCTTGTCTGGCATTCAGGTGCCTTGATAAATAGCTTCCCTCTGTAGCAGCCCCACAAATATTGGAGGATTGCTATCATGTCTCCCCTGGTCCTTCTCTTCACTAGACTAGCCATGCCCAATTCCTGTAGCCATTCTTCATATGTTTTAGTCTCCAATCCCCTAATCATCCTGGTTGCTCTTCTCTGCACTTTTTCTAGAGTCTCAACATCTTTTTTATAGTGTGATGACCAAAACAGGATGCAGTATTCTAGGTGTGGTCTTACTAAGGCTTTATAGAGTGGTATTAATGTCTCATGTGATCCTGATTGAATCCTTCTGGTAATGCAATTTAGGATTGTATTGGCTTTTTTGGCTGCCACTGCACACTGCTGGCTCATATTTAGCTAGTTATCCACTAAAACTCCAAGATCCCTCTCACAGTTACAGCTACTAAGCCTGGTTTCACCCAAACTATGTGTGTATTTTTGTTTTTTCTTGCCTAAGTGTAAGGCTTTACTTTTCTCTACATTGAATTTCATTTTGTTAGATAGGGCCCAGTTTTCAAGTCTGTCAAGATCCATTTGGATCTTGACTCCTTGAGCCTGTCTTCTAAGGTGTTGGCTATTCCTGCCAGCTTAGTATCATCTGTAAATTTGGTAAGTTTCCCTTCTATTCCCTCCTCTAAGTAGCCCTCAGATATTAGGGCAGATTTGTATGGGAGTCCTGTAGCTTTCAACGATGTAAGTAAAACATTCAGAATGACCCCTTCAGCACAGAGAGTGTGTCTACAGACAAGCAAAAGTTATTGTCCTGCTGCTCACTAAGCCTTTAGCTTCTCATGATAATCATCGAATGTATCCAATAACAAAGGAATAACCTGGATTAATTGTGTTTCAAAATCACGTTCCAGAGAGAGGTGTTTGATTGCATTCCTGGTTGAGGCGCAAGATATGTATGCATTACTTGTGCACTGCCTTCATGCCTAAATGAAAAGTGACAATTGTGCTTCATGCTCACGAAAAGTCCCAGCAGCAGATGTTGAACACAAAAGGCTCGGCTAAATTATCTAAGGGGGTGGGGGGAGGAGGGCGCAGCCAAAACTACTGTTTCACTAGAGCATGGCGAGGTTGTCCAGTTTGCTGCTATTTAGTGACCCAGAACAATCACTCATTTCCCAGCACAGAGCTAATTCATTTGCAAGATTGAAAAAGAACGGGGGGGGGGGG
>WNWU01000021.1:10438198-10483929 GCA_012654045.1 Ptyas mucosa | reverse complement strand
AGAGAGAGAGAGAGAGAGAGAGAGAGAGAGAGAGAAAGAAAAGGAAGGAGGCATTTCTGCACATGCCCATAATATTCTTCACCGCTGGGGGCAGCTTTACATAAGACTGCATTGACTGAAACCAAAGCAACAGTCAGAGAAGCTTTTCGGAGTGACAGGATGCAGAAGTGAACAGTGCTTGTTCATTGTACCGGGTCATCCTGGCTTCTCTGCTTCAACGCAGCTTCCTTAGCCGGATTGAGGGTGCAGACTATGAGAACTGGGCTGCCCAGTGGAATACAGATGGGTGAATTCAGACAGCTGAGCGTCACTTGGAGGGACCTCTCAAGCTTTGCAACGGGAGATTTGAAAGAAGCCGAGTCTACGATGTAAAGATTCCAAACCACATCACCCATGAAGACCCTATCACCTCGGAAGAACTTGACTTTCTGCTGCCAATGCTGGGTTGGGATTTATTTGCTCCTGGGATGTTCTGCTTGCCTGGCAAAGGATAATGATCCAAAATCGGTTCATTTCCCAGGAGGTCCAATTTTGCTTCCTGGGTATCAGCAAGGCTTGACTCACCAAAGAACAGCTGACAGGGGCTGTCATGTTTGTGGCCCCTAGGAAAAAGCAAAAGAGCTAAGGACGACCTTTGAAAACACAAAAGGATGGGTATGTTTCCATTTCATTCCTTTCTAGTAAGCCTAACAGCAATCCCTGCAATGCTTCTGTATTAATCACCCTGTAGATTGGCCTCTGTGCAAGCTTACGACTGGAGATACATTTCGGTGTGTGATTCGGTTTGGCTCTGTCTGGCTTACACGGGTTCTTTCTTTCTCTTTATTAGATTTGTTGCCTTAAAATAGGGCAGGGGGGGGGGTTATGGGGGAGGGAGTAAAATAAAACTGCTTGCAAAGTACTTCTTCTGCGGGAGGGTTTTTTCCCCTCTTTATTGTGGTAGCCTTTCTGAGCATGACTGACAAATATTTGGACTGTTTTTTTGGGGGGATAACTTTTCTAAGTTATTTCTATTTCCAGGTTTCAATGTATTTAGGCTACTGAGCGGATCAGCAGTAGCCCTGGTAATAGCTCCCACTGTGTTACTGACAATGCTTTCGTCTGCTGAACGAGGATGCCCTAAGGGCTGTAGGTGTGAAGGCAAAATGGTATATTGCGAGTCCCAGAAATTACAAGAGATACCCTCCAGTATATCAGCTGGTTGTTTAGGTTTGTCCTTGCGGTACAACAGCCTTCAAAAACTAAAATACAACCAATTTAAAGGTCTTAATCAACTTACCTGGCTCTACTTAGACCATAATCATATCGGCAGCATCGATGAAAACGCTTTCAATGGAATACGCAGACTGAAAGAGTTAATTCTGAGTTCCAACAGAATTGCCTTTTTTCTTAATAACACCTTCAGACCAGTAACAAACCTCCGAAATTTGGATCTCTCCTACAATCAGCTGCATTCCCTGGGAGCAGAGCAATTCAGAGGCTTAAGGAAGCTGCTGAGTTTACACCTGAGATCCAATTCCCTGAGAACGATCCCAGTCCGGATTTTCCAGGACTGTAGGAACCTGGAACTCTTAGACCTGGGTTACAACAGGATCCGAAGCCTTGCAAGGAATGTCTTTGCTGGCATGATCAGGCTGAAAGAGCTGCACCTGGAGCACAATCAGTTTTCTAAGCTTAACTTGGCACTTTTTCCAAGGCTGGTCAGCCTACAGAACCTTTATTTACAGTGGAATAAAATTAGTGTTATAGGACAAACCATGTCTTGGACTTGGAGCTCATTACAAAGGCTTGATTTATCAGGAAATGAAATAGAAGCTTTCAGTGGACCAAGTGTTTTCCAGTGTGTGCCCAATTTGCAGCGCCTCAACCTGGATTCCAACAAGCTCACATTTATTGGCCAAGAGATTTTGGATTCCTGGATATCTCTGAATGACATCAGCCTCGCTGGGAATATATGGGAATGCAGCAGAAACATTTGCTCCCTGGTAAACTGGCTTAAAAGTTTCAAAGGGCTGAGGGAAAATACAATTATTTGTGCCAGCCCCAAAGAACTGCAAGGGGTGAATGTTATAGATGCCGTGAAAAATTATAGCATCTGTGGCAAAAGTACTACAGAAAGGTTTGACATGCCACAGGCTCCCCCCAAGCCCACCTTTAAACCAAAGGTCATCCGGCCTAAGCATGACAGCCAGCCTCCTTTGCCCCCCACCACAGGGGCCCCCGAGGCCAGCTCCGGCCCCGAGCACAGCACTGAGCAGATCTCCTTCCATAAAATCATTGCTGGGAGTGTGGCCCTCTTCTTGTCCGTGCTTGTGATTCTGCTGGTCATCTACGTGTCCTGGAAGCGCTACCCTGCCAGCATGAAGCAATTGCAGCAACGCTCTCTAATGCGACGGCACAGGAAAAAGAAACGACAGTCGCTAAAGCAGATGACTCCAACCACCCAGGAATTTTATGTTGACTATAAGCCCACCAACAGCGAGACCAGCGAGATGCTGCTGAACGGGACGGGACCTTGTACCTACAGCAAAGGAGGCTCCAGGGAATGCGAGGTAGGAACCGCTCTCGTATTTTTAAACACTGTTTGGGTTGAACTTTTTCACTTTTCAGCTACAACCTGTCATCTCAGGTGTCCTCCAGTCAGTGCAGGTTAGCCTTTCCCTTACGCTTTTTTTTTTTTAAGCTTTCCTCCCTTCACAAGGAACTCCCTTCACAAGGAATCTGGGCTCAGGTTTACCCAGCCTCTGTTGTGTAGCCACATTACTCCTTTTATCTGTTTGACTGTTTTTACCCACGGACAGAAAACTTTTCTCGCACAGCTGCAGTGCTGGGTCATTCCCATTGAAACATGGAAGGGTCCCCTAAGCAACATGTTTGTGTGCAAAGATTAAGGATGGGGAAGAACAGTGAAAAAGTAGACAGAATGCTGAAATTCACGACATGCTTCAAGGAGGTCTATAATGCCAGGTGTGCTGTAGCTTCATAGACATTCCAGGACTTGCTTTGGCTTAGGATGGTGCAGGGACAACCCTGGGAGAATGCTTGATTTCTATCTAGTGCAAGGCATCTAAGAAGCCTGGTGTTAAAGCAGCCTCCAGAGCTATCCAGGTTGGGAGAAAGGGGAATTGGTTGGCTGAGCGAAGGGGTGAGTGGGAATCATACCTTTCAAAAGAAGGGGTGGAACAGGGTAAGATTCACTGTGCAGCTCTCAGCACAATACAGTTTGCAGAACTGATAACTTCCAATGGAAAACTGTCTGTGGTGGTTTTAAATCAAAGATCCTAGTGTGTTTCTCTTCTCACAGCCCGTTTGCCTTTCAGACAATAGTCAAAAGGCATTCATTGAACGAGGGGTCCAAATTCCTTACTGATGCAATTAGAGGAGCTAAAATGTACAGTTGCAAAGGCTAAAGCCACTTCCGGCATAGACTTGCTCATTAGATATTCCGTTTTCATCTGTGTCAAAGGCATTAATGTGATTGACGATGGAGTCCTTAAATCTGTCATTTTTTCTTCCTTCAAAAAATGCAACATTGTCTTCAGTGGTTTCAATTATGCAATATGCCATTTTGGGTATTTAGAAAGCTGATGGGAGCTACATTTTAAATACAGCACAGCAACAGGGAGAAGCTTGCAGGGAAACTGGGACCTTTGCCAATCCAAGGGAAAGCACATCCGAAGGATTCTCTTTAGGAAAAGTCAATGGATCAATAGGCAAAGCAGAGGAGGAAGGGATCAATCAGTGCTGAATTACATTTTATAGACATGTTTTATTTATCTAATGTATTTGTGATGGGAATCATGATGATGGGCATGGATAATTCAAGGCATCCACTTCAAATTGTTCTGAGAATTTTAAAAATGCACCGATGTCGTCTCCTCTTGACATTTTTCTTACAAATTACAGTCAATGAGTCCCTTGCAGAGATAGTTTTATTTGTTTATACTAGGAGTAAAGAACTTCACCGCCTCTATTGCATAACTTGATTTAGCTTTATATGCTGCCCATTTCTGACCACTTGGGAGAGGGGGGTTCTATAAAGCAGATGCACTGCAGCAATTGAGAAAAAAAGGCATCCATATTCTCTGGCCATCCCTGATTTTCGGGGGGGGGGGGATAAATAAAATCACCCGAAATGTTCCAGCAATGTGAGCACGTCTATCTTAAAGTGACTTTTGGGTAATAAAATGGTTTTTTTTTTTTAAATGAGAAAGAACTGGAAAGGAAGTGAATCTGCTTCATAAGATGGAACATAGATTCGTTGAAAGCTGAGAATCAAATAAGTCAGCCAAATTGGCCAAATATGCATAGATCACTTTATACAACACATGTGGTTTCCTAATATTTTATAGCCTTTCTGAAATACATACTACATGACCATAAAGATGCATATCTTGTGTACCATCAGAGGACCAACATGTAACTAAATGTATATATATCCACCTTGGCTTGCTGTAAAAATCTTGAACACTAAAGATATCTATGTACCCTGTATGAATCAATGGTTATGCCACTAGCTGTTTATATTCAAAATGTAAAATAATAATAATACTATCAGAAATGATGCACTAAAAATGTTCGGCTAGCTTTTGACTCTTAATTTGCATTAATTGCATACTTCAGCATGCTGGGCAGAGACCATTTTGATATGAAAACATGGCAATATTTTTTTCCCAAGTCTTCACGTTTTCCATTATGCTGAAAAGCAAAATGCGGGGAGTGTATTTGAATATGGTATATTTTTGAAGGAAACCCCTCATTGGAATAGGCCTGTAGCCTCCTATGCAGAAAACTCAAAGAATAGAATAATGTGCCATTTGAGAAGTTGTCAGAGGTGGGAGGGATTTTTTTAAAAGAAAACTGATGAGAATATTGATGTTTGACAAATGTCAAAGAGTGGAATATTAATGTTAATAGCTCCTCATCCTAACAAGGCAGAATTAATATGGGGAAAAATAATATCCCAGCATGTAGAAAGTCAATTAACTGTATTTTCATTGGAAGGACTTCTTGCGTTTAGATATGCAGATGAGTGTGTTATTATGGCTACAGCTCTCTTAAAAAGAAACTGGCGGCCGATTGTGCAGCTTCCACCAAACCCTGCCAATAACCTCGATCTACAGAATTTTTAAAAACAAGCAACATTTAATAAAATTGGATCCAGGTGCTGAAAACTGAAAATAAGGCTTTAATTCATTATTTTGTGTAACAGGCAAAAAAAAAAAAGTAGCCAATGGTTTCCATCCTGTGTCTTGCCGAGATGAACACAGCTTCCTTTCACATAGCTTTCATAGTAGGCAGCAAAAAGGATTCTGGCAGGTAACTGCTTGACACAGGGAGATGGAGGACTGCACCTCCAATCCTCTTATGTTGAGCTAAGTAATATCTGGGAATCTTGAACTGTTTTGCGCAACATCACCCTAGGTTTATTATCATGGAATTAAAGTTCTCCTGGCTCATTAATGGGGATGATGGACACACAGCTCTGCTATATCTTGGGGGATACAAGCATTAATACAAGGCCATTCTTTCCCCATGGGAAAAACTGCCCCAGTGAAATACTGCAAAATCACAAATATGGCAGCAAAGGCTATGGCAAATGCATTTTTTCTTGACATGCTATGCAGTGGTTTCTGCACATGTATGTATATTTATGGGGGAACACCTACACAAGATATGTTATATTGTTATATATATTGTTAATGGTAGGAGAAAAGATTAAGATACAGCAATGTTTCCCAATCTTGTTGACTTTAGTACTAGTAAGAGTTCAACTCCCAGAATTCCCCAGCCAGGCTTTCTGGCTGAGGAATTCTGGGATTGAAGCCCACACATTTTAAAGTCGCCAAGGTTGAGAAACACTGGAATAATTTTCATAACAAACTTTAGCTACTAAAGTCACTAAGATCAGACTTCAGCAAACAAATGGAATTTTTTTTAAAGGGGAATAGAACTAATAAGATCAGAAGAGAAAGGAAATTATAAACAGATATAAATCTGTTTCAAAGTCTTCAAGGTATCAATTGCCAGGTAGTGGCAAACCTTACACACAACTCATTATCATTATCATGACCTGCCATTCAGCCATCACCTTTGAAAATTAAAGGGTAATTGACTAAAGCCAATACTAGTTGGACTAATAAAGTCTATTATGGGCTATACCAGGGGTCAGCAACCTGCAAGCCCTGCAGGTTGCCCGGAGCTGCATGCGGCTCTTTGGGCCCTCTGCTGTGGCTCCCTGTCAGGTGATCCCACCATTGACTTATCCCGCCCCTCGCCCTCCCCTCCCAGTCACTCTTTGCCTGGCCTGAGAAGGTAAGGGCGATGGCGGGGGATGGAGAAGCAGCCAGGGCAGAGACAGAGAAATACAGAGAAAGGGAGGGAGAGAGAGACATAGAGAGATATAGAGAGGGGGGGGAGAGAGGGATGGAGGGGGAGAAAGAGAGATATCAAAAGGATTGTGTGGTTCCTTTTTAACAACTGGTTCTCTGCCCTAATGACCGGCTGGGTAGGCATGGCTAGGGGGGGTGGGGTGACATGTGACTGGTGAAAGTGAGTGACATTGAGTTGGTCACACCCACCCAGGTTTTGTGGCTCCCGGTGTTTTCTTTTCTGTGGGAAATGGATCCAAGTGGCTCTTTGAGTATTTAAGGTTGCAGACCCCTGGGCTATACTAAGGGTTTTTCCTCATCCCACTCACTGTATAAATTTAAAAATCCTCACACTTCATGAAGATAATTGGCCATTGCCACAATCATTTATTTTCTCCTTTGCAATATAATAAAGCTAAAACTGAGAGGGAAATCACTTGCAAGTGGGCAAATCTGCAGGCTAAATTGGAGTAAATAGTATTAGCAAGGAGAATTCATGGAATATATGTTTGCAAAGAAGGAGAGAGCTGGGAATGTGCTTGAGGAAAGAGTATGAAAGCAGAGATTATGGCATGAAAGACAGAAGTAGGAGAAATGAGACAAAGACCAAGTACTTACTAGAAAGCAAGAATATCCTATTTTTTTAAATTACCTGTGATGACACACATAAACATGGAACACAACCTTAATCACATAGTTGCAGCTCCCATGTTGACTTTTTTTATCCCCTTCCCCCATGACCTTGACAGAAATATGGAAGAATCATTATTGTCTAGGTAAAAAGGACTTATTTTTTAAAATCCTGACAAATAAGTTAAAATTCAGAAGTGACTTAGACAGACATTTCTTTCACTAGGGTATAAGAAGGAGGAGGAGATATGGTACAACTAGATTTGCAAGATTCTGTTAATAATCTCAAGAGAAGTAGCTATAACCTTCCTGTGGAGATTATTTCCTAGTCCGATGTATTGAGTGTGTCTGATTCTTAATTAGTAAGGACAAATATTTGAACAATTTATTAGCCAAACCTCCCAACTCTCTCAAGACAAGTAAAATATCAAGGGAATTAGGTTCCAGAATATACTGAGAATATGAGGAGAAACAGAGGAATCACAAAATATGGTTTAAAAAAAAAAGTCAAGAAGAAGGCAGTTGTGATAATGCAACTGGCACTATGTCCATTTTACACCTCTTTAGCAATGGGAACACTGCCATTGATACCAAATGGAGGGCAACTAAGTCCTGAGTGAAATGAGCAGCCAAAGTTAGTCTTTCCCCTTTTCCAACTTCTGATGGACCCTTTTTTCTCACACATCCCATTCTCTCTATCAACCAACAGGAGACTGTTACGAAAGAGGAGCTAAGTCATACAAAAGATCTAAATTGCCCAGAGAGGCCTCTTGAGCTAGGACAAAGCACATGTGTTGCATGGATTCAGGTTGTCCATCTTTTACTTAAGGACCAAAACATCCTTCTTATTTGTAAATTAGGAAATTGAATTCATAGAATGGTAGAGAAATGCCTTCTTTTTCATGGGATTCTACATAGCTCTATTTTTAAGAGGAACAAATTGGCTCAAATCTTATTCAACTAGAAGCCAAAGCTACTCTAGTGCTACTACATGTGAAACATGAACAAAGCTTCAGTCTTAAATGCCTCAGGATGTAAACTAGCTAGAAATCCCATTCCTTTAACTCTTTCATGAGCTCCCACATATCTTTCAGTATTTTGTTCCTACTTGGAAAGGTGTTCATTGGCCCACCAGACAGACTGAATCTTCATCTCCACAAGTGGTCTGCTGACAGAGGAGAAAATCTGATCTTGGATATCCCATCCCCAAATCTATAAAAATTATCTTAGAATCTTGAACTCCCCAATATTGTAATTTAACATTACTAGTGAATTAATAAAAGGAAGGGTTGAGAGCAGTGGTGGAATTCAAACTTTTTTACTACTGGTTCTGTGGGCGTGGCTTGGTGGGCATGGCAGGGAAAGGATACTGCAAAATCTCCATTCCACCCCACTCCAGGGGAAGGATACTGCAAAATCTCCATTCCCACCCACTCCAGGGGAAGGATACTGCAAAATCTCCATTCCCTCCCCACTCCTGGGGGGAGGATATTGCAAAATCTCCATTCCCACCCGACTCTGGGGCCAGCCAGAGGTGGTATTTGCCGGTTCTCTGAACTACTCAAAATTTCCGTTACCGATTCTCCAGAACCTGTCAGAACCTGCTGGATTTCACCCCTGGTTGGGAGGGACGTTGCTGCCAGATTGTAACAAGTTTTCGATTCTCAAATTGCAAATTTCCCCAGGCCAGGAAACAAAAAGGAAGAATGAGCAACATTGTTTTTTCATTCCTTGTTCTGCTGAAACTAGATTGCCACAACTTCTGCAAGCTGTTTTATGCCAATAGTAGAAGTCACTGGGATTTAACAACCACGGCATCGTTGAAAGATTGACTTAACTCATATAGCACCAAAAGTACACATGTTTTTCTATTGCAAACATATTCTTACTTGAAGACATCAATTGTTTTCAGAAAAAATTTCCCTGGAAATTATTTCCATTTCTATGCAGGTTTAGAGAACCAGTGGATGAAGTAATTAAAGACATCAGGTTAGAAACTGAGAGGAAGTGTGTTCTAGTCCCATTTTACGCATAAAGTCAATTGAGTGACCTTGGCCAGTCACTTTCTCTCAGCCCTAAGAAGGAAGCAATGGCAAAACCACCTGCCAAAATGTTGCCAAGAAAACTGTGTGGATTAATCCATGCCATCACCAGATAAGGCATCAACACTGATCCAAAGGAAGAGAAGAAAGAGTTTAAAAAGTGTTGAATTAGGTAGTACACACTATACTGCAAATTAAAATAATTTCAGATATACCCCAGTACACTGCAGTCATATGAGTGAAACTATCAGTGTGAGCATTGCTATTCCCAAATAGTTATTACGGACAGCTTTAATGAATTATTTTCAATTAGTAAACTAAACTTAGAACTAAAAGCAAATATATATACATACGGTCTCCAAAATGAGTGCTTGAGATAATTACTTTGTACTAACTCTAATATAATTCACTAGTGATCTTTATGATAGGTACACATATTTAGATAAATATTCTAACAACCAAATTTTCACAGAAAAGTAGTGACATCCAGTGGCAATATTAAATAAAGCAGATGACAATGATAGCTTTTTATATTTTGTGGCTGCTTTGCTCCACTTCAGAGATTATAAATTTGAGTCATCTCATTTTCTCCCACCCCCTGCTTCAATCACACTAACAGCACACACTCCCCTGTATGAGAGATGTAAACTAAATTAGGGCACCAAAGAGGTAAAATCTTCTTTAAAAATTGTAGACACCGAAGTGTTATTAACCCGTTTTTATTAGAGGCTTGATATTTTGCAAAATCTTGAAAATTACAACCTTCACTTTTTCAGATTTTTTTTATCCTTATATTTTTATAAATAACTCAAAATGGTGAACAGACCTAATACTCCTGGCTCCTCCTACGTTCTCCCCATCAACCCTGTGATTGAGAGTTGGGCTGAGTCACCCAACCAGCTTTCATGTCCATTGTCTAAGGAAGGACTAGAAGTCACTGTCTCCCAGTTTCTAGCCTGATGCCTTAACCACTACAACAAACCATAGTCCACTTTCTTTCTAATATTCTCTCTCTCCCTCTCCCGCCCTCTCTCTCTCTCCCTCCCTTCCTCTCCCTCTCCCTCTCCCCCTTTCTCTCCCTCCCTCTCCCTCACCCCCTCCCTCTGTGTGTATGTGTTTGTGCATACATGTGTTTATGTGTGTCTTATAATATATGAAGACTTGACATGCAGTCCTATAAACAGATGAAAAAACATTGGTGTATCTGAAAAAAAAGTTAGTTACAAATATATAACAAATATAGTGCTCGTATATACGTTAGGCCAAGATTTATTTACTATCTTAACATGTCTTTAATTTTTTTTTATTGAAAAAGTTTTTCAAATACAAATTTCCCCCCTTTTTTCCCCTCCCCCCCACATAATATATATTACAAAAATCAAGTTAAGCCAAAAAGTACAGTTCCCCCCTTTCCCCCCTCCCCAACCCTCCCCAACCACCCCTCCGCCCCCCCAACCCCTCTGACTTCCACTATATAAAACCCTACTAATCCCAAACACAGTATATATTACTCATCCCCTTCATATTCTACCCCCTGCATTCTGTTCAGCGTTACCATATACATCTAGTCTCCCTCAGCTGAAAGCACATGTCTTTAATTTTGTACTGGGCCAACAAAATAATAATCAGAAAAAGCATAGCAAAACAAAATCAGAAATCAAAAAACTTGTCAGCAAAATGTACAATATCTGGAGTTGTCGTTTTTGTCTTTCATATATAGTAAACATATACTAAGCATCCATCCAACGTTTCTCGTATTTTCTGCAGTCATGGACCACTCAACATACTATAGATATATTATGACTATAGGCCAGTGAGCTTAACATATGTAGTAGCGAAGTTAATGGAATTACTCTGAAAAAAAGATTAACAAACATTTAAACAACCTGATGGACTCAAAACAGCATGGCTTTACTGAGGGCAGATCATGTCAAACTAATCTGATTGACTTTTTTTAGCTATGTCACAAATGTTTTGGACAAAGGTGATGTTGTGGACAAAGCCTAACTTGAGTTTAGCAAACCATATGATACAATTCTACATAATATGCTCATTAAAAAAAAGTTGTACTGTACAGCCTAGGACTTAACCGTTGGGTGTTTCAACAGATAGGAAGTTGGTTCAGGGATAGGTCCCAGTGTGTCATTACTAATGGGGCACTGTCTGCACCAGTGGTGGGTTTCAATTTTTTTTACTACCGGTTCTGTGGGCGTGGCTTGGTGGGCATGGCAGGGGAAGGATACTGTAAAAATCTCCATTTCTTCCCAATCAGCTGGGACTTGGGAGGCATAGAATAGATGGGGGGCGGGGCCAGTCAGAATTTTTACTACCGGTTCTCTGAACTACTCAAAATTTCCGCTACCGGTTCTCCAGAACTGGTCAGAACCTGCTGAAATCCACCTCCGGTCTGCACACAGACCAGTTACAAAGCAGTGTATGATAAGACTCAGCCCTAAATCTCGGCTGTCCTGTACGGCAAGTATAAAAGGATACCATTCACGGAAAGACTCTGTCCCTGCGGTTCAGGAGAGGTGGAGACTGTGGGTCACATGCTCCTTATATGTTCCTTTTATACGGAGATTAGGAAAAAAACATATTCTGCCAATCGCTGCTAGGTATCCTGGCCATTCTGACATTACCTGTCTTCAGTGGTTGCTTAAGGATGAACAGTCCATAACTACAGGGCAGGTGGCTAGATTCTACACAGCAGCACTGGGGATACGTCGCAAACACATGTCTTCTCTACCATAGTTATGTTATGTAACAATTGTGGCAAACCCTTTGCACTGCTTAGTCATTTCCCTTTTAGTGTTGAACCTACAACAGGTCACATGGTTTAGGGATTGCAACTATCATATATTAATCATAATCATAAATTTATTTGTCAAGCATATATAAGGTAACAGGTAAAAGTATAAACATAATTTGAATACATGAAAAGAGTAAGTAAAAAGGAATATTAGGACAGAGACATTCATACTCAGAGTCCCTAGGGAGTTGGGCGGCATAGAAATGTGATTAATAAATAAATAAATATTATTATTCATATTATTCAG
Organism: Ptyas mucosa; assembly: GCA_012654045.1. Taxonomy (NCBI): domain Eukaryota; kingdom Metazoa; phylum Chordata; class Lepidosauria; order Squamata; family Colubridae; genus Ptyas; species Ptyas mucosa. The sequence goes on along the minus strand of WNWU01000021.1, from coordinate 10,471,830 downwards.
ATCATGTATAATTGACACTGGATTTTATTATAGATTGTAGTTGTTATTTATTATTTTATACTAGAATTTTTAAGTGTATATATACTGTGCTTTTATTTGTTTTGGTTCTCTGGTCTAAGACTGTAATAATAAATTGTTGTTGTTGCTGTCAGTCCTAAATCCTATTCTGTTCAATACGTTTGTAAGTGGGTATTACAGAAGAATTGCTAAGTAAGGTTTGTCTTTTGTTGATGACACAAAGGTGTGTAATAGAATTGATGTTCCTGGGGGTATTCGTAGCATGGGACATGATTTGTCATGCCTGGAAAATTGGTAAAAAAAAAAATGTGGAAACTGCAGTTCAATGTTTCTAAATGTAAGATCATGCACTTAGAGGAAAAAGTATTCTCTGGCAGGGTACAGTATTATGGGTACAGTATTAGACAGAACAACAGAAGAAAGGGATTTAGATGTGCCCACAGCAGATGACTACAAAATGAGCACAGAATGTGGCCGGAGAGCTGTGGAGACAAACAAAATTCTGGGATATATCACTAGAGGCAGAAGTGGTATTCACACGGTTAGGACCAGTTCAGGCGAACTGGTAGTGCTGACGATCAGCTGTCCCCGCCCACCCACACGCCCCCTCCCTATCTTGTCCTTTATTTCCTTCTTTCTGGCTCAGCTAATTCGTGTGGCACAGCTGATTTCCACGCCTCTGCTGTTCTACTTACTGGGGCTGCCTTAGAAGGTAAGCAGCTGAGCTTCAAACTGCTGTATTTTGAATGCTGTGCTCAAGCGTGTTAGGCACGCAAAGCGTCCGCTCATCAAACCAGTTGTTAAACCAGTTGCATCCCACCACTGACTAGAGGGATAACCAGCAGGAAAAAGGAGTTCCTAATCCCACTATATAGAACTTTAGTCAGAACCCATTTGGAGTACAGTTGAAAAATGATATTGCTAAGATTGAGTCCAGAGATGGACACAAAAATGATGCAAGGCCTGAGGGACAAAACACCTCAGGAGAAATTGGAAGAATTGAATATATACAGCCTGGAGGACAGGAGGGAAAGGAAGAACATGACTGAAACCTTTAAAGATATTAAGGGTATGGATAAGGTTCTAGAAAGCAGTATTTTCAGTGTTGAGCAAAAATCAAGAACACTGGGGCCTCAACAACCTCAATCTGACAGGAGGGAAGTTCAAAAATAATGTGAGAAAGTATTATTTCATAGAAGGAGTAGTAAAAGCTTGGAACCAACTTCCAGTGGAGGTAGTGGGTCAATCATCAGTAACTGAGTTTAAGCTTGCTTGGGATAAACACATGTCCATCTTCCAATAAAAATTTAAAAAAGAACTCAAAAGACAAATTCAATGGACTATTAGGACTTTTTCTGCTGTCAATTTTCTATATTACTATACATTCAGCATAGTGGTGGGTTTCACATATTCTTACCACCAGTTTGCTATGTGCGTGCACCTTCTGCGCATGCACCCGGCCTTCTGCATATGTGCTTTGCTCTCACGTGCAACTTTCCGTGCATGTGCCTAGCCTTGAAAACGTGGCTAAATAGGACGTCTTTACGCCGAGGCGGGTGGGCAGGCCCACCCGCGGTCTCCACTACCGGTCCGCCCAAACTGGTATGAACCGTCTGAATACCACCACTGATTCAGAAAACAGAGGCACTACCCAATTAAAGATTTCCTCTATGCTTTCATGTTTTTTGGCAAACAGAATAATAGTTGTAACTCATTTATTATGCCTTCCAAACCCTTCCCTTTTAAAGGCCTTTTTAAATTAAGCTTCCATATTTATATTTTATCTTAATTTTACATCTTGTGATGAAGTTACATAGATCCTATTTTAGAACAATAGTTGGGATGATCAAACCGAATCCATCATAATGGATCAAAACGTGAATTTCAGTTGTTATCTGGGATTGAAGCTAACTGAGATTGAGGAAATTATCATCTGTTGTAGAATGGACATGATCCATGTCCTTCCTGGAAAATTTGGCCAGCTTGGTTGCTTGTAAGTGGCTGGATCTGGGAAACTAACCATACCAATTTGAGGGAGAGGATCAGAGGTGATATTCAGCCGGTTTGGACCAGTTCACCTGAACCAGAAGTGGAAATTGCAGGTGGGCCCCAGGAGTGCACACACACGAAGTGAGTGTGTGTGTGCGGGGCAAACTGATAGTAACATAATGTGAAACCCACTGCTGGAAGGGATAATGGGGACTATTAAAAAATGGTTGTCCAATCTCTCTTGAAGGAAACCTCCCTTACAACTTTCCTTTGGGGCTTTCTAGAATAAACTAGAATGGTCTTTCTCTCCCCCTACAGACACACAATCTCTCACCTATAAGTTGGAATCATTCCACTTATCTCCAACAGCAGTTTCCAAACAGCACTACTACTACGTTTGATCTGCCTATCTCATAATAATGAGACAACATCATTCTTTCCTTCACCTCCCTCACCCCTTCTTCTCCACAAAATTGCAACAATAGTGGAGGTCACCATTCTCACTTATTCTCTTATCATACTCACTAATCCTCTCCATCATTTCTATTGACTTTCTCCTCCAGTCTCATTCACACACAATGACCTATTAGAATTTTTGTCACCGGTTTACCTCTTTCCCATATCTGCTCACAGTCTCTCCACCCCAGCTACATGTTACCACTTCTGGCTTCTAATGTTGTTTACACCACAGGTTCTGTATTCTATTATTTGAGAACCTCTTGAAACCATACAAAAGGATCCCTCAAGGTCAGTCAAGATTAGGTTTTTTTCAGGATTTAACTCTTTCTTAACTGAATAAACAAAGCTTTATTTAGTTATGTATAAATATGCCATGCAAAACAGAGTGGAAAATAGATTTGTAAAGCAAGTAACATAGAAAAATATTCTTTGAATATATTAATTTTAATAAATGCGATTTAAAAGTTCTTGTTCTTTCTGATGTTACACTAATGTAACAACAACAAATGATCTACTATTGTGAGGATGTATGGCACTGAGTCTCAGCTAGTATGCTCCCCACCCACCTCACTTGATGATTTGCAACAAAATCTAGTTTTCTATGTTCTCCAATAATGAAAGTCTAATTTACTGTACCTCGGCTATATCCCAGTTCATTAAATCAAGGTGGCTAACGTTACTTTTGCTACATCCAAAAAAACGTTTTCTAAATGATTCTAGCTCTAGATGTGTGAACTTCAAATCCCAGAATTGGAATTCCTGGCTGGGGGATTATGGGAGTTGAAATGCATACATCTTAACATTGCTAAAGTTGAGAATCACTGCTGTAAACAAAGCCATCCAAAAGTTGATGAGATCTGTTGCCGAGTTAAGAATGTATTCAGACATTGTTTTGTTTTGTTTTGCTGTTTGTGTTTTGCTCATTTATTTGAATTGTCTTTTTTATTAATCAATTATGTTTAAGTTTCCTCAGTGTTTTGGGAGAGTACTTTTATTGTACATTGTACATGTGAATTTTCATATGACTTGTGAACCTGATTAGCGCAAGGATGAATAGGTCAAAAAGGAGCCTATTCCTTCCTCTTTGAGACTTTTCATTTGTTGTAAACATTACAGTGTTTAACATCTGCATAGGTTGCGACCTCCAAAGATGAAGCAAACTAATCAACAATGTTCTGTGGCCTACCAGATGCTTCACAGAGACAGTTTTGTAAGCTACAGACTGGCTTTAAAATAAATAATATATAACGTTTGCCAACTCTCTCTGATCAATGGGGTAGAACTGGCTGGCTGTATTAAATTGAGGGATGCGGTGGTTCAGTAGCTAAGATGCTGAGTTTGTTGATCAAAAGGTCGGCAGTACAGTGGTTCGAATCCCTAGTGTCGCGTAACGGGGTGAGCTCCTGTTACTTGTCCCAGCTTCTGCCAACCTAGCAGTTCAAAAGTATGTAAAAAATGCAAATAGAAAAATGAGGACCACCTTTGGTGGGAAGGTAACAGCATTCCGTGCGCCTTTAGCATTTAGTCATGCCAGCCACATGACCATGGAGACGTCTTCTGACAGTGCTGGCTCTTCGGCTTTGAAACGGAGATGAGCACCGCCCCCTAGAGTTGGGAACAACTAGCACATATGTGCGAGGGGAACCTTTACCTTTACCTTATTAAATTGGTTGGATACAAATGATCTAAGTTTGAGTTAAACATTATTGATAGGTTTAAAGAATAAATTGACTAGTATTCTTAATCATTCACTGAACTGAACATTTGAGAAGAGATAAAGTGACTTCTGTTCTCAACTCATCAACAGCCTTGATCTATATGTACATATCACAACTTATCTAGTAACTGGGAGCCCAGATTGGTCCTTATAATGAAAAAGGTCTTACAAAGGACAAGTTCATTTGATGTCCTTAGTTTTCTCTAAATATGTACCCCCACTCCTCAAAGTAAGTAAGTAGGTACTTTGAGCAGGTCTTTTCACAATGTTCTTACTGAATGGGCAAATTCAACTTCGGCAAGGCAATACCTAAATGTATCCTAGTGTTGTGTCATATAGGACTCTGTAGGTCATCACCAGCACTATAACAATAGCAATACCACTTAAGACTTATATACTGCCTCATAGAGCTTTACAGCACTCTCTGGGCAGTTTACAATGTCAGCATATTACCCCCAACCATCTGGGTCCTCATTTTATTGATCTTGGAAGGATGGAGCTGGTCAGGATTGAACTGCTGGCTACGAGCAGAGTTAGCCTGCAATACTAACCACTGCATCACCGTGGCGCCTATGAATTGAGTCTAGAAGTCCTTTGCTAACCAATGCAGTAGTGATGTTATAAGATTGTCCCCTCAACACTTTTGGGCCAATTACAGCTTGTAGGCTATGTCGAAGGCTGCCCCATGTAAAGCATAGAGTTTTATTTTATTTTATTTTTAAATTTGCATAGTTTTAAAATTGTAACTGCTTTTCCATATATCTTTTTATAAGCCACATAAAGTTGCCTTATTGGGGAGATGGGCAGCATATAAATTTAATAAATAAATAAAAAATAATGCAATTCAACCAAATGGTGATTAAAGCATGAGTTATTTGTCAAGGCATTATTTAATTTCACAATGAGAGCAGGAAACAAAAAATGTTTTTATAGAAATGATTGCATGCATTTTTTCACTTTAAACTTTAAGTTAATGTTGCTTTGTTTATTAATCTCTAGTCTAAGGAGGTTTACTTAAACACGAAATGAGACATAGCAGTCACTAGAAGTGGGCAGGATACAGATCTTATTAATACATACGAATGAGTAAGTAACTCTTGAGGAGGAGGGCTATTTCCCCCCAGGAGGAGAATATAAATGGATAAATGATTCATATTTTCACCTCTTAAAATGAATGAAATGGCCATTACTAGGCATATCAATAGAGTTTTAAAAATAAATGTGACACATTTGACAGTAATTCAGAAGATATTTTGCCACATACATTATTTGTCCCTGCAAAAGAATTTATCTGTGGTAAGGTATAAAAAGGCATTTCTATTCTTAGGTAAATTGATTTTGGTTAATACTTCTATGAACTGTATTTCAACTGTCATGGCTTTCTTATTACTTACTGTACAGATTTGTATACTATTTCTGCTTTTTTTTTTAACTAAACCACAAATAATTCTATTCAATTACAATATTATGGCCAACATTATGACAAATTTCAACTATGCAGCCTGATGTAGGATGCTAAATTTAAGTTAATGTTAAATTTAACCTACTGGTAGGTTAAATTTAACATTCAACCAAACCTAGGTTTTTTTATTGTTGATGCTGGAACGAAAAAGGTACCTTGATTTTGTTTAGTTGAGATTTGGTTTCATCTATGGTTCACTTGAACTGTGGTGCTGGAGAAGACTCCTGCGAGTCCCTTGGATTGCAAGGCAATCAAACCAGTCAGTCCTAAAGGAGATCAACCCTGACTGCTCTTCAGAAGGCCAGATCCTGAAGATGAAACTCAAATTTGCTTAATGCATTGTAAGCTGCCCTGAGTCTCCAGAGAAGAGCGGCATATAAATCAAATTTTAAAAAAAAATACTTGGCCACCCCATGAGAAGGAAGGACTCATTGGAGAAGAGCCTAATGCTGGGAACGATTGAGGGCAAAAGAAGAAGGGGACGGCAGAGAATGAGGTGGCTGGATGGAGTCACTGAAAGAGTCAGCACGAGCTTAAATAGTCTCTGGGGGATGGTAGAGGAAAGGAAGGCCTGGAGCAGGGGTCAGCAACCTATGGCTCTGGAGCTGCATGTGGCTCTTTCACCCCTCTACTGCAGCTCCCTGTCACTCAAAATATGTGTCACAACTGCCAATGTGCGACACCCACTGGCATGTGATTTATTGAGCTTTTCAAACCCTGGTAGGCCAACGATGGATAAATCCAAGAAAAGAAAAGTTTCAGAAGAAAACAGAACATTTAATTCAACTACATATGCTAGTTTTGTGGCCATTCAAGAAATAGTCAGGCATGGGAAGGGTTTTATGGCTCCCAGTGTTTTCTTTTCTGTGGGAAACAGGTCCAAATGGCTCTTTGAGTGTTTAAGGTTGCAGACCCCTGGCCTGGAAGAACAGTGTCCATGGTGTCGTGATGGGTCGGACATGACTTTGCAACTAACAACAATAATATAGTTCACTCATAATTTCATCTCCTTTTCTTTGAGGCATTAGCATTAAATATAGTTCACTATATTTAGAGCTATGGTAGTGTAGTGATTAAGGCTCCAGGTCAGAAACCAGGATATTGTGAGTTCTAGTCCCACCTTAGGCACAATGCCAGCAGGAAGACCTTGTACCTGTCACACTCTCTCAGCCCTAAGGAGGAAGCAATGTCAAACCACTTCTGAAATCCTGCCAAGAAAACTGCAGGGATTTGTCCATGCAGTTGCCACATAACCAAATTGCGGACACACATATCTTAAAAAAAAAAAAAGTCTTTGTGGAAGGGGTCACCTCTGAAGGCATGATATTCCACAATGCCAGGCAATGGCAGAGAATGTACAGTAGTGGCCAAAATTGTGGAAACCTTTTGGGAAAAGTGTATTTTCTAAACATAACTAATAACACCACAATTTTTTGGACTAGTACCATGAAATTATATATCAATGGAAAGATACTTTAAACAAGAATATAATACAATAATTTTTACGGAGGATTTACTATTAGAATAGCAGTTACAGTATAAAGAAGAAAAGTGAAACACGTAGAAAAAATGAGATGTACAAAAATGATCACAATGTCAGTTAATATTTAGTTGGGTAACCTTTAGCATGAATTATGGCCTTACAACGTCTTCCCATGGAGTGAACCAAGTCTTTGAGTTCTGCAGCTGTTATAATGTGAAACCAAGATTGAAGGATTGCTTCTATTAACTGGGTTTTATTGCTGTGTTGCTTCTGACTAACAAGTTTCTTTAGTTGGCTCCATAGATTTTCAATTGGGTTAAGGTCTGGGCTATTCCCAGGCCATTCCAGCAATGGAATATGATTATCTTGAAACTCAAAAAAGAAAAAAAGTGGTGTTATTAGCCATCAGACTTCAAAAATACAGTTTTCCCAAAAGGTTTCCACAATTTTGGCCACTACTGTAGTTAAATAAGTTGTTAATGTAATGCTACTTACCTATTTATTTGTATCCTACTTTGTAATACTTTTACAAATTACTCAATGCACAGAACATGCCCAACACACCTTCCTCCTCCTATTTTCCCAACAACAACAACCATGTGAGGTGGGCAGGCTGAGAGATAATGACTGGCCCAAGCTCGCCTGTATAACTTCTTGTGTAATCTATCAAGATTCATTCTAGAAGAATCCATCAAGATTCATTCTATCATAAACATCTTTGCCAGATGTTTTGCTGGTGGTAGGTGCCATCTATAAAACATTTTATATAAATTTTCCTTATATGTCGTTGACATTGTTAATTTATAGTTTGTATTCCACAATTTCTGCCATTTATCTAGCTCTATAGTATATCCAAAATTTTTGACCCATACTATCATTGTTTCTTTCACTTGCTCTTCTTCCATTTTAATGTTCAGTAAATAGCTGTAGGATTTTTTAAATTAGTTTTTCATCTATCCCTGTTAGTATCTGATCTAGTTCTGTTGGTTCATTACAGAAACCATACATTTTAACATCTTTCTCATACCTTGATTGTATTTGCACATGCAGCCACCATGCTGAATTAATCCCTTGATTTTTCAGTTCTTGCTTAGTTTTAAATTCCCCTTCTTCATTCAAAATGTCTTTGTATCTTGTAATTTTTTCCATGTTAACAACATTCAGGTGTATCAATGCCTCCATCGTGGAGAGCCAGACTGGTATTTTCATATAATGTTTTTCTTTGATTTTCCCCCATACAAGCAGCAAAACATTTCTAACACAATGTCTTTGAAAATGTATAAATATTTTTTTTTTAAAAAAAATCATTCTATCATAGGGTATGGCTTACGAAGCTGGAAGAAGAGGACTTGGATGCATACAAACAGCCCCTCTTCCACCATCTCCCCCCCAATAAAAGGATACTCACCCCAAAGAACCCAAGAGATTTCCCATAAAGAGAATCTCTTCAGCTTTCCTGCTATCAGAGTCGAGGTGGTGCAGTGGTTAGAGTGCAGCCCTGCAGGCTACTTCAGCTGACTGCTAGCTGCAGTTCGGCAGTTCAAATCTCACCGGCTCAAGGTTGGCTCAGCCTTCCATCCTTCCGAAATGGGTAAAATGAGGACCCAGAGTCCCCATATGCTAATTCTGTAAACCACTTAAAGAGGACTGTAAAAGCACTATGAAGCAGCATATAAGTCTATCAACAGCTGGCACAAATTAGCTGCTTTAAAACTCAGTGAAAAGTTACTTTGGGAGATTCCATTTTGTCCCTCATTATCTTTATTCCCAACCCCCACATATACCCTGTTTCCCCCAAAACAAGACATCCCCTGATAATAATCCCAATCTGGCTTTTGAGCACATGGCAATAAGGCCAAGTGCTTATTTCAAGGTTCAAAAAAAATATAAGACAGGGCCTTATTTTCGGGAAAACATGGTAGTTCTCACCTAGAACTACCAGATCTGGGCTACAAAGATATGGATGATGGCAGCAAAGAATTGGAGGCATCGATATGGCCAAATGAGTACAGAGCCTGGTGGCGCAGTGGATTAAGTGCTGTTAAAAGTAGCACTTAAGTTGCAGCTGCCTGCAATTACTGCAAGTTCAAATCCTACCAGGCTCAAGGTTGACTCAGCCTTCCATCCTTTCTAAGGTAGGTAAAATGGGGACCCAGACTGTGGGGGCAATAAGCTGACTTTGTATAAATATACAAAAGTATGAAGGCTATTGCTTAACGCATTGTAAGCCGCCCTGAGTCTCCAGAGAAGGGTGGCATATAAATCAATTTTTTTTTAAAAAAAGAGTACAACTTATCAATGGTAACAATCATTGCAGAAAGAGAAATGAACCCAGAATTTCCTACAGGTGCTAGACAAGGAGCTATGTTTTGTACAAACAATGTATTTCAATTTTTTAAACCTAAAATTAAATACTGCATGTCAGTAACTGCATACCTTAATTTTAAAAAATCCTTCTAATTTATTTCCACCAGTTCATAATGGTAATGATTTCCATGCATTGATTTTCTTTTTAATATAGAAACTGTGACCACTTAAATATTTAAGAAACCTAGTTTCTTTGGAAAATTGCAACTTTTATGGGTGCAAAAAAAATGTAAAAGAAAAGATGACTTTAGTTAAATGTTTATGCTATTTCAGCACTCTGAACTCCAAATTATTTCAACCTTTTATTGAACTAGTAAACAGAATGGTCCTAAATGAATATATTGTGGAAGAAAAGCATTGTAAACATTCATTATTTTCCTGTATTCTAATGCATTTTATTTTATGCAATATCTCATTCCTCACCTACTGTATACATAGGAAAACAGAATCTTTCCAAAACAGTTTAAATTACAGGTAATGATAAACACAGACCTGACTAAGTATAGAAGCCTCTTGGAAGGGAAACAGTCAGTGGTCAAGATGGCGGCTGTGAGCAGAGAACCAATTATGTTGAGGCACATTTTAAATAAAATGGTGGAATTTGATGCACAGTTGAGAATGTCACCTTCATTTTGTTGGCACCCCAAAGGACTATACCTAGCTTCTTTAAAATCCTGGATCTTTTTCTTCAAAATATAGAACAGGATTATGTTCCTTTTGAAGTTGATTAAAATGCTTAGATGTTTGATGCATAAAAGCTCATTAAAGCATCCATCCAACATTATATATCCAGCAACTAATTCTTGAAATACACTCAGCTCCCTTCTCAAGAAACAAACAAACAGAGAGACAATATAGGTAGTCCTTGTCTTATAACCACAACTGAACCCTCAGTTTTGGTTATAAGTCATTGCAGTTGTAAGTCAAGACACCTGTATGACTGGCCTTGTTTTTACAACCATCTTTACAATGGTCATTAAGCAAGCCACTGCAGTTGTTAAGCAAATCATCTGATCATAAGTCCAAATTCATCTTATTTCATGGGCATTTTTTTTTGCCAGAAAATGGCAAAGAACATCACAAAACATGATTATATAATTAGGGATACTGCAACCAGTTGTAAATGCGAGCTGGTTGCCAAGCACTTAACTGCGGCGGGGGTGCAGTAGTCGTAATTTTGAGGATATAATATATCCTCAAATATTGTTTTTTTTTTACTCTATTATAACTTCAGTCATTAAGTCGCCGGCCATAAGCCAAGATCTACCTGTAATAGAGTACCATTCTCAGCCCCCAATACATGATTTATAATTATACCACTAAATATGAGCTGACAGGTAGCTTAATCACACCACTGGGAAATGTCAGATTCTTTACATCTTTAACCTTCTTTCCTTGTTTTTTTTTTAAATGTTCTGGATCTCAGATAGAACAAATGATAACATCCACAAAATCTTATAGAATGCTGAGAAAAATTATGTTCATTAACTCAGCTACATCGAGCGAAGTAGGATTACATGTCTATGTTAGACATGTAACACACTAGTGGGAATCCTATAAAATTATCCTATAAAAAACTAAAAAGAAACAAAACCATTGTTGCCATTACATTCTGAATTTCAAACAGCACATACTTCTGGTTTTACTGTATTGGGGGGGTGGAATTTGAAGAAAAGGGAGGGGGAATTATTAAATGCCACTTGCTTTAATGCAGAGGAAGACAGGGTACTAATAAGGGGTGGGATCTACTTACCTTTACTGCTGGTTCGCAATGGGGCCACGTACATGCGCAGAAGTTTCTGTGCATGTGCAGAAGCGTTTTGATGACGTCGGGGTCAGTGGGCAGAGCCTCCCACCGGTTTTACTACCGGTTCTATGGAACCGGTGCGAACTGGGGGCAACCCACCTCTGGTACTAGTCACTCTTGAAACTATCATAGGCAATCATATATAGAGTGAAATAACAGGATAAAGTGGTGGAAAGGAGTGGATGTTTTTTAAAAAAAATATTTGTCTCCCCAATGTTAACTATGCAAATAGTAAGCTATACACCTTCTCATTTAGTGATCACAATCCATTGCAGTGGCTTTGTCACTAAACAAACTAGTCGCTAGGTGAAAATGTGAGGCCCAGAGTAAAACAGGTACCTAGGATGCTGGCAGCAACCTGTATCAATCATTAGTACCAGTCAATGGTATTTGTGACACATTTTTAAATGATCAGTTGACTGAGTTTCATGTTTAATGAATAAAAGAGATGATGATGATGATGATGATGATGATAATGGTACCATGTCCAAGAATTTTATAAGATACATCAACAAATTGCACTTCCTGCAATAACACCAGTGGAACTGTAAAAGAAACTGCGCTACTCGGAACATCGTACATCTTAGGAAGGTACTTGGTTGATACCTAGGATGCTGGCAGTAACCCGTATCAACCATTAGCACCAATCAATGGTATTTGTGATGTGTTCTTGAATGTTCAGTTGACTGAGTTTCATGTTTAATGAATAATAATAATAATAATAATAATAATAATAATAATATGCACCATCTTAAAATTCATTACATTTTGTGTTTTGCCCAGAGACAAATGTGGATGCTAGGTTTTCTGTTATTGGCCTGCAAAATTCCTTCTTCCCCCAATTCCCTTTCCTAATAAAAAAATATTCCAAGCATTATAATAGGAGATGCCTGTATTCTACAGCACGTAGGTGCAAGTCCTTTTGTTCCTTTCCCCATTGCTATTCACATCCTTTCAGAACTGTACAAGCTTCTTCTAAAAGGTTATTTTCATTAAAGAAAATGGGTTTCTTTTCAGCTGAAATCTTTTGTTTCCAAGACTTAGCAAGTCCTCCATTGTCTGGAGGAGCAAAAACTATCTCTTAATCAAGCAACGCATTGTAGGCAAACCCTAATCAACCCTACTAAAATCTACTGGAGCAGCAAGGTATGTGGATCACCAGAATAAATTTGGTATATAACCTATGTGTATGATCTTTCAAATAAACGGAGAATCTTGGTGATTAATGTCTGCGTTATTGAAGAGTCAAAAGACTCATGTAGTAGTGTGCTGATTAGCTCTGAAGGCAGGATTAGATTTCTTAAACCATTTACATTTGGTCATAGTGGCAAGGCTATAGTATAACTTTCCATTAAATTGATTTGAAAAAAAAAGAAAAAGAAAAGTAAGGTAATAATTTATTGTGACATTTCAGTCACGGACTTGACTTGCTTTCTTAAGTTGCTGCAGTCTTGCCTAGGGCTAATTTCACACTAGTTCAATTATTAAGAAACATCATCATTTCAAATGTGGTTTTCTATGTATATTCAAAAGGGGCAGAGTAAAATGGAATGTTTGGGGGAGAGAGGATCTCTGTTAACCAACAGAGGAGTTTGTAGGCACACAATGTTACAGTGAGGCACGTAGACCATAGGTCTTTGCTGAGCTTGTTCATTAAAATGCAAGCTTACAGCAGGCTCCCTCTAAGCTGCAGCTGAATCATCGGTGGCTCCCCCCCCTCCTTGAAAACCACAGTGCACTTTGGGTAAATAGGACAATTCTAGAACAGTTTAATCAGAGAGTTACAATCTGTAGAATGACACTCTCATTCTCTCATTCACTCACTTGTTGGCAGGAGTTCGGGCAACACGCCAAGGCTTAATTTCTGAAATGACAGGCAAGATGCCAAGTTTCGAACTTCCCTGTAAAATCATCTTTATGGATATTCTAGATTATTAATTCTAAAGTAACTTTGCACTTAAACAATTGTAATAGTCCCAAAGAAAGTCAAAACTCATGAAGTTTATTAGTCAGAAAGGTACGCTTGGCATACAGTGGCATCTTTAGTTTAAAGAAATCTTGTTGTTTCCACCTTTTGGTGGAACAAAACTGAGGCACCAAAGTGAGTTACATAGGCAAGAATGGAACACCCTGAATTTAGCAACTCAAGATAAAACCAGATGAAATAGTTTAAATAAGGCTCCCTCAAAAACAAACTTCCAAGATGGCCTTCCAGAAGTTACAAAATGATTGATCATCATGAACTGTTTTATTTCTTATTCAAGGTATATAGTAACTGTTTTTTTAAAAAAATGAGAATTCAGATCATTTTAGATTGTTACTGGTTTGTGAGTTATTTCTTGGTTCAATATTATATTTTAAATTGTTATAAGCCACCTTGACTCTAGATAACATAGGGCATACAAAAATTGATGACAGTAATCATCATCATCATCATGTGTTATTTTCCTTAATTTGGTGTTCCTTAGAGGAAGGAAGGAAGTTATGAGTAGCACTGACATTTCTGATTTTCCTGATTTAAATCACTGAAGCAAAAATAGAGGTGAATATGGACTATGAGCCAGAAATGGTATAGAGTCTCCTGCTCGAGCAGGGAGTTGGATTAGAAGACTGCCGAAGGTCCCTTCCAACTCTGTTATTTTATGTTCTAAGTTGCTCAAACTTAGTCTGATGCAGCCTGTAGTATCTCCCTTCTGATGTGCCAAAGGATTTCAGCCCAACTCAGCCCAAATAGGAGGATGAAGTTGTGTTGGATATGTTTGCTGCCTTGGGTTATTTGTAAAAATAATAAAGGTGGGATTGTGTTGTTAGTTGCGAAGTTGTGTCCGACACATCATGATCCAATGGACAACTTTCCTCCAGGAATTCCTGTCCTCTACCATCCCCCAAAGAGACCATTTAAGCTCAGGCCTACTGCTTCAGTGACTCCATCCAGCCACCTCATTCTCTGTCGTCCCCTTCTTCTTTTGCCCTTAATTGTTCCCAGCATTAGGCTCTTCTCCAGTGAGTCCTTCCTTCTCATTAGGTGGCCAAAGTATTTGAGTTTCATCTTCAGGATCTTCTAAAGAGCAGTCAGAAAGGTAGGATACAAATAAATAAATATAAACATCTCATGTATGCCATTTTCTTTACCCGCTCTGAGGGAAAAATCAGCAAATAGCACAACTCCAATTCAGAGCTAGAACAATCAGGCACAGAGGGAAGTTTTGTAGGTGAGCCCAAATACTTCTCATCACTGCCACATTCTCTCCAACATTTATAGAAGCTTCACACACTTTTACATCTGGTACCAGAAGAACACTATTCATGCAGACATTGTGCTCCTGGCTGTTAATTAAAAGGAACATTTCTGTCAGGCGGAAAAACAGTGAAGAACCTAAACTACTGCAACCAGAGTCGGTATCATCTTAATAGACAGGATATTAAGCTTTGTATTTTTCAGCTCTACCTTGCTATTGATGAGCGCCGACGCATATTCTTCATGAGGATAGCAATAGGACTTAGATTTATATACTGCTTTACAGTGCTTTACAGCCCTCTCTAAGTGGTTTACAGAGTCACCATCTTGCACCCAATAATCTGGGTCCTCATTTTATTGACCTTGGAAGGATGGAAGGCTGATTCAACCTTGAGCCGATTAGGGTCGAACTCCTGGAGTCAGCAGTGAGTTGGCCTGCAGTACTACATTCTAACCACTGTGCCACCATGGCACCTGTATATAAGATGCAGTAATAGGGCCAGTCCCTGTCTCTCAGCCCAACTCACATGGTTGTTGTGGGGAAAATAGGAAGAGAAAGGTGCATTGGATATGTTCACCACCTTGAGTTATTTGTAAGGCAAGATTCAAATAAATAAATAAAATATGGAAAGGAACAATAATAGTTCAGTTGCTACAATACAATAGGCCCATGACCGCAAACCTACGGCACGCGTGCCCAAAGTGGCATGTGAAACCATGTCGCCCGGCACACACGTCCTTGCCTGTTTGTCTTCTTGGTTTCTGGCACTCATGCATGTGTGATGATCAGCTGTCCTTTGCACGTATGGCAGTGCCAAAAACCAGTGTGTGCATGCACCAGCTGATCGTCAGGCACACATGCGCACCAGAATCCAGAAGTTTGGCTTTTCTAGAGCACTGCCCCAACAAGCGCGAGAGCGAGACATTTCCGTGTGACTTTTTCAGCATTTGGTGCCAAAAAGGTTCACCATCACTGCAATAGGCTCTCCTGCCTGCTGACCATCCAAGGACCAAATCTTATACAGCCTGTAGGAACGGGGACAGTTAGAGAGTCTTTTGTGATGTTTCCTTCTACTTCAGTTCTCATGGTCTCTATGGTTTTAATATCTGAACTGTGCAGCTATGGTTTGAAGAAAGTCAGAAGGTGCCACGTGTGGATTATCATATTGAAATAACAGTACCCATTTTATAGGTCCAAGTAAAGAGCTGGATGCTATCACCTAATCAACTCTAACATGGTTGAGGCTATAGATTTTCTCTTACCCATTAATGGAAGATTTCTAAACACATAATTGTAAAGCTTAAAGGATCGGACTACATCCCATAAAATAACACACTCCTACTGAGCAAACAATGAGAAGCTATCTGTAATCCTTTCTTTACCATTTCTACCCCCAAATGTAATTTAATAGAACTTAAAACACATCACATGCTTTCTAAACAGCAATGCGTGGTTCATGAATATGTTAGTTAGCATCACAATGAAAATATGTCCTTTTTATTAAATTGAAAGTACTTTTTCACCTACACTATGATTGCGCTGACAGAGTAACTCAGACTTAAATTGTTGGAATTAATTCATCCTGGGATGAAAAGGAAGTAGGGTATCTTTCATATATTAAAAACAGTTGCAAACAGAGGATTATACTACAAGCTTCAGTCTGCTACAATCTTTTTAAGTGATTACCTTTACATACAGTTTTCTTTTAAATCAGTCCCGGATAAACTAAAATCAGGAAGAAGCAAAGTAATATTAGCAAAGTTAAAAACGGGCCATTAGGTTAAGGGAGGAATGTTAAAGAATGTTAATATCCTATTTTCATTTGGACAGCAAAAGAGTTTAATATTTAAGGGAGATTAAATAAAAGTTAAAGGAAAATATCCTTTTCTTGTATTTATAGAAGTCTAGGGCTGGAAATAGTATGATGATAAACAGAGAAACCGAGATTAAAACACAGGGCCGGGCTTCTCACAGAGTGCCAAAAAAATGGACTTAATATTCTGCAAACCAACCACTATAATTTGTAAAATATTGGCCTATGCCTTAGTATTTTGTGTGAGGCAAACCAGGAATATATTAATCATTGTTAACCATTTGTGTGAACAACAATCAAATTGTGAACTGGAATAATTTCAAACAACATGTGAATTACAGGATGTGGATAAATGCGCTCAAACAAGTGAGGACTTACATACTTAAAATAAACCTGGTGTAAACTGGATTGTGATTATGGCTTGCTTGAGTCATACTTAACCATAATTTCAGGATCATATATTGTAGCAGTCAAAATTATCACTTTCCTTGGTTTCTTATTTTCTTGTATGAAAAAAAAGCAATAAGAATAATTGAAACATTAGTTACACAATACTTGTACCAGCAGCCAACTCATGATTCCTGGATTACTGGTACCCTGGCCTGTATATTATTATGGATTGTTTCCTGTTTGTTTAAAGATAAAACATTTCAAACATTGAAAATGATATTTCAAACACTATTTGAAGGATAGTGAAGGAAATTTGAAGGATTTAGTGAAATGCATAAAATTGCTTGTAATTATAACATCACATACTAGAATTAAATATATTATAGGAATGGTTTAAAACAGAATGAAAAACATGTGGGATTCTCATTTTCCTAATAGTTTGTTAATTATGGTACAAACAATGGCAATTTGTGAGCCACTTAGATTCTAAACAACAAACAATTGTGTCCACTTTCAGTATGGATATATTCTCTCTGCTAATCAGCAAAGAAACCAAGCGTCTCCCTCAAAGCAAAGTAACTGGATTAACACTCCCATGATCCCAAAAGAACCATTAAGGTCAGCAACATAAAACAGTAGTCAAAAGATCTAATTATAGGATTATCACCTTCCTCAACGTGCACACACATACATTCATTCTTCTGTGACAGATGATCTCTTGTCTAAAGCCTCATTAGCAGGTTAAAGCCCTGACAAGAAAAAATAATACCTTAATTATATGATTAAGTTCAGCGTGGTCCAGAAAACACATCCAATGCCTTGCTGCAATGAATAATATACTTTTGCCTTCAACATGCCTCTTTACAAAAATAAAAGTTAGAGTAGCCTCAGCTGAGCAGGTGGAAATGATGATTCAGGTAACTCGAAGTACAGTAGTGGCCAAAATTGTGGAAACCTTTTGGGAAAAGTATATTTTTGAGGTTTGATGGCTAATAACACCACTTTTTTTTTGGAGTTTCAAGATAATCATATTCCACTGCTGGAATGGCCTGGGAATAGCCCAGACCTTAACCCAACTGAAAATCTATGAAGCCGACTAAAGAAACCTGTCAGTCAGAAGCGACCCAGCAATAAAACCCAGTTAATAGAAGCAATCATTCAATCTTGGTTTCACATTATAACAGCTGCAGAACTCAAAGACTTGGTTCACTCCATGGGAGGACGTTGTAAGGCCGTAATTCATGCTAAAGGTTACCCAACTAAGTATTAACTGACATGGTGATCATTTTTGTATATCTCGTTTTTTTTCTACGTGTTTCACTTTTCTTCTTTATACTGTAACTGCTATTCTAATAGCAAATCATAAAATTGATGGCATTACATTCTTGATTAAGTTATCTTTCCATTGATATATGATTTTATGGTACTACTCCCCAAAAAAGTGGTGTTATTGGCTAGTTTTAGAAAATATACTTTTCCCAAAAGGTTTTCACTACTGTATCATTACTGTCTTGCATTCAAATTGAGTTGTGAGTTATTGTATTTTTGTTAATAAAACAAACAGTTGCATGACCAAAATTTACCCTAGTTGAACCTAAAGTTTCAAATGCCCATGTGAAATCTTGCCTGCCTACTTCTTAGAGATGTCACCACTCCTTCTGCAGTTCTCAACTCCCCCATCTTAATTACCATACTATCTTGACTAATTTTTCTTATTTTGGTTATTAAACAAGAGGGGCAAGATGTAATTTTCAATGTACAGCAAGGCTGTGCACACTTTGAACATGATGTGGAAGGAAGTCTTGTACAAGCACATGGGTAACAGCTGTTGAAAGAAATATCCATCTGGATTCATTTCCAAGTGGGGGGAGAAAGACACTGGAAACATGGAGACTGCTGGAAAAGATGGTTTAATGGTGGACAGGACCACATGGTTTTGAGGTCCTGGGCAAAAAAGCACATAGGTGAGGGATAGATAGATAGATTTATACTCTCTGTTGGGCTTTGAATTTGAGCTTGTATTCTGATTGGTTGTCAGACTCCCATGGGGCCATGCAAGGGTAACTTTGTAGATTGTCTTTTGAGTCCCAGGCTTGGTTGAGCCTTGCTGGGTGATGCAATCTCCCCAGGTGCCATGTGGTGAGTTCTGTTGCTAGATGGGTAGAGGGCTAATCCTATCTTTGTTGGATCTTAGGTGAGGGCATTTGCTTATGAATATACCTAGCTATATCTTTCTCTCTTTAATTTAATTTAATTTAATTTAATTTATATGCCACCCCTCTCCAAAGATTCTTAAGTGCTGACATCTGCTGTGGGCTATTGAGGAGGGTGGGGGCTATTAAGAGTGAGTCTGCTTTCTGCCTAAAAAACATGTTTCTCCATTTCTCATCCAGGGAGGTATAATATTCTGCCTTTTTAATATTTCCTAGAATATTTCATTCTTCTAGGAGAGAGGTGGGTGCTAACTTCCTACACACCTCTCTGCAATTTGTTGATGCCACATTTTTCAAAGATCCAGGCTTTAACACAGATACCTGAAAAAGTTGGGCTACAAATAACAGAGAGATGCTATGGACCTATAAAATTAACTATTTATTTATAGTTAAATTTATATAATGTCCATCTCACTGACAAGCCACTCTGGCTAGCTTGCAACATAACAAAACTAGAATATAAAACTTTGAAACCCGCACAACTGTAATATACAATAGTGGTGAAATGTTTCGTGTTCTAAACCTCTTTATTGCAGATACAAGAATGTTCTGAAAAGGGGATAAAAGTAACAAAAGAATTGGATCAGAATCAACACCAGGTTTCCTTCCTGTTAAGCTAAAACTGTGAACCCCAAAAGATTAAATTCTGGGAGCCCTGAAGGATTCCATTTAACAGACTTCAAAGCAGTGGTGAAATCCAATTTTTTTTTACTACCGGTTCTGTGGGCTTGGCTCGGTGGGCATGGTGTGGCTTGGTGGGCATGGCTTGGTGGGCGTGGCAGGGGAAGGATACTGCAAAATCTCCATTCCCACCCCACTCTAGGGGAAAAATACTGCAAAATCCCCATTCCCACTCCACTCCAGAGGAAGGATACTGCAAAATCTCTATTCCCACCTCACTCCAGGGGAAGGATACTGCAAAATCTCCATTCCACCTCACTCTGGGGCCAGCCAGAAGTGGTATTTGTGGTTCTCCGAATTACTCAAAATTTCCACTACCGGTTCTCCAGAACCTGTCAGAACCTGCTGGATTTCACCCCTGCTTCAAAGGCATTGTCACTTGGCAACGCACTATGGCATAATTATAATTTAATTCTACTGGATGAAAGCTAGCTAAAGATACATATTACTAAAATATAATTCTGAAGGTGGGGGGAGATGAAAATGTCAGTATGTCTTTGGCTTCCGTTCTTCAGATCAATGAAATGGAGGCAATGAAGAGCTTTTCTTGTAAAGGAGCAAAGACTGAGATTATGATTCCATTCCAGTACTGAAAGATTCAAATTCTTTTAAACAACACAACACAGAATAAACTTCTGTTTCTCTGTGCTGTGCAAACAGAAGGATGAAAGAGACAAGATAGTGCCTGTGTTTATAAAGCATAGCCAATGCAGAAATCGAAGCACATTCCTTTCTAAAAATGCCTATTATTTCAGCAATTCATGCATCAGTGAATCTATATTGAAGCTTTAAGATAAGCGAAGCAACCCTTTTCTTATCTTCAGACTGTAATATAGGACTACTATGCAGAGTGTAGATGAAAGATCCCATAGCTCCACCTTGTCTTTATTGGAAATATCTTCACAGAAAAAAATTGCAATTTTCTACACTTTACTGCTCAGAGACAACAATGCAGATAAAATGTACTTGGCAAAAGGATAAGTAATAACTAATAATAGTTTGAATAAGCAGAATGTATTTAAAAAAAAAAGACACAGCATACCTTGATTGAATGGAATATGCCAGTCAATGGTTACCGTATTTTTCGGACTATAAGACGTACCGGAGTATAAGACACACAAAAACTGGATGCGCAGAGGGTTTGGGAGGCCTGCAGAGTGCTGCTGGGAGGCAGGGAGGGCAAAAAACATGATGTGGGGGAGGGGTTTGGTAGGCCAAAAACAGGCCCGTTTTTTGCAAAAATGGGATGCGCAGAGGGTTTGGGAGGCCTGCAGAGTGCTCCTGGGGGCTGGGGAGGGCAAAAATGCCTCCGCAAAAAAGTGTGTCTTATTCTCTGAAAAGTACGATATATGCATGAATAACTAGTGAATATTTTAAAAGACAAAAAATAGTTTCCTTAACATAACTACTTAATCATTTTTCCTATCCGTTATTACTTGGCAGGTAAGAATTAATGTCAAGAATCTCCAGCTCACGAATTTGAAGGCTAACTACAAAAGCTTAACTTGTTCAATTAATTTTATTTGCAGGAAGAAATAACAATCAGGGAGAGGAAAGTTATATATTTTTACTTGCAACCTGTATAACCTCTTACGATCATAGTAATTGTATTTAACGGGGGAGGTGGAGAGAACAATAACAAATTATTAAAAACAGTGAAAAATTAAGATTAATTTGTGTGCTGTAATATAATGTTTTCTTGAAGATGAGAAAATGGATGATATTTTAAGAGAAAGCCAGTTTGGTGTAGTGGTTGAGACATTGAGCTAGAAATGAGGAAACCATGAGTTCTAGTCCTCCTTAGGCACAAAGGCAGCTGTGTGACTTTGGGCCAATCACTGTCTCTCGGTCTTCAGAAGCAAGCAATGGCAAACCACTTCTGAAATCTTGCCCAAAAAAACTGCAGGGACTAGTCTAGGCAATTGCCAGGAGTTAACACTGCCTTGAAAGCACCAAAACAACCGCAAAGTTTTAAGACATTCAAATGCTGGGGAAAGGGTGGTGGCCCTACCTACTTTGATATATAGTGAGAGTTGTGTACCCATGAGAAGCCTAATGGTAAACTGAATGCAGTTGGAGGTGGGGTAATTAACTATTATAAAACCAGAATGAATATTTATTTTATTTATTTATTTTGTCAAGCAAGTATGAGAAAACAAGTATGTATGAACATAACATATAAACATATAAGTATAAACAGGTATAAAGGTAAAGGTAAAGGTTCCCCTCACACATATGTGCTAGTCATTCCCGACTCTAGGGGGAGGTGCTCATCTCCGTTTCAAAGCCAAAGAGCGGGAGCTCACCCAGTTTATTATGTATATACTTATACCTGTTTAAACAGGTATAAGTATATACATAATAAATGAGTATGAATAAATGGGAACCGTAGGATAGGGACGGTAGGCACGCTGGTGCACTTATTCACACCCCCCTTACGGACCTCTTAGGAATGTTGTGAGGTCCACGGTAGACAGTTTAAGGTTAAAGTTTTGGGGGTTTGAGGATGTAACAACAGAGTCAGGTAATGAGTTCCAGGCATTGACCACTGTTGCTGATGTCGTATTTTCTGCAATCGAGTTTGGAGCGGTTTACTTTGAGTTTGTATCTATTGTTTGCCCGTGTATTATTGCAGTTGAAGCTGAAGTGGTCATTGACAGATAGGATGTTATAGCAGACAATTTTATGTACCAAACTTAGGTCAGACCATAGGCGGCATAGTTCTAGGTTGTCCAGGTCCAAAATTTCAAGCCTGGTGGCTATTGCAAGGAGAGGAGTGGAGTGGAGTACTCGTCTCGTGAAATACCACTGGACTTGCTCAATTGTATTAATGTCTGTTATACAATGTGGATTCCAGGCAGATGAGCTGTATTCAAGAATTGGTCTGGCGAAGGTTTTGTATGCCTTGATTTGCAGTAGAATGTTACCGAAGAAGAAGCATTGCTAAATTAGGTTAACAACTCTTAATGCCTTTTTGGCAATGCTATTACAGTGAGCTCTGGGCCTTAGTCTTTTGAAATGAGTACTCCTAGGTCCTTGACAGAGTGAGGGTCATCTACGAGGTCATATCCACCCGGTTTCTATTTAGTGTTCTGATTTTTTGTTGCCAATGTGTAAGACAGAGCATTTGTTGGTTCAGATTTGAAGTTGTCAATTGTTCGACCATTCTGACAAATAGTCAAGGTTGCTTTGTATATGGTGTTATAATAAATATGGTGGGGATGGAAGAAGGTGTATTGAATACAAAGTGAGCAGCCAGTGAAAATGAAGTATGTGAAGATGTTTGTATCACATGCAAAGATCAGACAAGGCTTGGCTTCTTGTGAATGGTTTGCTTTACAGTGGATTAGGACCCTTAGCTTTCTAGTAAAGCTCATCCTGCATTCCTCTCTTTTCGGAAGGAAACAAGCAGCAAAGGCATTCCAACGCTTTGTCAAATTCATTCATTTTTATCATTATTCCCTCTGTTTGCCAAATCCACTGAAATTGTTGTCTTTCCCGACTGTAGACCACAAATGGAGTTTTCACAGCTATGCTAATTAAAACAATGCCAACTCACTATGGATGATTTTTTCTTTGGCAGCAGTGCTTCATCTTCCTTCTGCACATAACAATCTTAATGATTTCTAACAGTTTGTGGCAGGACTTTACACTAGTGAAACAGCAGGCCAATCACACTGAGCACCACAAAACCCTTTTGATATGTTGAGCCTTGTGAGATTAGGACCAATGTTGCCATCTATTTTGTTGACTTTATGCAGATAATTTCAGACCCATCGCCCAAACAAAGGACGATCCTGGCTGAATTTGCTTTGTTGTTGCCCATCACTTATTATAATGAGATGAGCCAATTTTGACAGATGCCAAGCAAAATTCAAGTGGCGCTGGACACGTAGGTGGGAGATCCATTCCAGAACTGGATGGAAGCTTACTTAAATCTCATAGATGCGATTGGAAGGTCTTTACTTTTGCACCATTAGACAATGTTCATCTCTAACAACCTCCCAATTTTATGATTTGATGGAATTAGCCAAGATGGCTAAATGGACAGTTTTGATCAAAGAACAGAATATAAGCACTTCTGTTTCTACTTGGAAACCGCTTCTGGACTTTGTGCTTGAGGTGGGGAAAAAATATGAAACTTTGACTTTGGGTTTTACTGATTAGATAGATTTGTGGTTATAAGTTTATACTATTATGGAAAAGTTTAAAAGTTGAGGTTTGATGTTAATGCCTTATTCTACTGCACCAGAGTGAATCAGAAGTCAACACCTTCCCCCCCTTTTTTTTCTACACTTCTCTCTTTCTCTTTTCCCTTCCTTTTGTTTCCTACTATTTGCTTTTGTATTTTTGTATTTTATAATATATACTAATACAAAACTGTAAACATCAGGATGAAAGCTCACTTAAATCTCCTAAGGGTTTACATATGCACCATTAGGCAATGTTCATCTCCAATTTTATGATATGTTTCCTATGACACAGCAGCTACAATGATTCACCATGAATTACAGTATTAGTCTTAAAGATCCACATGAGAAGGTCA
Source organism: Ptyas mucosa (assembly GCA_012654045.1). Classification (NCBI taxonomy): domain Eukaryota; kingdom Metazoa; phylum Chordata; class Lepidosauria; order Squamata; family Colubridae; genus Ptyas; species Ptyas mucosa. The sequence continues at coordinate 10,447,646 of WNWU01000021.1, read as the reverse complement.
ACAGCATCAAAGCCTTCAAAGCTATTGTAATCACTGATTTTGGGAAAAAATCACTGCCAGTTACAAAGATTTCAGAAGGTGAAATTACTGTATTTTTCAGAGTTTAAGACGCACCGGAGCTTAGTTTTTGGGTAGGAAAATAGGGGGGGGGGGAATCTGCCTAGCAGGTATTCATCTGGCTAGCGTCCTTAGTCTGGTCACCTTCAGCACATTATTTTGCTGTTTTTTTATCCCCTGTTTGGGGATTAAAAGAACAGCTTCTAAGGCACAGCTGAGAGGAAGCAGCAATGAGAAAAGCAGGCAAAGCATGGGGAGATCGCTTCACTTGGCTAGCGCCTAGTTAGGGCTGAAAAAAAGCTTCTAAAGAACAGCTGAGAGTCGGAGCAAAGCATGGCGATCGCTTCACTCGCTCGGGCTTTGTTAGCGCCTCATTAGCGCCTTGTCAGAGGCTGAAAAAATGCTTTGGAAAAATGCTACATTCGGAGTATAAGATGCACCCAAATTTTCAGCCTCTTTTAGGGGGGGAAGGTGCGACTTATACTCCAAAAAATACGGTAAGGCAAGAAATTCAGTGGCTATTCAAAACACAAGGAAACCTTTATAAAAGAAACCCAAAACCCATTTTTATTAACTGTAATAAGTAGAAGAAAAGGTGGAGAGAAACAGGAGGGGAAAATAAGTTGGGTATGCAGATGCAGATTATATTTTGGGAAGATTACAAGTACCTTATTAATTAACAATTGTGTTAAAAACCCATTGTGTGTGTTGAGACCTTCTGATTGTCTGAAATCTTTGGATACATGTTAATTCAACAGTTCTTCACTCAGTAGTGGCAGTGGTGGGATCCTACCATTTTAACAACTGGTTTGGAGATGGCACGCTTTGCACACACATGAGACATGCACTATGCATGCATGCGCAATTGAACAAACAATCACCTTCCGCGTTAGTGCTAGGGAATTAAACAGCTGAGGCGCAGCAATCCGCTCTGCCGCATTAATCAGCTGCAAAGATATAGGTAAGTAAAGCGCAGGGGCTGGTGGGCGGGCCCAGCTGATTGTCGGAGCAAACCGGTTCACTCCCAGCTGATTGTCAAAGCTACCAGTTCACCCGAACTGGTCCGAACCGGTAGAATCCCACCCCTTTTCTTCAATTTGAGGCCTATTATGGGACATACTAGGGAGGTTGAGCAGATCTGATGTGACTTTGTCCTTGTTTTGAGTCTGGGTGTCAAACTTGTGTTCGTTAATTCCTTTGCACAAAGTTTGTTCCATTTAGCTTTTGTAGAATCCAGAGAGGCATTGGTGGCAGATAATAGCATATATCAGACTGAAAGAAGGCACCTCTAATCTTTTGTATGTACTTGTTGGGGCCTTTGGTGTGCTAGTAGTGTAAATTTGTAAATAGTGTAAATTCTGGATTTGAAAGCATCATTATTCTGTTGCTCCTTGTTATGCCTTTTAATAAAATATGTTAGTAGGAAAAGTTGCTAAAAGACTCAAGATTTTGTTGCCATTGTAGATTAATACAGATCTCCTCCTATAACGTAAATAGCGTCTCATTTTTATAGTGCTTGCTGGTTGATGAATGATAAAGATTTCATTTGAGAGATTCAGTACAGAGCCAGTAAAAATGACTCTTAAAATCAAATCAATTGATCAATCAAATCTGATCTTTTACTTGAATCAATTACCTGCAGATCAAATTTTTAAAAATGAACTGACCTAATTTGACATTCCAACTCAAACCTTCCAATTAAATGGATTTTCCAAAAATTTCAAATTGTATATTCAGAATTAATTACTCATAGTGGATCAGAACCGATACACTAACTCTTTCTGAAATATGCTGAAGAAGTTTAAATTAATGATCACTCAGTGTCTCACTCCCATTGGATTGCAATGGGTCATTCCATTAGACGACAGATGACTTTATAAGATTATGGAACTCTTCTAATGGCAATTATTATTTTAAAAAACCCTGAAAATAAAAGTCGCTTTGAACTGGCAAACAGATGCAATAAATAAAATAAAATAAAAATGACAGACAACATAATACCATTTTAGAAATCTACAATACTACACCTTTTTATATACAATATACAATTTCAGTCACCACATCTCAGAGAGGATGTTGAAAAGCTTGAAACAAAGCTTCAAACAAAACTATGTAGAGATTAAATAACTCCTTTATGAGAAATATTTGCAAATTTATAAGCTCCTTAAAATAAAAAGAATGGAGAAGAATAAGAGGGGCATACATTTATGCAAAATGGAAAGAAATATTTTATCTTCCCTTGTAATATTAAATTTCAGGATAATCCAATGAAATGTAATTATAAGAGACTCATAGTTCATTACCAGATAAAACAATGAGCCCCAATCTGGTGTTACAAAGTATTAAATACATTTGTGAAAGATAAAAATGTCAATACCTTCATATTGTCTCCATTTTCAATAACATTGTTTCTTTAGATATCAATTCAAAAGGTATTGGACTCATGCCCGGCTTATGGACTTCCCATAGATAAATAGTTAACAGGGATAGGCTTCAGATCCTTTAGCAACAGGTTCGCTGCCCCATTGCTGGGTGGACGTGGCCATGATGGACGTGGCTTAGTTGGCCACCTGCACTATGGTGAGGGAGGGCGTTTTTTGCCCTCCCCAGACTCTGTAGGCTTTCCTCAAGCCTCCGGGAGGGTGAAAACAGCTTCCCCCTGGGCCCGGAGGCCATCCGGAGGCCGGAAACAGACCCATTTCCAGATTTCCAGAATTTCCAGTACGCCCATTTTTTGCCCTCCCAAATTCTCCGTGTGGCCCCTGCACTTACCTGGAATGATGAACGGGCCATGTGGAGACTCCTGGGAGGGACGGGGTAGGCGTGGCCAGCCAGGGGTAGCATTTGGGGGTTCGTTGAACTCTGGCGATCCTTGGCTAGAGGATCACCCAAACCCTGTCAAACCCCCAGGAACCTACCCCTGATAGTTTAACCACTATAGCAACTGGACATTGGAAGAGATATATCAAATTCAGTGTGTTTTTCCTAAATTCTTGGCTTTGTTCCAAGAATTTTTACCTACTAAGTGTCTAAATATGGTCTCCATCTCTTTAGGTTTCTGGCCTCTAATTTTTTCACATGTTTTATATTGAACAGATGGCTTTATCTTTTATTTTGGCATTCTGCTGTGATGCGGATGGATCTAAAGGAATGGGAACTAGATGTAGACATGCCAACATTTCATAATGGAAAATAAGTACATATTTCTGTCACTCATGATTTCTTTCCCTATCCTAATCCTTTTCTATTATCCATTGCTAAAAAGAAATAGCAGAAATAATTTTATTACACCTCATATAAGCTTATTGAGAAAATGCATAGTTGTTCACCAGAATGGAGTTTGAAAGTACTAATAGAAAATAGACAATTTAGAGTTTTTTTCTATTATATTAATGTAACCATTAGTGAAAATGTCAATATAATTGTTAAAAATACTAGAGAAGTTAGAAGTGGAAGGGCAAGAAGTGATGACAATGAAGGAGATTCCCCCAAAGATGTTAAGAGCTAGAAGAGAATATGCTTTTTTGGTGGAAGAGTTGAAGAACCGTCAGCTACAATACAGATGGGACGTTCCAGCTGGTTTAGTGGTGAATTTTTCTGGAGAAAGATACAGGCTTAATACAACTGACAAAGCAAGGGATTTTTACATAAATGTTTTAAAAGCTGGAAGGCCCAAATCTCCTGAAATTAAAGAAAAACAAACAGCTGAAAAAAAAACCGCAGGAAGAATTGCTATCTATTGCCCAGGGGGGAACCTCAACAAGTCAAGAAGATCTTCTTCAAGTCCTGCTGGATGTGAGTGAAGAATTACCTAAAGAGCAAAGAATGACAAGAGCGGCTACAGCAAAACGTAAGGAGGAGTTAAAAATTCAACAATTGCAATTACCAAGTCGAGAGCTTGCTAAAACGGAAGCAGTGGGGGGGGGCAGTCTGAAAAGTCGGTTAGAGCTGGAAAACCAGCAAATGCTCCTGAGGCTTCAGAAATTTAAGCATGGGAATTAGATTCCTATCTTGGAATGTCAATGGTTTAAATTCTCCGCAAAAAAGAAGAAAAATATATACTTACCTCAAACAATTTAAGAATGATATAATATGTTTGCAAGAGACTCATATTAGAATGCAAGATCAGAAATATTTAACAAATTCAAGATTGGGTGTGCATTATGTTGCAGCATCACCAGAAAAAAAAACGGTATAGTTATCTACCTGAAGAAGGAGTTAATTGCCAAATTAATTGAAGCAGATGTACAAGGTAGATATTTGGTAATTGAAGTTTTGATTCAAGGTGAAAAAACTTTAATAGTGGGAGTTTATGCACCCAACCAACAACAGGAGATTTTTTACAGTTTTCTACATTCTAAAATGACTAATTGGAATTACAAAACATGTATTTTGCTTGGAGACTGGAAAGGAGTACTAGATGTTAAAAAAGATAAGACAGGATTGAAACAAAGCTTTGCCTCAAGAGCAAAATTGCCAAGATCTTTTTTTGATTTGATGGAGGAATGGGAGTTGAAAGATATCTGGAGAGATAGAAATCCAACAGATAAAGATTTCACCTTCTTCTCAGATAGACATCAATCCTTTTCAAGGATAGATTTTATTTTAATATCTAACGATCTTTTCCCTAGGGTGAAGACAACCAAAATTTTTCCAAGGACGCTAACAGATCATAGCCCTGTATGGGTAGAAATAGACTACAGCAAGGGACCAAAGAGGTCCTGGAGAGTTAATGAAAACTTATTTAGATATGGGGAAAATATTAAGGAATGTAAGAAGTTTTTGAAAGAATATTTTATTATGAATATGCAAAAGGGTACCCCAATGGAAATGGTATGGGATGCTAGTAAGGCTTATATGTGGGGTGTCTTGATTTATATGAATAATAAATTTAGAAAAAAGCAAGGGAAAAAAGAAGGGTGTTGGAAGAGCAAATTAAGGAAAATGAACAACTTTTGATAAAAAAAACCCAAGGGATAATAAAGTCAAAGAGGTTATTAACTTGCTGAAAGAACAATTTAAAATGTTGATAGCAGATCAAACAGCAACTAATCTACAGTATGCTAAATATAATACATTTTGTAATGCCAATAAGCCTGGAAGATGGCTGGTTTATATGCTTAGAAAGAAACAAAGTCAAAGAACAATTGAAAAAATTAAATATAAAGGAAAGGAGGTCTTTCAGCAAGAATTAATTAAGAAGTCGTTTACAGAATATTATTCAGAATTATATAAGGTAGATAAGATTCAGGATATGGATATAGATAGATTTCTTAAGAAACAAAATATTAAGCCAGTTTCTCAAGATCAAAGGGATATGTTAACTGAATCAATTACATTAGAGGAAATTATGTCTGCAATTAAAGATTTAAAGTTGGGGAAGGCCCCGGGAACAGATGGCCTGATGGCGGTTTATTACAAAAATTTGGGTGAAGAGATGGCTGAACCAATGAAAGAATTATTTAATGCAATACAGCAGGGAGGAAAGGTTCCTCCCTCCTGGAAAGCAGACTTTATATCTTTAATACCAAAGGAAGGTCAGGATCATACAGAACCAAAAAATTATAGGCCTATTTCATTGTTAAATACAGATTATAAGATTTTTGCTAAGGTATTGGCAAATAGACTAATGAAGGTAATGCAGCAAATGATACATCATGATCAAACAGGTTTTATAAGTAGCAGACAAATGAAAACTAATGTGAGACATATTGTTAATGTTTTGGAATATTTAGAAAGGAACAACCAGGTCCCTGCGGGTATAATATTTTTAGATGCCGAAAAAGCGTTTGATCGGCTTAATTGGCAGTTTTTATTAAAACTAATTGAAAAAATGCAGTTTGGAGATACATTTATACAATCAATAAAGGCAATATACCAGAAACAAACAGTGCAAATAATAGTTAATAGTTAACGGAAAATTTTTCAATAGAAAAAGGTACTCGGCAAGGATGTCCCTTGTCTCCATTATTATTTATTTTGTCACTGGAAATATTGCTGAATAATATACGAGATTTAGATACAATAAAGGGAATACAGATTAGGGAACAAGAATATAAATTACGTGCATTCACAGATGACCTGGTTGTTACCTTAACTCAACCATTACAATCTGTTAAAATATTAATGGACATAATCAAAGAGTATGGATTAATATCTGGCTTTAAAATAAATGCAGCCAAAACGAAGATAATAGCCAAAAATATGACTGTTACACAAAAACAAGAAATGGAAAATCTAACAGGATTTGAAATAGTTAAAAAGGTCAAGTATTTAGGTATAAATATCCTGACAAGTAATTCCAAACTATACCATCACAATTATGAATTATTGTGGCAAAAGATGCAATTGGAGATTCAGAATTGGCGAAAGTTACAGTTGTCATTGCTAGGCAGGATAGCTGCCATAAAAATGAATCTTTTACCGAGGTTTTTGTTCCTTTTTCAAACAATACCAATACTTAAAACTGATAAATTAATTAAAGAATGGCAAAAAGGTCTAAATACGTTTGTTTGGGCAGGGAAAAAACCTCGAGTTAGAGAATAATGCAAGATTCTCAAGAAAGAGGACTTAAAATGCCCAATTTAGGGCTATATTATGAGGCAGCTGTACTATCACTAGTTAGTGATTGGATTAATTTAACAGAGGACAGGATATTGAATGTGGAAGGGTATGGTCTGGTTTTTGGCTGGCATGCATATTTACTGTATGATAAAAAGGTAGATAATACATTTAAAAGCCATATATTGAGAAGTTCTTTGTTACGTGTGTGGAAAAAGTATAGTTATAAATTAAATGACAAAATTCCGATTTGGGCGATACCTAGACATACAATTGAAAATATAAATATAGAACAAAAGCAAGATGGGACTTCTTATGAGCAACTTTTGGATAAGGAAGGATATGGGTATCAATTAAAAACTATTCAACAATTAAAAGAACAAGGAATAATTAAAACCTGGTTTCAATATGGCCAGCTACAGGCCAGATGGAAAGAGGACCAAAAGAAGGGTATTTTGCAACATGAAGAGAATTTGATTAAGCAGATAAGAGATCAGAGCCAAATGCATATAAAAAGGTTATATAATGTATTATTGGAAATAGATTCTGAGACAGAATTACCATATATACTCGAGTATAAGCCGACCCAAATATAAGCCGACCCCCCCAATTTTACCCCCCAAAAGTGGGAAAACTTATTGACTCGAGTATAAGCCGAGGGTGGGAAATGCAGCGGCTACTGAGTCCCCCGGGAGTAGAGCGGTATATAAATATAATATAATAATAATAAAATAATAATACTGTTAAATTTCAAAATAAAAAAAGACCGGTCAAAAGTGCGAGGACCTGTCAGAAATCACCTTTTTCAGCTCTCTGGGTAGTCCTTTTGTGCATATGGACTACTCAGAGGGCTGAAAAAGTAATTTTTGACTGGTCCTCACACTTGTGACCAGTCCTCGAACTTACAACTGTCCTCACATTTTACGTTTTTGCCCTATCTTGTCACCATGGTGAAGAGAAGCAGTTGTGAAATGAGTGACATGGTTTTAAGAATGCTGCACGGGCATTTTGCATGGTGACAAGATAGGGCCAAAACGTAAAATGTGAGGACAGTCGTAAGTTCAAGGACTGGTCACAAGTGCGAGGACCAGTCAAAAATTACTTTTTGAGCCCTCTGAGTAGTCCATGTGCATAAAAGGAGAACAAATATGAATAAATAGCAATAATTAGAAACACACATACAAACATACAATGTATTTTCTTTGAATATTGAATATTCCAATTATTTCCATGCAATCCAATTTCTTACAAATCAATTAATTATATTTACCAATAATAATAAACCAAATAATTTCCCCCAATATTCTTCCAAACCACAACTTAACCATTTCTGCTTTCAACACAATATACAATTAATAATATCTCAATTATTACAATTCCCTATTTAAATAGAGCTTTTTTTTCTTTTGTGTTTTAAAATCTTGAACTCCCCTCTTTTGCCATTTGCCATAAATTTCCCATTGTTTGCACCAACCTTTTTTGATGAGGAAAAAGAAATCAAATCTGCCTTAGCAAACAGCAAAGCCAACAAGCTGTTTTAGTTTCGCTTTGGGTTTCAGCAGGAGAAAAAAAAATGTGCTCTTTGCAGCAGGCACCTTTTTAAAAAAAATGTGCTCTTTGCAGCAGGCACCTTTTTAAAAAAAATGTGCTCTTTGCAGCAGGCACCTTTTTTAAAAAAATGTGCTCTTTGCAGAAGGCACCTTTTTGAAGCCGGCACCAATCTTCTCATTTGTTTTTTTTTAACCCTGATCAGCTGTAGGGGGGGCCTTTGAAGCCCTGGGGCAAGAATTTAAAGTGTTTTTTTTTCCCTCTAGCCATCAGCTGGAACTCAGGAGGCAGTCCCAATAGATTGGGAGTGGGCGGGGTAAGCAAACCCCGTTCTCCCGCTGTTTCCTAGCTTGCAGGGAAAGTCATTTTTTGTGACCCGCGTATAAGCCGAGGGGGCGTTTTTTCAGGCTGAAAAACGGGCTGAAAAACTCGGCTTATACTCGAGTATATACGGTAGTTAAGGATTGTATGATAAAGTGGGCTCAAAATATAGGGGAAACAATAGCGTTGGATACATGGGAAATTATATGGGTTAGAAATGTAAAATTTACACAGGCTCAAAATTTGAGAGAAAATTTTTATAAAATGTTTTATAGATGGCATTTAGATCCCAAAAAATTAGCTTGTATGTACCCGAACATTCAGCCCAAATGTTGGAGATGTGGAAGTCAGGATGCAACTTACTATCATATATGGTGGACTTGTAATAAAATTAAGGCATTCTGGATAAAAATTTGGTGGGTAATTCAAAATATATTAAAGAAAAAGATTAAATTTACGCCACAGGTTTTTTTTGTTAGGTATTATAACAGACTGTACAGGAAATGAAATAAAGTTGATTTTAAATCTAATAACAGCGGCAAGACTACTGGTGGCACAATATTGGAAGAAACAAGATGTACCTACAATTCAAGAATGGACATTAAAAGTAGTGCATTTGGCAGAAATGGCGAAGATTTCCGCATATCTCAAAGACCATTCAAATGAAAGATATATAAAGGAGTGGAAAGGTTGGATAGATTATATTCAGAACAAATATTGTAATAAGAAATTTCAATTAGCTTACGAATGAAATATTTTGTAGAAATTGTTATATTAATTAGAATATTGTTGTTTCACTATTAGGAGTTAAAGATCAAGGTTAATGATGTGTTATTATATTGTTAGTTAATTTTAATTTGGTGTTTGTACTTGTAATACCCTGAGTTAATCCTGGGAAGTCAGGGGGGGGAGGGGGAGGGTTGGGAAGGGAGGGATGGGGGGGGAGGAGGGATGGGGGGGA
>WNWU01000021.1:10384001-10434656 GCA_012654045.1 Ptyas mucosa | reverse complement strand
TAGAATAGAATAGAATAGAATAGAATAGAATAGAATAGAATAGAATAGAATAGAATAGAATAGAATAGAATAGAATAGAATAGAATAGAATAGAATAGAATAGAATCTGGAAGGGACCTTGGAGGTCTTCTAGTCTAGCCCCCTGCTCAAGCAGGAAACCCTATACCATTTCAGATAACTGTCTAGCATCTTCTTAAAAACCTCCAGTGATGGAGCGCCCACAATTCCTGGAGGCAAGCTGTTCCACTGGTTAATTGTCCTCACTGTTAGGAAGCTTCTGTTTAATTCCAGGTTGTTTCTCTGATTAGTTTCCAACCATTGTTTCTTGTCCTGTCCTCTGATGCTTTAGAGAATAATTTGACCCTCTCTTCTTTGTGACAACCCGTCAAGTACTGGAATACTGCTATCATGTCACTCCTAATTCTTCTTTTCTTTAGACTAGCCAACCTCTATCACTTTCATTTATTTGGAGTTTATGAACTATAATATGCTAGGGGTGAATCCACTTCGAAAACAATTTTGAAGAAATGCTTTGAGTCTTCTCCAAGCACAGCACATTTTTGTTACTCGTGAAAGCCGCCTCCTTTTTGGCTCCTACAAACAAGCAATTATATTATTGTTCCACTACCTCCAGGATATGCCCAAATTACCCACAGTTTAAGAAGTACAGCTCTAAGAAGTCTGATTCAGATATGATATCACATTTTCTAAATGATTTTCTTCAAAAACAAAAAAGGAAGAAAAGGGGGAGAATCTGAAATGTGACATTAACTATGATTATTCCCTAAACCTTAAACACTCAAAGAGCCATTTGGACAGAAAAGAAAACACCAGGAGCCACAAAACCTTTCCCGTGCCTGACTATTTCTTGAGTGGCCACAAAACTAATATATGTAGTTGAATTAAACGTTCTGTTTTCTTCTGAAACTTTTCTTTTCTTGGATTTATCCATGGTTGGCCTGCCAGGGGGGTTGAAAAGCTCAATAAATCACATGCCAACAGGTGTCGCACATTGACAGTTGTGACACATATTCTGAGTGACAGGGAGCCACAGCAGAGAGATGAAAGAGCCACATGCAGTTCCAGAGCTGCAGGTTGCTGACCCCTGCCCTAAACATTAGCCCACATGAAACCTATGAAATTATTTAAGAAGATTAGAAAGCAGATGCCCAACAAGCATTACCACAAACTGCACGGAACATATTTGCAGATTTCTAAGGAATTGCCAAGTATCCAAGTTCTTTGTCCTCAACCATTATTACAGGTGCTGAGAAAATGAAAGTCTACTTCATTTACAGAATGAAGGAACAAAAAAAATCTCTTTTTTAAATCGACCTATTCAGACAGAGACAATTGAGTTTGGTAGGTAGATCAATGTCAGGAAGACATCACACTGGATTCATATAGGATGCTATTGTGGATTTGGGCTTAGTACAATAGAGTTGTGAACCATGTTGGGGAGCTTTCTGTGATCTGTGAATCCAGCCAAAGGTTGCTGATCTAAGACAGTAAGAAGAAATATATAGGACTCAATGCCAAGTGTCACCGTGAGATGTTCTCCCTGGACAGTTAAGCATGAATGAGTCCTGAGTAACTCAGGGTGTTTGGTTACCAGGCAAGAGAATTCCAATGCATTCAATTAACTTTCAAGTTGAGACACTAATTTCTCTTTCTTAACACTGTACACTGCAATCATAATTAGAAGACATCTGCTGCAACAGTCTAATTTACCCAAGTGTGTTCTGCAGCAGTTAAGGAGACCTTAATGGAACAACAGCAGAAAGAATACATTTTAAAATATCATTGAGTTAATAGAGATGTTCGCCCTGAACTATTCTATGAACAAGTTCATCTGCTGCCCCCTCAGGAAATAGACATTTTCCTGCTGTGAGCAATTAACCAGTTTCATTGTGGAATGCCTTCATGTGACAATAACCTTGGAAAGATGATAAAAGACACACTATTTCTCTTTCACTATAGAGCAAAGCAATTATCATTTGTCACACAAAAAATGATGACTTACATCTGAAACCAAAGTTTATTATCATGATATTTCATGCCAATTTAGACCTTGAAAGGTCCTGATTTTTGTTTATGTAGTGTGGGTGATGATCCAATATTGTTTGCAATCACAATGCTAAGGAGCACCTTAAACATTTTCACCCTCCAGCCAGTGATGGGATTCAGCCGGTTTGAGCCAGTTCAGGCGAACTGGTTGATAAATTGCTGGCTGGCCCCTCCCCACTCCACCCCTTCCAGGAGTCCCCATGCACCCCGTTTTGGCTCCCAGGGAAGTGCAGGGAGGCCTACTAGGCCCAAAACAGAGCATGGGGGATGCGGCGCGGCCTCCCTGCAGCCCATTTTTGCTCTCAGGTAGCTGCAAGGAGGCCTACTGGCCCAAAATGGGGCACGGTGGGCGGCGCATCCCCTCACAGCCCAATTTTGTTCCCAGGGGGGTGTAGGAGGCCGAGTGCTGCCTGTCACACCCCTTGGCCACACCCACCATGGCCACGTCCACCCAGTCATTAGGGCAGAGAACGGTTGTTAAATTATTTGAATCCCACCACTGCCTCCAGCTAAATGTCTCCTCTTCACTGGAAATTTTAGAGTCTAAGTGAGCATTTTGATTTTCAGAAGCTTGAAGAACTACTAAATTTTAAAGATCTTAACCTTAACAGATCCTCATCAGTCATCCAAGGAACACAATTTATTTTTTTCATCCAAGGAACACAATTTATACCTGTCACAGTTAAGTTGCCGGCAGCTAAGGCTCGAACACAATTACTATATAGGGCACAACCATATAACAACATCACTACATTAGAGAGAGTTCAAACTAAAATTGTAAGAAACATCTTCGACGTTAGCTGTTGTGTCTCAAATGCTGTATCTCTGCAGGAAGTAAAAGTCAGACAACTTGAATCTAGTTTTTTAATAAATTACTTTTCAGCAGGACCCCAGACAGGAATATTTGTAACCCTATGTGGGTAATTCTTTTGTTCTTGTTGGTTTTTTCCCTGATAAAGAACAATAAACCATTCTCTGCTTGATTATTTTAATACGTTATATTAAATATCTAGTTATTTCAATGACTGAGTGGGCTTTATTTATTTATACCCTGCCTTTATTATTTTTATAAATAACTCAAGGTGGCAAACATACTAATACTCCTCCTATTTTCTCCACAACAGCAACAATCCTGAGAGGTGGGTTGGGTTGAGAGAGAGTTACTGGCCCACAGTCACCTCGTTTGCCGTCATGCCTAAGTGGGGACTAGAACTCACAGTCTCCTGGTTTCTAGCCTGATGCCTTAATCACTAGACCAAACTGATTAATAATATATAATAAATAAAAAAATTTCTGGGAGAGGTTGTCTGTGACAATTCCAGCCTTTTATGTAATAAGAATTCAAATTGATCCACATGACAAATGCCTCCCAACCAACAACAGATGAAACTAAAAAGACTAACAGAAAAAAAAATCCATGTAATACATATGGAATAATTACTGAACATTTACAGTAATAGCTATTAATAACATAGCTGCTGAAAAATCAATAGCTGACAGTTATAGCAGAGAATAAATATAACAAAGTCAAATTGTTGATGTTACTTAGTAGACTTGACCTGAATAGTTAATATTGAAATATTTAACCCAATGCCTATTAAAGTATTTATGAGAGCCAAAGAAAACTTCACTTGCTGTATTAAAAATATTTTACATTGTTGGAAGAAATGTTCGTCTGGATTCAGTTCCAAGTGGGGAGAAAGACACTGGAAACATGGAGAGTGCTTGAAAAGATGGTTTAATGGTGGACAGGACCACATGGTTTTGAGGTCCTGGGCAAAAAAACACATAGATTAGAGCGGAGGGGGGGAGAGGGAGAGAAGAGAGAGATTTATACCCTCTGTTGGGCTTTGAATTTGAGCTTGTATTCTGATTGCTTGTCAGACTCCCATGGGGCCATGCCAGGGTAACTTTGTAGGTTGTCTTTTGAGTCTCAGGTCCGGTTGAATCTTGCTGGGTGATCATGTAATGAAGAGGGTTTATGGCTGAGGGCTAATCCTACCTTTGTTGGATCTTGGGTGAGGGCATTTGCTTATGAATAGACCTAGCTATCTCTTTCTCTCTTAAGTGCTGACATCTGCTGTGGGCTATTGAGGAGGGTGGGGGCTATGAAGAGTGAGTCTGCTTCCTGCCTAAAAAACGTGTTTCTTCTTTTCTGATCCAGGGAAATATACTATTCTGCCTTTTTAATATTTCCTATAATATTTCATTCTTCTAGGAGAGGAGTGAGTGCTAACTTCCTACAACATTATACTAAGATAACACAGGCACAAACCAGTTATTTTCTCTCTCTATTCAGACATCCTGTTGCATCTTATTTTCTGTACCTTAAGATCTCATTTTAAGAATTAAGTAATACAGTCTGAATAATTTGCTATCAACAACCAAGAGAAACAAGTTCTGGATCTGATTTGGACCCAAACTGGCCTAGCATTTTCCCCCCCTCCTTTGTGTTTGTTGACTAGAGTAGCTGATAGCCATGTCTGCTTCTAGTGGCACTTGGCTACGTATTCCATCAATCCAAAAACTCTCCCTGCAAAATAATGCAGCAGCTATATTAATATTTTACTCAGAGGACAGCAACTGATACAGCATCTGCTGGGTCTGTAGGCAGTCATTCGCAGCCTTCAGGAGGAATACATTTAATGGATCCCTCAACAAAGAGTGGAGAATTAAATATCTAATAGCAATCTGTGTTCATCCAGCGTTGCTTTGCTTACTGAAGGAATGCCAATCCTATACTTTCCTAACAGCCAGAAACGATATATAGGTTTTATATATAGGTTTTATATATCTGTGCCAACTCAGGAAGTTCAAACTGCCCAAGGAGCTGCTGATCCAGTTCTACAGAGGAATTAATGAGTCTGTCATCTGCACCTCTATAACTGTCTGGTTTGGTTCTGCAACCCAACAAGACAGACACAGACTTCAGAGGATAATTAGAACTGCAGAAAAAACAATGGCTACCAACCTGCCTTCCACTGAGGACCTGTATACTGCACGAGTCAAAAAGAGGGCTCTGAAAATATTTACAGACCCCTCGCATCCTGGACATAAATTGGTTCAACTCCTACCCTCAAAACGATGCTATAGAGCACTGCACACCAGAACAACTAGACACAAGAACAGGTTTTTCCCAAACACCATCATTCTGCTAAACAACTAATTCCCTCAACACTGTCAAACTATTCACTAAGGCTGCATTACTATTACTATTAGTCTTCTCATCGTTCCTATCACTCATCTCCTCCTACCTATGACTGCATGACTGTAACTTTGTTGCTTGTATCCTTACGATTTATATTGATATTGATTGTTTCATAGTATGATTTGATTGCTTATTTGTACCCTATGACTATCATTAAGTGTTGTACCTTATGATTCTTGACATATGTATCTTGTCTTTTTATGTACACTGAGAGCATATGCACCAAAGACAAATTCCTTGTGTGTCCAATCACACTTGGCCAATAAAGAATTCTATTCTATTCTATTCTATTCTATTCTATTCTATTCTATTCTATTCTATTCTATTCTATTCTATTCTATTCTATTCCATTCCATTCCATTCCATTCCATTCCATTCCATTCCATTCCATTCCATTCCATTCTATAGAGGGAGGGAGGGAGGGGGGGGGGG
Source organism: Ptyas mucosa (assembly GCA_012654045.1). Taxonomy (NCBI): domain Eukaryota; kingdom Metazoa; phylum Chordata; class Lepidosauria; order Squamata; family Colubridae; genus Ptyas; species Ptyas mucosa. Next base: position 10,428,949 of record WNWU01000021.1, on the reverse strand, counting down.
GGGGGGGGGGGGGGGGAGGGAGAGAGAGAGATGGGGGGGACCTACCAAAAGGAAGAAGAGTGGCTGGCAATTGCTGTCCTAGAAAGGTGGAAGGGCACAGCAGCAGGCAAATTGTCCAATAGAAAGATGTGATAGTTTACTGTACAGATTGAATACCTTTCAAGCTGTTACAATTTGGACAAGATTGGACAATTGAAGAAGATTGGACAAAAGATTTGGACAAAAGTGGATTAGAAACAAGCCAGGCTGAGTGCAGAACAAGAACTTATAGCTGCAGTGCAGATACACCTGTAATAGCTTGAAAGGCTGTTAAATTCTTGACCCAACCAGAAGCAGTTGCGTTCTAATGGCACTATAATGTAGCTTTATATTTAAAGCAACTGGTTCTCCACTCTTGTATAACTGCTCACAATAGAGTCCTCTTATTTTTTTATTTTATTTTTTATTTTTTACATCTAATTACTAGTCACAAAAGTCAGCCTCATTTTCTTAACTTCATTTCCTCCTTGATACAGGCAGAATCAGAACATGCAAAACTTGGCAAAGTTGCACTCCTTATTTTTACATATCTTTCAAGGGTAACTTATTCTGAATATTAAACTATAGGCTTTTCTCCTCCCTTCATTAAAATGCTTCTTGGAGTGAATGTTCAGCAAAAATGAAAGATTCTTTTTTAATAGAAATGGTGAGCTTTTTTTAGATATGAAAGCCTGCAATAACATGAATGGTTCCTTTTATTAATCTATTTGTATTTGATTCTGTCCATAAAACCAAAGCCACTTAAAAACGTTAAGTAACCATGGATGTAAAATGCATGGGTTTTTGTAAAAAAAAAACACATGCAAGTTACATGTACCCACTGGTGTATATTTGGCATCAAATCTGAAAAAGACTATCTTTGCTGTTACCAAACACACATGCTCTATGTCCGTGATGGCGAACCTATGGCACGGGTGCCACAGGTGGCACGCGGAGCCATATGGGTGGGCACGCGAGCTCAGCTCTGGCACACATGCGTGCACCAGCCAGCTGATTTTTGGGCTTTCTGGGCCCACCAGAAGTCAGGAAACACACTGTTTCCGGCCTCCGGAGGGCCTCTTGGGTGTGTGGTGAAGGCTGTTTTTGCCCTCCCCAGGCTCTTAGAAAGGCTCTGGGGCCTGGGGAGAGCAAAAAACGGGCCTACTGGGTCCACCGTGCCATCACATGCCAAAAGCGGGGGGAGCACGGGGGGGGTGGAGCACATAGAATTATGGATGTGGGCACGTGTGCGTGTGACCCCACCGCGCTCCCACCGCTTTTGGCACGCGATGGCAAAAAGGTTAGCCATCACTGCTCTATGTGATCTTGAAAGTATGAAATTGGGCACAAGGGGGAAAAATGTAGACAGACAAATATGTAATTCAATGGACTTGCCTGGAGGGGTTACTGGAGAGTTACACAGAAGTGGAAAAAAGAGCTTTATATAAAGTGAAGAACCAATTTAATTCAGGTGGTCTGAAATCTTTTGGCTGGCTTATAAAACATGTGCCTCGTATTTACCTACCTGCCTGTTAGGAGATGAAGGAGGTAATAATGCATTGTTCACAGCCCACAACATACTTACTAGACAGAAATTAATTTCAGTCCTGATAAACAAAGGCAATTCATTTTTAAATGAATCAGTCTTTCAATCTTTCAATCAGAAAGCCAAAGTACATCCCAAGACTAAAGAATATTTGAAGCATCTGTGTTTCCTCTTTCAATCTAGATCAGGAGGGCCCAACCTTGACAATTTTAACACTTGAACTTCAACTCCCAAAATCCCCTGGCCAGTCAGGCTGGTTGGGAATTTTGGGAAATGTCATATTGTGTCATATCAAAGTGCAGAGTTCCAGACACAAATTATTACTAAAATCTGATTAAAAAAAAAATTAAATTGAATTAGATAAAAAAATTAAATGAAATCGGAATAAAATATAGCTTAAACTGAAATTGAGATAAAATACAATAATTTAACATATAGATAAATAAAATATGACAAAATTATATTTCAATATCACCCCTACAATCTACCCCAATCAGTTCCACATATGCTGATCTCAGCCGAGCCATTTTGCTTAAGTCCTGTGCTGTGTTAAATGTTATTTTCAGATTCTGGCCGCACATAAGGTAAGTTGTTTTGGTATGGGTATCCCAATGGGTCCTTCGTTTGGCATATAGACCAAGATACCTGTCTCTCACCCTCTTATACAAGCAACAATCAAATAGGATGTGAGCCAGGTCTTCTACCTCTGCCACTCCATAAATACAGAGATGTCCATTGTAGGGTATAGAATGGAATCTCCCATATCTGACCATTGTGTCAAGCTGTTCGAATCTCGCTCGCATAAATATCTCCCTAAGATGTTTCAGCAGTTGTAACTTTATTTAAGATATGAAATATGTCTTTTCTTTCTAGCTATTCTGTGAACTTTTCAATATCTGTGCAGGGTGCAAATAAATTCATAGATCAATAGCCCACGTTAATTGCACAACTACGTTATTGGCAATTTTTTCATTTACAATAACCAAACTCTCATTTTTGCTGATGCAAAACTTTTCTATTGGGGTGACTAAGCAAATTCAAATATTACTCTAAATAAAGTAGCACAGCTGCATTTCTAGTTCAATGCTATTATACTCAGTCCATTTGCTTGATAAAGTAGTATCAGAGGTGATATTCAGCAGGTTCAGACCAGTTCAGGCGAACCGGTAGCAGAAATAGCAGGTGGGTCCACCCACCCACCCATCCTGGCTCCATGCCGTCCTATTTAGGCATGTTTTTTTAGCCCAGGCGCATGCGCAGAAGGCGCGGATGCTCACATTTGCAAACCAGTAGGGAAAGTAAGTGAATACCACACCCCTGAATAGTATAGATTTGACTTTTCCTTATATTAACCCCTGAAGTAACAGTATGATGGAGAATTAGCTCTCTGGCCAAACTTGAGTTGAAAACCAGAAAGCAAAGAGGATTAACAGAATAATAAAACAAATAATAATAAAGAAAGGGTAAATAAAAAGATCTGTCAACTAGGTGTGAGCAATAAGGTCTTTTTGTAGATGACACAAAATTATTCAGAGACATTAAAAAGAGTTCAAGATAAGCTTGTTATCTCTTTTCCAAACTTCTACACCTTATGTCATTCGTTATGAATAAGAGACTCGGAACACAGCAGATTAAAATACAGTGCTTGTCATGCAGAATAACATAAATTTGTGTGATTTGTAACTGAAGATGAAGAGATGGCCAATGATATGGACAGGTTTGAAATCTAGGACCTTCTGGATTAATATAGGATCCATTTTTTTCCTCACAGGGCAAACAAAGCCACAATCTTTTATGTGTGTGCAAATTAACAATACACAGGAGGGTGGTATTCAATGATACAGCTTTGACTCTACTTTGACTTTTTAAATTCTCCCTTCAGACGTTGTTGATAAAAATATAAATATTATATATATATATATATATATATATATATATATATATATATATATATGCCAAAAACCACTCACTCATCACGAAATCTCCAGAACGGTAAAGCCTACAAACTTGAAATTTGGCACGTATGTTCCTCTTGGCTTTTAGGTACCTGCTAAGAAAGGATTTTTCAAAATGACCATCAGATCATTAGTATTTCATATACAGTATTATATTCACACACTCTGATGCTAAGGAGTTTGATGTTCTACTCCCCCTTCTCACCTGAAAGGAACTCTGTCCCAACTGCCAGTTGCCTTATATTAACACACTCTGATGCTACCCCTTCGCTAAACCGGGCGTGGGCATGGCCAGCGTGTGACTCATCCGGCCTGCGGGCTGGGACATTCTACTCCCCCTCCCACTCTGTTCCAACTGCCAGTTGCCTTATATTACCATGCTTTGATGCTACCGAATTACACATTTTACATTAAGTTTCAGGCTTTAAGTGTCAATTTATCAAGCCCGTTCACATAGTTTCGTAGCAAAGCACGGGCGTCCAGCTAGTATATGAATAAAACAAAAAACCCGATTCAGATTCAATGTTTACTTTAATGGTGCTGGAGGAGTTTTCTAAAAAAAAAATACTTGTGTAACAATTGTTTTACTCATCATCGCTTGTTCAAGCATGTACAAACCCACCAAGCCATCTTTATTTTAAAGATTATGGTTCAATAAAAAGAGATTGTTTGATAAGTATTAATTTCCTTCCTGGGCTCATTTAGTAAAATATTTCAGTTGCTAGTAATTTGGTTCCAAATAAATCACAAGACTGTTATTAATTCTGCAGATGCATTAGAGAAATGCAATTAAGATGTGGCATCTTCTTGTCAGGAAGAGGTGATCATAGCCTTGAAAGTTTTACTCTTGGAAACCTGCCTAATGGCCCTTGAAAATATATCAGAGTGGTTCCTTGGCATTGCAAGTCATCCACTTTAAGCAAGCCGAAAAGTTTTCTTATTAGCTCTTGTGTAAATTCTAAAGAATGAGATAGATTTCTGATAGTCTGACATCATTCATTAAGCAGAGAGAGCAATGTACATCTTTGCCACATTTGTTAGTAAATTACTGTCATTTTCTGATGCGGGCATTTTTGATCTTCAGCCAGAACAGAAACAGCCATCACCATTAGTTTCAGGCACCTGTGGAGTAATTGGCTTCATGGAGCCTAGGAAAGGGGATAACATTTTTGCAAAATATTACAAGCAAAGAACATCTGCACACATTCATCCTTCATCAGAAAACAGATATACATCTCCCCAGCATAACAACTTGCCCAATTGTTAGCAATAGGATCAAAGGGGGGGGGGAGAGAACAGGGGACTCTGCTCTAACAAACTCAGAAATAAATTGGGTGCTAAACAAACATATCCAATTACCAAGATTTCTATAAACCAATTCCTATGTTCTTTGAAAAATAATTAGCTAAAGGAGACCGAGAATCTTGCTTTTGGGCTATAAGCCGCTGCTCAGAGCTTGATAGAGCATATCCTGAATAGAAACCCACCCACTGCCTCCATTGATTGGATTTCTGTCAAAATCTTCCAAGCAACCAAATAAATAGCAAAATATTTTGAAATTTACTAAAGCCATCTGTGAAATTTGGACCATAAGGAAGGCTGAGCACCAAAGAATTGAGGCCTTTAAACTATGGCGCTGGAGAAGACTCCTGCGAGTCCCTTGGACTGCAAGGCAATCAAACCAGTCAGTCCTAGAGGAGATCAACCCTGACTGCTCTTTAGAAGGCCAGATCCTGAAGTTGAAACTCAAATACTTTGACCACCTAATGAGAAGGAAGGACTCGCTGGAGAAGAGCCTAATGCTGGGAACGATTGAGGGCAAAAGAAGGGGACGACAGAGAACGAGGTGGATGGATGGAGTCACTGAAGCAGTAGGCGTGAGCTTAATTAGACTCCAGAGGATGGTAGAGGACAGGAAGGCCTGGAGGAACATTGTCCATGTGGTCGCAATGGGTCAGACACAACTTCGCAACTAACAACAACAACAAAAGCCATCTGTGATTAGCATTTAGTTAGAAGGAGCCTGTTGAATGTTGAACATTTTAGGCAACTTGATCAAGCCCTTAAAATAAACCCTTTCCTTGGTCTCTCCATGCCAAATATAAATTTAGGCTAAATTCCAGAGGTAAAGTATATGTAGCTGAATTCTTTGGTATACTGTCCCGAAAGATTTACAAATTGATCTATTCTAGCAGTTCTCTACTCTGAATGTTTTGTTTTCAATGTTGCCAACAGACTTCCTTTTTTTGACATGGTGACATCACAACTTCCTACAACTGAGAGCAGAATTGCCCAGGACCTGGAAAAGCATTTCCCACATATGTATTAATCAAATTACAGTCCTTCCTAAACTGTATTAGGAATAATATGGTTCATAAGGTCCATTTTTTAAAAATCACCCCATTCTAAGGATGCCTACTGTAACAACGGGTGGACAGAAGAAAATGCATTACATATATGATCCATGACTTTTGATCTGTTGGGCAAGTGAATGAATCAACTTCTGCAGGTTTGTAGGGGGGAAAATAAATAAAACTAAGATCAAACAGCAATTTGACTGGAATTGGAGAGTAGAGATCAGATATTGCAGCCATTTGTATCACAAAGGAATCTATATCTTTATGAGAAACAATACATTCTCATGGAATTAATTAATACATTTCCCATTTTAATATGATATTTATATTATAGAGAATCAGTGTGGTGTAGTGATTAAGTGTCAGGCCAGAAGCCAGGAGATTGTGAATTCTAGTCCTGCCTTAGGCATGTATCCATCTGGGTGAACAGGCCAGTCACTCTCTCTCAGCCCTAGGAAAGAGGCAATGGAAAACCACTTTCAAAAAATCTTGCCAAGAAAACTGCAGGAACTTGTCCAGGCAGTGGCTAGAATAAACAATGATTGAAAAAAGATAGATTAGATACAGATGGTTGGTTGGTAGGGAGGGAGGGAGGGAGGGAGACAGAGAGAGAGAGAGAGAGAGACAGACAGACAGACAGACAGACAGACATCTTGAAAACTTAAAGAAAAAGCATTGTACAGATTCCATTGCACAGTCACGGAATCAACTATAGGGCTAGTTTATATCAAATATTATAAAATAATCAGGGAAGGTCTGAACTGACTCAGTTCAAGGTTGTGACAATCACAGATCTGAGTAAATTACAGCCTGGAGCATATGCATTTCGGAAAGAATTCCTTATGATTCCAAAATAAATCATATGTGTGCCATGTGTAAACAGAATGCAGCTGTAAATGCCAGCACATAAAACAGCAATTGACCAATTCAACAAATTAAAGGGTGAGTGAAGGAGTTGAAACTGCCAAGTTTGTTTATCCTGTAACTACTGCTTTAGATCACCAATTCATAGATTGCATAATTCTAAAGCAATTACCCGAAACCTACTCAGAGTGCTCTTTCATCCCACATGTGTAAATTATTCTGAAATGGCAATTTTGGAAAGGTTATACTCCCTCTATGATTTTGCACTTAGATTCAGGTTATATTTATAATGATTTAATGGAGTCACATTGCTGTTCCTTCCAAGGAATTGGAGGAAACATAACTAGAAATGGAAGAAACTGTAACTGATGGAAGATCAGCACAATGATAGAGACTGCCTCCTCAGGGATAATCCAACAAGCTTCAGGACCGAATGTTAATTTAAACCCAGGTTTATCCTGATACAAATCCAAGGGTTTAACCCCTGGGAACAAATCCAACAGTGGCATGTACTTACATACAGGCCAGGGGTGGGTTTCAAATAATTTCACCACTGGTTTGCTAAAAATGTGAATGTGCATGCGCGCAGAGCTTCCATGTATGGGCGCACGCACAGCTTCCGCCAGGTGGCAAGGCTCGACCAAGCACCCTTTCAGGGCCTGCTACCCTCCATCTCTGCTCTCCGGGGCAGCGGCTGCTTCTCTCTGCACTGCTGGGAGAGCGTCTTGTGCAATTTAGCAGCTTTCCTCTAAGTCCCATCCAGACAGTGCTGAGGCACAGAGAAGCAGCAGCCATGTTGAATGCTGTGGTGCAGTCGGTGGTGCGATTTGCCGGTTCTCCAAACTACTCAAAATTTCCACTTCTGATACAGACATATTTGGACTGCAGATAAACTGGTATTTGATTATAACAATTTATTCTCTAAGTTATCAAGAAATTATTACAGTTACTGAGATCCTCTTAATATCTCCCCTCACTTGCAGAGGAAGGGAGACACTAGCACTTCCTCATACTTCAGAAAAATACTGTAGATCCACTTGATTGAAATGAAATTAATCGATACTACTGATAAATGTAATCAAAAACTCATGCAGTGCTGGACCATGTCCTCATTGAAATTAACTAAATCAACTGTATGCCCAATTGTCAATATTTTTTTTTAAAATTGTATTAGCTGTTGGAGGAAAAATAGATGCAATTTCAAACATGAAGATATTTTGTGAAAATTGCCTGGATATTTTCCAGTCCCTATTTTCCAGTCGCCGTTTTGTGGTTACATTACATCACCCATAAAGTCTCTTTTATGCTTATTGTTGCCAAACCAAGTACTGAAATTGAATTTCTCCCCATTATTTCTATAGCTCTTTTAATTTGCTGTGTTGGCATTGCTGTTTTTAGCAAGGGGATTTTACGGCAGAAAGCTTTATGTCACCACTACTAAGCCATACAGGCCTTGGTTCAGGGAAAAGACACATTTGCTCTTAGGCAGAAGTGAGGCATCACCATCTCAGAGATACAGGCAAGGAGGAGGCTGAAAGACAAATAAATGCAGTTTTTGTGATTGCGACAGCTGATGTCTACATCCTGGGGAATTTATATCTTGCTTTTTTTACTTCAATTCTGTCAAAGTTTTATTTGTTTGTTTGTTCAATTTCTATGGTTACCCATCTCAATCACTGTCTCTGGGTGGCTTAGCAAATAAACATTTCCTCCTAATTAAATGAAAACAGAAGCGTCTCAGTTTTGTTGTCCTCATAACATCATTTTTAAAAACCTCTACTGGAGGAAACAGGAGTGGCAAAGCCTCCAGTTTTACATTAAGAATCAGGCTTCAACTTAAACAGGCATCTTCTAACAAGAAACAATTTAATAAACAATATTAATAAACCATATTAATTCTCTCAGGATCCTATATTTTCTCTCTAGGTAGGATATGTCAAGCAATTTCCAATCTATTCCTATATTCCTTGTCATTTATTCTTTGTCAGGCAAGTTATCATCGCTGTAGCACACATCTTAACATAAAGGGGAAGAAAAACCGAACCAAAATTTTAATCGCACCACTTTAGTTTTGACAAAGGTAATGCATAGCTCTGTCAACTTTGAGGAGAGTTATGACTGGCGTCCTTCTCACTACTAAATTGACCTGCAGCAATCAACCCATTCCCCCCCCCCTTCCAATGATCTGATACTTTCTCTGCCGCCATGCTCCACCTGTCATTTTTCCCCACCCCCACCCTAAGCAGGAAGTACTCTGCTTCCTTTTAATACTTAGGCGGTCCTATTAGGCTTGGGACGCTTGGGACGCTTGGGACGCAGTGGCTCAGTGGCTTGTCGATTGAAAGGTCAGCAGTTCAGCAGTTCGAATCCCTAGTGTGGCGTAATGGGGTGAGCTCCCGTTACTTGTCCCAGCTTCTGCCAACTAGCAGTTCGAAAGCAGGTAAAAAATGCAAGTAGAAAAAATAGGGACCACCTTTGGTGGAAAGGTAACAGAGTTCCGTGTGCCTTTGGTGTTTAGTCATGCCGGCCATATGACCATGGGGACGTCTTCGGACACCGCTGGCTCTTCAGCTTTGAAACGGAGATGAGCACCACCCCCTAGAGTTGGGAACGACTAGCACATATGTGCGAGGGGAACCTTTACCTTTACTAGGCTTCACCTATGTCCACTACCTTCATTTCTGTAAAGAGTCATTAGAATATAGAGGTCTCTTAGAGAAATTAAGTTGAAGGATGTGGTTAGCAGCTTTGTGGCAGGCATTGTGCTATGCCTACTTGGACTACATTTGAAAAAAGGAGGGGGGTGTTTGTACAGTGATAGGAACAGCCTGGAATGCAGTGAGGTGAAGTAGAGTCTTGTAGTCTTTTTATGGTTTGTTAATAAATAATAATGATAATCTTTTTAGGTATTTATTGACTATTTAGCATTATTGTATGCCACTAGAGTTGCTTGTTTGCTGAGATGGGCAGCTATATAAATTGGATAAACAAATAAACTGAATAGTATAGAGAACAACAGAGAACCCATATACCCTGGAGCAGACACTAATGTACTCTCAATATCCAACTGTACAAATTTCATACATTAAGATTAGGTCAGCTCAATTCATCCTTAATTCAGAATCCATCACAATTTCACAGTACTCATGTGTCTAGTTCATTCAAATGCAAATTATAATCAAGCAGCTGATCACAAAGAACTTTGATAATCTGGTCATTGTGATCAATAGAGAGTCTTATCCCACCAACATCTAAAGCAGATGTGGCAGCAACATGAGAGAAGACATGATAGTAACTCCATACTTAGTTTAGGCCTGTCTTCTTCCTCTAAAATACCATATTTTTTGGAGTATAAAATACTCCGGAGTATAAAACACACCTTAGTTTTTGGGGAGGAAAATAAGAAAAAAAATTGCCTCTGCCTACTAGCATCCATCGGTATTCATCTGGCTAGCGTTCTGTCAGCATGTGAGAGAGTTAAGGTCTGTTTGGAAAGTGAAACAGTATTTGCTGTGTGAGCAACAAGGAAGGAGACAGCAAGTAGCCTGGGCATGGCTTAGCTCTGCAGCTCTGAGTCTGTGCTGAGCTGTAAATTAGTCTGCTGCTCAAAACCAAAACTGAAACTCCTCTCCTCTGCTTGTGTTTTGCTTGTATTTACTATCACGTTGGAAAACCTGCTTTTGGTATTGTATATTTACTTCATGTGTTTACTAAACACTTGCAGCTTCTGAGAGGACATTTTAAGGGGAAGAGGGCTTTTTATCCTGTCAAAATGTTGTTTCAGTTGTTATTTTTTTTTAACTTCCTATTTTGTTGAGTGTTGATTTTGTTGATTGCCTTCCTATTTTGTTGATTGTTGATTAATGTAGCATTTTCAGTTTTTAAATTTTGTTATAGTTATATGATTTTTTTTACCGGAAAAGTATGATATATGGTAGATATTTTAGCAAAGTAACGAACAGATTAATATGTGGGCCAACCAAAACTAAAACATGGTTTAATGTGCCTCATGAGGTGACATCTCTGTGAACTCAGAGCGCCTCTGCTTCATCTTGTAGAATTAGTTTAGTCTTAAATTACTTAAGGGGAAGACCTTTTTCTATCATTTTACATCTGAGTGGGCTACCTGTGCAGCATGCAGATGCCCAGGACCTGTAGGGGAATGTGTGGATGACTTTGGGAAAAGAGGGGAAGAAAGGCTGTCTAAGAAACCATCAGACGAGAGAGACAGGAGCCCCCAGTGGTTTAACAGTCAGAGGAAAAAACGTAGGAAGGATCTGCCCTAATGGATTAAACAGTTGAAGGTGGTGGAGGACATTTTGTGCCTTCAGACTTGCAACATTTTATTAATGTAGCCTTACAATAAAGTGGAATTGGTTCATCTCATCTGTCTAGTTACCTGGGAGGATTGACAGACTCTCACAAGCCCATTAACCACTTGGAGATTGTGCTGCAAAAATCTGCCAAAAAGGAGCAATTTTCCACAGACATTACTTTGTGCCATTCTAAAGACAACTATGAGAATGCTGGACATAACATATGTCTGCAGCTAGCTAAATGGGACTTAACGTGGTCAGTATTTGGAAAAGAGAGCATCAAGGTATGTCAGGATTATAAGCAAGATAGGGAAGGGGTGGGGGACTGGAACAAAGCAACTGCAAATTAGCTCCATACATTTGCCCAGAAAGTGACATGGCCTGTAATAATTAGGAATGACTCAAAAAAGTTTTTACTTTTTCCTTATAGGCATGCATCCCTAACCTTCTTGAAGTGCTTGAAATGCTGCCATTTACTCTCTCATTCCCTCTCCAAAACACTTAATGAAGAATGGGTTGAATTATTATTTTTTAAAGTTTTTTATGTTTTTACTTTTTACAAACATATCAAATCAATGCGGCACCTGGGTGTCCAACATTCTAATACAAATAAAACCAGTAAAATTAATCACAACCATTAAATTCAATCAACTTATATATTTCTAATAATGATACACAATTATAATAAGTTGCAATCTGTCATTATTCAATTGTTCCATGTTTTCTCTTATTGTTACTTTCGTTTTATTATATAAAAGAGTATATACTAACATTCCCCCTTCTCTTATTTCTATCACTTTTTCTTTTAATCATATCACCTTTTACTAAAAAAACATTGTCTTTCTATCCTACCTCACTTCTAATCATGTCACCTACCTTAAAAAAAAAAAAGAAAATAAAGAGAGAGAAAAGGAAAGCAAATCAAAACAACAACAAAGAAAAATCATTTATCCATCGTCCCTTGCCGGCTTCAAGAATGGGTTGAATTATTTTAACCCACCTCTTCTATTAGTACTATTGCAATGTCAGAAGGACTTCTGCATTTCGCTGCTAGGTTGGGAGGCTAAGGTGTGGCCCTCAAATCAAAATAATTAGACTTTTTCTGTTCATTTATATTTCATAGGGGAGAATCCCTGTAAGGAGCATGCACAAAAACTGTGTTGTCTCTGAATATACTCCAAGGTCTTCAGCTAAAAGTAAATATATTGACTCATATTATGAAATTCATCTGCTAGAGACCAATTCAACAGAGTGCCCTGGGACATATTTTATATTGGATAATGCCAAATCTTTGATAAGATGAAAAAACAAGATGGAACCTATATAGATCTCACTCCTGAATCAATAATGGCATAACAAGATGCTAATGAACAAGATTATGCCAAGATTTTCACCAAGAAAAGGGTTAGTGTGACTAATATGGAATATCTCTAAGTTGGTTGATCTTTGAGTTTAAAAAAACCATTTATGCATCAATAGCCCCATTAGCTTATCTCTAAGAGCTTCCTCCCACCAGTAAAATTACATTATTTTCTTCCATCTGATGTGCTTCCCAATTCTTGTGGGATTTCAGGTCTGCTGCACAAATGGAAGTTCACTCACATACAGTAGTATTATATCTATTGTATTTATTTGATTTTCATAGCTGCCCATCTAAACAAGTTACTCAGGACTGCATGCATCATAAAAGCAATTAAGACAATACCAAACATATGTGGCACCAAGTAAATTTAGCCCATTGTTTTATTGAACTTCCATCCAAATAAGCAAGAATATGATCTTATTTTCTATTTCTGATGAAGGACGTTGGCTGGTTTGGATATTTGTGATGTGTGCTTTTATAGGAAAAGATATAGCATCCTACTCTTTCTCTCATTCCAACTCAACTCATGTTTTCTAGCTATAAGCTGATAGGCTTATGTGTGTCAGATAGCCTTGTGAATTCTAGATGTTATGGACTTCAACTTATATCAATTCCAGCCAATTTTCAATGGAATGTGGCAGCTTTTGTCCAAATCACCTGCAAGACACTCGTTTTTTCTATCCTTGATTTAAGTGACTGCCAGCTTCTGTTCCTTCAGGGTCAGTTTAATACTTCAGAGAGACACTTGGAAGAGGAGATGTTTATTTTAATATTGATTCCCTTTGTTCTATAATAAAATCACTGACAGCTGATAGGAAGTACTTCACAAAATAGAGGACACGCTTTTGCAGATGGCATTACATGCAGAACCAAAAGATAGGTAACATTGAAGTGTGAACTACATCTCTCACACAACTTTTGAACTTGGTTTTTTTCAATAAATGGTAGCATATTTAATAGTATATACATACATAATAGTGACCCTGACAGATGTTTCTAGCCATAAAAAAAATGTACTAGCCCAGGATCCAGTCTCTTTTAATCTTATGCCTTGGGTACCCAGGAGCTTAAATCAGGCAACAGATTTTATCCTCAGATTTTAACCCATTGAATTGCAGTTTTGCTTGAACACAGTGGGGTAGCTAATCGAGAAGCTCCAGGTGCTGCACTTCAAATCCCTAGAAGAGCCATTGTATACTTTGCACATTCATGAGTCACACATCCTGTGCTTCACACGCTGTTTCCTTGGCATGATTTCCTCAGCAGCAACGTTTGATTAAGGAGTACACTTGCAGTTCCATCCTCACTGCATTTTAGTCAAAATTTAAAACTATTATGCCCTCCTGCAAACCAAGGTGCTTCTGAGTTGAAAAGATTAGCCGTGGTGGCGAACCTATGGCACGCGTGCCACAGTTGGCACGCGGAGCCATATCAGTGAGCACATGAGTGTTGGCCTAGCTCATCTCCGGCGCACCAGCCAGCTGATATTTGGGCCTTCTGGGCCCACCAGAAGTTTGGAAACAGGCTGTTTCCGGTCTCCGGAGAGCCTCTGGAGGGTGGGGAAGGCCGTTTTTGCCCTCCCCAGGGGAGGCAAAAAAACAGGCCTACTGTGCCAAAAGCGGAGGGAGGACGAGGGGGTGTACACGCATGCGCGGGGGAGCAGGGCGCATTGAATTATGGGTGTGGGTACACACGTGCGTGACCCCCACTCCCCCCACTTTTGGCACGTGATGGCAAAAAGGTTAGCCATCACTGTTCTAGTCCAATCTTCTGCCCGTGGCAAGAGATATAGAACATTAAATCAGCAGAAAAGATTTACAGCTTCTTTGCTGCCATCCAGCAATTGTCCAAATTTTTGAAACCCAGATGTGGTGGGTTTACATACATCAGGCTAAACACTGGTTAGCTTCTTTTAAAGCCCTTGAGCCATTCTCTTTATGTGAAGGTGCAGAACCAAAATAAATGATATTTTTAATGCTAAAATAATTGCTAGATTGCCAAATCACAATCAGGTTTGAGTATCTCACTTAAATCCATAAGGATTTGTACTCAACCAGTGAAATCTTGTCTGATTTGGTAGCCTTATAATAACTGAAAATTTGGAATTTCAGAGATGGATGCTATGGTGTCTGCAGAAATTGTGTTATTAATTTCTGCAATAAACTACAAACCACAATATCTGGAGGCATACATACTGAAACCAAAACCAAAGCATATTTTGTGAAATGTGAACTCAGCTATGCTATTAAAATAATTGCTGAAACTCCAGACTGAAATAAGATACTCTAACTGAGCTGTCTATGAAGAACTATTTAGGTTTTCATAGATGTCTCCGGCTTCAATTTTCTGAGCTATATTCTCTCAGAATATCTAATAAAGGTAAAAGATCAAAAAGAAGAAGCTTATTAGTGCAATATTTTTTAGCACCCATCTCTTTTGCTGCACAATACAAAATGGTTAAGAGCAAAAAGTAGATAATTTATTACATGGTAAATGAAAGTAGCAGTTTTTATGTCAGACAATTGAGCACTTCTCTTTCACAGGGGTGTAACGTTATTATTTTTGAGACAGCCAAAGAAAGGAGTAAACATAAAGGAACTCAAATAGCAGCCCATGACTGAAGGTATTGCAGTTGAGGTAAGAAAGTTAGCTCTGTGAATAAAAAATTCCAACATATCTGTCGGGAAAAAAAAATGAGCAACTCATTCTAATTGCCATTCTCTTTGATGTGCACCAGTTTTCTGTTTAATGGGAACATGGCACTCTTGTTCATTTTAAAAAAATTCCACGAGGAAAATATTTCATTGTTAATAAAACACAACTGTGCAAGAACATTTTTGTTGGAACAGAACATTTTACAAAACTGAAGCCTTCCTTTCTTCCTGTAACCATAATGAGCTTTGTAGGAATTTCTCTCTTTGGAATGAACATAGGTTTTCATTCCAATGATACTACGACTACTATCTACCGTATTTTTCGGACTATAAGACACACTTTTTTGTCTCCCAAAAGTGGGTGAAAATGTCGGTGTGTCTTATAGACTGAATATTGCTGAAGTCCTGCCCACCCGCCAGCCATTTTTTTGCCTCCGCACACCCCATTTTCAGGCCTTTTTTCAGCCTTTTTCAGGCCTTTTTTTGGCCCATTTCTGGGGCTTTTTTCAGCCTGTTTTTTGAGGCTTTTTTGGCCCATTTTTGAGGCTCTTTTTTGGCCCATTTTTGAGGCTTTTTTGAGCCAAAAAAGCCTCGGAAATGGGCAAAAAAGCCTCGAAAACAGGCCAAAAAAAGCCTAGAAAACAGGCAGAAAAAAGCCTTGAAAGTGGGCCGAAAAAAGGCTGGAAAAGGCCTGAAAAAAGGCCTGAAAATGGGGTGCGCAGAGGCCAAAACCTTTTTTTGTATTTCCTCTTCTAAATTTAGGTGCATCTTATAGTGAGGTGCGTCTTATAGTCCAAAAAATACGGTATATTCCAGGGAATGAAAGGTCCCCTCCTTTGTATCATAGCAATACCACTTATATAATGCTTCACAGTGTTCTACAGCCCTCTCTGGGTCAAATCTGGGTCCTCATTTTACCGGCCTTAGAAGGATAGAAGGCTGAGTCAACCTTGAGCTGGTCAAGATCGAAGAAATCGAATTCCTGGCAATGTGAGCAGAGTTCACCTGCAGCACTGCGTTCTCACCACTGCGCCACCACGACTCTTATTTTATAACTCCTGTCAAGTATAAAATAATTTGCAGGCCCAAAGAACTAAAAGTACAATGTGTTGCAAAAGAAACTGTTGCTGAGTTTAGTGGAGCACTCCACAGGTTAAATAAACAAAAGATTGCAGCTTTAAATCCCCCACTTACGTGCAGATTTTCATCTTATGGAGATTCAAAAATCTGGCCTTCAGAAATATAAATAACTACCGTGTTGCTTTTCAGGTAGTCAGTCGCCTCCAATTCTTTGTAACCATAGGCCAGGATTTTCTTTCACTATCTTCTTGTAAGTTCTTGCAAACTCCTGCTTGTGTCACCAGTGATAACATAAGCCCCTTTATCTTCTGTTGACCTCCTTTTTAATTCATTTTCCCCAGAGACAGGATCTTCTCCAATACCTCTTCCTTTTCCATGATGCGTCCAAAGTTTGGCTTCATTTTAAGTACATCCAGTGAGCAGTATACTCTTACGTCATCCAGTATTGAATTATCATTCTTCTTACAGTCCAAGTATTCTCAAAGATGTTCTCTAGCATACATTTTTCTTTATTCAACCTTTCTGATGAATTCAACTTTCGCAAACATCTATTACAACTGGGAAAATCAGGACTTTAGCAATATGTCAATGTGAAGCGTCTGCAATATTTTGTTTGCATTTATCATAGTCTTTCTTCCAAATGGCAGATGTTTCTTTATCTCATAGCTATAATCATTTTGAAATATTGTCCCTAAGAAGTCTGTTCATCTTACTACTTGGTCTTCTTTTCTGATTATTTATTTGGATTGGATTGGATTGGATTGGCTTTGGCTGTTGATGTAAGCTTAGGTAGGTTGCTTGATTTGGTTTGGCTTTAATATTGAACAGCTTTTGCACTTTCTTCCTTCACTTTTAAGCAGCAAATTCCACAATACTTCCTTGCTTCCAGCTATTAAAGTAGTATCATCAGCATCAGTCGTGAAATCCGATTTTTTTTACTACCGGTTCTGTGGGCGTGGCTTGGTGGATAGGGTGTGGCTGGTGGGCGTGGCAAGGCAAGGATACTGCAAAATCTCCATTCCCTCCCCACTCCTGGGGCTAGCCAGAGGTGGTATTTGCCGGTTTTCCGAACTACTCAAAATTTCCGCTACCGGTTCTCCAGAACCTGTCAGAACCTGCGGAATTTCACCCCTGATCAGCATATAAGATTTGCTGTTATTTCTCTCAGCAATTTTAATTCCAATTTTTTCTTGTCTGGCATTTCTCATATTCAGTATATATATAGTGCATAGATTAAATTAAAGAGTAATGCTAGAATATTAATAAATGGTAACACTTTAGTACTATACTGGTCACCCATATTTTGCCACCTCGAGATGATAGGAGAATATCAGAATATCTGTAACATCTGGAGAGATGCTTTGGAACTCTGAAGCCAACTATGATGAACCTACGAAGTATAAAGTTTTCTGTCATGGAGCATGACTTATCATGGATCCTGCATCTAATATGCAGTAAAGTGACCTTGACAAGTAATATATTTTTCCACCCTAACAATTTTGTTGCTATTGTTTTATTAAATTTAGAAGCCTCCTGACTCCATATGATTCTGAATAGCTTACAGTTTAAGTATAAGTTACCTGAAATGTTATTAAACATTTAAGGTAAAGGTAAAGGTTCCCCATTTGTGCTTATCGTTCCCAACTCTAGGGGGCAGGTGCTCATCTCCTTTTCAAAGCCGAAGAGCCAGCACTTCCAAAAACATCTCCGTGGTCATGTGGCTAGCATGACTAAATGCCAAAGGCCCAGGGAACACTGTTACTTTCCCACCAAAGGTGGTCCCTATTTTTCTACTTGCATTTTTTATGTGCTTTTGAACTTCTAGGTTGGCAGAAGCAGCGACAAGTAACAGGAGCTCACCCGGTTACACAGCACTAGGGATTCAAACCGCTGAACTGCCGACCTTTTGATTAACAAGCTCAGCGTCTTAGCTACTGAGCCACTGTGTCCCTTTTATTAAACATTTATTTAACATTTAAACATTTAGCATTGATTTAAAATGAGGTCTCTCAGAAATTTTAAGTTGCTTGATCGTTTCTAGCATTAGAGATGGCTGGGATCATAATAGTAGTATTTAGTTTGGCTTAACTTATTGTATTGTCCAAACCCAGCCATTCTGATTAATAAAAAATAGGGTATGCCTTAGAATACAATGTGGACATGGCTCGTTGCATTCAACAAATCATTGTTTACTGTATTATGTGAACACTAGCATTGATGATTGGGTAATGAAATGCCTGCAAGAAAACAAGCAAGCTCAGAAAGCACCAAGGACCCCTGTATGTGAACCCTATTCAAAAGGAAGGCATTCTCCATAAAACCAGGTCTCTACAGCACAATTCCTGAAGCTTCTTATTCCAACTGACTGGTTCTTATTCTTATTCCAATCAATATATTGATGCTATTCTCTTCATGTTTTAGTATTGGTTGCTGCATGATCCAAGTTCTTAGAATTACATAATTCAAGGTCTTATGTGCACCCAGAAAATTAAATTCATTGTATTACCATAGCAAAAGGGATGCGGTGGTTCAGTGGCTAAGATGTTGAGTTTGTTGATCGAAAGATCAAAAAGTTTTAAGCCTTATGGGAGGGACCAATCATCTCTTGGCCCTACTCCTGAGTTATCATCTCTGCTTTATCTGCTCCTGCCTTCTGGCAGCTCTTCTCATACATGCACTAGGAACAAGCTCCTCTGTCTCTCTACTGTCAACCTCTGGAGGCTCCGAAGTCCGCACATCACTCTCTGATGGCCCTGGCCCCATCTCTGCCTCCGACGCAGAGCCCTCATCCGGGCCTTCCCCAGCCTCCAAGACTGGCCCATGTTCTTTCTCAGCCTCATCACTGTCCGACTCCACTGCCACCTCCACAGGCTGCGGGCGGACCACAACACATATGACCATGGAGACGTCTTTGGACAGTGCTGGCTCTTCGGCTTTGAAACGGAGATGAGCACCACCCCCTAGAGTCAGAAACAACTAGCACATATGTGCGAGGGGAACCATTACCTTTACTTTTTATTACCATAGCTATGTGAATACAGACCTGAACTAGTTTTAGGAAAAGAACTTGTCTGCTGCATTCATTGCTGGTGGTTTCTCAGTACTTTTTTTTAAAAATGGACAATTTCTGTGGAATAAAAGCAACAGCTTCTGTTATTTCCGAAACATGCCAGTTAGGGAGGGAGAGAAGAACCACAAGACAGCAGTAACTCAGTTTAATCTGCACTACTGCAATAGACTGAGGCTAAGGTTCCCTACAGTCTATCAACAGTCTATTCAAGGTTCTTTTGAAATCGGGCCAGATGGAAGAGGATTTATGGGCTCAGTGTCTGATAAACAATAAACATGGGACAGTGGGTAACTGAGCAGTTATTATTTCAACTAGGGGATTTGTGTCAGATTTAATAAATTCTCAGTCTGCTTTGAACAACCCAGCTGGATAACACTGTATCTGACAAAACAGTGGTAGACAAATATAAGAACATTTCACCGAGAAGCCATCTGTGCAAATCATACCCATCATCAGTGACCTATTGTTAACCTATGACATGTTATATAAGAAAGCAGAGAGACAAGAATTAGAGAATCATATTGCTTCCTCAACACTATGTGTGACATAGTTACCCAGCAGCTGTTTCTTTAAAACTTTTGCTATTGTTATTCTTTCTGAGGGTTTTTAAAGGGGTTGGTTTTTTTTATAAGAAAAGTTTTTATTGGTTAAAAATATACAATATTATAATTTACAATATGTTGAATTTTCAATATCTTTATAGAAAAGATATTTAAATTATTATTTTCTCTTTTTTAAATTCTCACACAACAGACGTTATTATGTTAAATCAAAACAAACAACCGGAATATATAAAAGTTATGTAAGCAAAGAAAGCCAATAGCCAAAATATTATACAAAGTACAGTGAAAAGGAGTAAAAAGAGATATCAAAAAAAAAAACCCATTAGATAATAGATTCCCCTCCTTTCTTCATTTCCTAGTTCTAGCTCTTAAAACCATGGCCTGGCCTCCCCCCTCCTCCCGGGCCGCCACAGCCCCGCCCGCCCCCGCTCCTTGTTCATCTAATACTTCCCCCTCTTCAGCTCCTGTATCTTCTCCCTCTAGGAAGGACTTATGCTGCTCAAAAAAGGCCTTAGCCTCCGCTACGTTATTAATTTTCTTCCTACTCTCCTTCCAGAAAATCATCAAACCCTCCGGAATCAACCACCTAAAGCCTACTCCCTTAAGGTACAGCTTGTTTGATAAAAAATAATATTTTCTCCTTAATTCTCGTACCTGTCTGGGAATCTGCTTTAGGATGGTGACCTCCTTGCCCCTGTACACCAGCGCCCCCAGTCTTTGTTTTCTCAATATCTCATCTCTCAGTTCCCTTCTTACAAATTTAATATGGACCTCTCTTGGGACACTATGTAAAATTGCAAATTGTGAGTTTACTCTATACACCAAATCCACATCCCTTCCAATAGACTCCAAATCTCTTTCAAGAAATTCACCCAACATTTTGACCATCACTTCTCTCAAGTTTTCCTGGTCAAGTTGTTCCATGTTTTGAAACCTGAGAAAATAAGACATCTTATCTAATTGTAAAGTTAGCATTGCATTTCCTCTCCCTTCTTCCACCCGCTGGAGTGCCCGTACCTCCCCCTCCAGACCCCCCATCTTCTTCTTGTTTTGCTCTGCCAGCTGTTGAACATCATTTAAATCTTTTTTCGTAAGTGTCATTTCAGACTTGATTTCAGATAATCCTTTTTGCAATTCATCCAACTTATCCAATTTCTGATCCAATTTTGCCAGTCTTTCCAAAAATTTTTCCATGTCAGCTGCTGTTGTTTTGTGGCCCTTGGCCATCTTACAATGATAGAAGATGGAAAATCCCAAAAAACAAGCCTCCAGGAAAGAAAGAGAAAGAGGGATTGACAGTCGGTGTAATTTTTCCAGTATCCACCAGTGGGCGCTCACAGGAGCAATGAGTCCGGAGTGCAGAGTAGGTCAAACAGGAAGCTCGAGGTGGGTAATGTCTTCAGTCGTAAATAAAGAAGCAGGAAGTCGGACCGCCGCCATAGCTCTCCACCGGGAAGAGAGGCCACCAGACCTCTTTAACAAATTCTGATTCAGCCATCCTCAAGAAAAAGTCAGCAAAGGAAGGGGTATTTTTCCATTTCTTTCCCCCTACTTCTCAGTGAGGGCACCTTTCCAGCTACAAGGGGGGGGGGAAACTCCAACACCCCCCTCTCACCTCCAGGATGCCTTGTCAGCTCTCTGCTCCTTGCAGTTAAAACTCCATCATGCCACCTCAACTCTCCGGTCGATCAGCTCCCAGTCCGCTGTGTCTTGCAGGTAAGCGCCGGTCCCCTTAGGCGCTGTGGCACCTCAGCAGTCCCAGAAAAGGCCGCCGATCGCCTCCCTCCCCCGCTGGAGCCTCGGGCGCGCCAGCATCGGCCTCCCGGCCCCTGGATGTGAGGCAGGGGACCCCTGGCAAGCCGCCCTCAAACAGCAAACGCCCCAATATTAGGGCGTTTGGCCCATAGGGCCTCCAGATGGGGGGGATCAGACACTGGGGCCAGAGCTAGCCCGATCAGTGTCTGTCGCCTCTGGGACCGGAACCGGAAGTCTAAAGGGGTTGTTTTGTTAGCCACTTCAACTGCCAAAATACCTAAAATAAGACTGATTGAAATGTGTTTGGGGGGTTTTTTTCTCCCAGCACACAACCCATACACGTAATCTTTCATAAAATGTATCCTTCTATATTTTAGTTCAGATCATCCATGAACTTCAAATCCGGTTATTAAAGTACAGTATGGGGAGGATTTTTCAAAAGGACTTCACTTTGAGTCGAGCATTTTCACACTGGTTATAAAGTTTGTTTCGTGTGGACTCAGAAAAGCTGATGGGAAATATTAGTTTTTAGCTCTCCAAGCAATGGCTGCATTGCTAAACATGCAATCAGTTCTGGCTCAAGCATAACCTTTTCCCTGTTTCATGTGCCATGTCATATTTGTGGCAGTTTTGCAACAAAGTTTAAAAAAAGGATCCAATGAGCCTCAGAACTACCAGACAGTACATTAGTGGTTTTTGCACACCATATCTAAAGGTTCCATTTTTTGCTTACACCAGGGGTCAGCAACCTGTGGCTCTGGAGCCACATGTAGCTCTTTCACCCCTCTGCTGCGGCTTCCTGACACTCAAAATATGCATCACAATCGCCAATGTGCAACACCCACTGGCATGTGATTTATTGAGCTTTTCAAACCCTGGTAGGCCAACCATGGATAAATCCAAGAAAAGAAAAGTTTCAGAAGAAAACAGAACATTTAATTCAACTACATATGCTAGTTTTGTGGCCACTCAAGAAATAGTCAGGCACAGGAAGGATTTTGTGGCTCCCAGTGTTTTCTTTTCTGTGGGAAACGGGTCCAAATGGCTCTGAGTGGTTTTTTTTGCAGACCCCTGGCTTACATTAAGATACACTTCATCAATGTGCTGAATAAAATGGGAACAAATTTAGATAGTGGAGGAACTAATACCAATGTACTGTTATGGTTGGTAACATAGTCAGCCAGACTGTTTAGACTGGATTTGGCATTTTAATTCACCAAGTCCTTTTCAAGGACTTGGGATAGGCATGTGCTGCTGTTTTAATAGAGGTATTGTTAGAGGATGGTGTTAGAGAATGTAAGTTTTTCCAAGAAAAGCTGTCTTTTGCAATTGGCTGGTGATAATTTTGTCCATGCCAGTGGTGTTCAAATGGTGCTCCAGATGTTTTAGGATTTCACCCAAGACACTATCTTTGCTTTCTTTGGGCACAATCATTCTACTTCTATTTACAGGTCTTTGTATTTTGTGATTGCTTGTGCAATCGTTTAAATGGCTGCTTTGCAGAGCGAGTGATTGTCCAGAAAGTTCAGTGCAGCTCCTTTCAAAGCTATTGCTGTAGACATGTCCATACCCAGCTCTTTTGCTTTGGTGTACTCTCATCAGAAATATTGTTTGTATATGCAGACAATCTCTCAGAATAGTATTAGCTATACTGGGCCTCTGAAATTGGCCTAACACATTTCGTTGTATATATGATGTACAATTACAATTACGAAGGCTATACCAGGGGTCTGCAACCTTAAAAACTCAAAGAGCCATTTGGACCCGTTTCCCACAGAAAAGAAAACACCGGGAGCCACAAAACCCGTCCCGTGCCTGACTATTTCTTGAGCGGCCACAAAACTAACATATGTAGTTGAATTAAATGTTCTGTTTTCTTCTGAAACTTTTTTTTTCTTGGATTTATCCATGGTTGGGCTACCGGGGGTTGAAAAGCTCAATAAATAGCATGCCGGCAGATGTAGCACATTGGCAGTTGTGACGCATATTTTGAGTGACAGGGAGTCGCAGCAGAGGGGTAAAAGAGCCACATGCGGCTCCAGAGCCGCAGGTTGCTGACCCCTGGGCTATACTATAGAGGAAATCTAACTCATTATTTGGAGCAAGAGAAGTTCATTCACACCTTTTGAATACTTTGGACTCATTTCCAGTCTTTTGATCATCCCTGTTGCTCTTTTCAGAACATGTAGTTGGAATCCTTCTTGAATTGTGATGCTCAGAACCCAGGTATCGTCAGCTGACTGCAATGAGTAAAAAAAAAATGCTATATGATGGCATCAAGATGGTAATTGCAGACTGGCATTGGAGGTGCAACTATGCATTGCATAGAGCTTTCAAAATGACCTAGTACATGTTTAGTTGGTTGTCTCCCCTCTGAACACTTACTCCTGTGAACTGGAAACTAATTAAGGTGAGACCTAACCTGTGCCAGATGGAAAGTTATTTCTTCATAGTCATGGGACTGTAAATCTGAGCAACAGCAACACTGGACCTGCTGGATTTTCCTCCTTCACTTTTATTTTGCTTTATTTTACTGTATTTTTGTTTTGATTAGTGCTGACCATCAAAATGTCAGCAGTTTGTAATAAAAGTTTATACCATGTACTTTCCCCACTGAGCGAAAAAATAGATACCATTTCCTAACCTGGGAATGTTGCTGACTCTACAGAGAAAGGAAAACAACTGTAATAGATTATTTCTTATGTACAAATGTACAAAACACCTCTTCCCTTGTTGTTCTTCTCTTAAAACACAATAGCCTAAATATACTACAACTATGCAGTGCTAAGCAAGATAAAAGTATCAGTTATTTAACTGTAGCAATGAGTGATAATCTGCACCAACTCACTATGCCTTTTGGAACAATCTGGACCTTAGGTTTTGGCAGGAATCTCACTGTCCATGGTAGTGTCAGGCTTCCAAGTAATACACCCATAGCAGACAGAACTCTGAGGCAAGCAGTTTCCTCAAAGAACACATTTATCGGATCTATCATATTGGCACAAGCTAGTGAAAACCGACTCTAGAGATTCCCGCGGTTTTCACCTAATTAAAAGTAAAAGTTTTTCCCCCTTTCCCAAACAGTCACATGGTCCAGTCAAGGTGCTGTCTGGTTGCTTGCAAACTTCACTTCTCCTCTCTCAGACCACCTGTGGGAATGTCCTTGGTTCACAGGGGAAACTATTTTGTTTTGGTTACAAAACCCCAGTTATCTCTATTCCCCCACTCCCCTATCCCTCAGTACCTTTGTGGCCACACTGAAGCCTCCAAGATGTCTTCGGTCAGGCTAGCTTTAGAGTTGACAGGTAGGCTTACAGCATGGTACCCTCTTTGCTGTCTTTCAAATTCTTAAACCAAGTAGTAATCTCACTAGTTGATTAGTTCCTCAGATGGAGAAGGACCGGCCACTCATAAATAGATCAAGAATTTGCCAAATGCAGAGATTAAGTCTATAAAATTTAATCTTACATGATTCTTGCAGACTGCTGAAATCTTTTCTAGTTCCAGTCCTTGATCTCTCTTGAATGGCTTATAGCAAAAAAAAAAAGGAGCCTTCTTTACCTGACTCAGAAACTTTATTTCTATCACTGAGCAATAAAAGTACAATCAATAACATGAACAACACAAAACCAACCCCTAGTCTTAAGTCTGAGTCTTCTTTCACTGTGATTTGGCAGCAGTCAATGTGACATACATTGGTTGACAGTTGACTAGTCCTGGTGTCACATGAATCCCTGCATAGCCCGAGCAGATTTCATACAAAAAGTATGAAATTAGAGAAAATCAGGGAAATCGGAGAGAGTCCTACAAGTTAAATAAATCAAATGTAATGCCATCACTGTGGGGGTAAACATAACATGATTGGCAGTTGTCTTTGGAACAGCCTGAGTCAATAATGAAATTGGAGGGAAGATATAACTGCCAATACTTCCACTGAACTGTTCTCCCAAGGGATTCAGCAGGAACACCAGCCCTTCTGCAAAAAAAAAAAAAAGCCTACACTATTGATTCCCTCTGAAAGTAAAAAATGTTCACAACAGAAATACCGTAGTGACATGATGGCGAACCTATGGCACGCGTTACAGAGATAGCATGCAGAGCCCTCGCTGTGGGCACACACATCATCACTAGCTGCTTTTCTGGTTTCCAGCGCGCCAGCCAGCTGGTCTTTATGGGAACCAGAGTGCCAGAAAATGGCCTGGAAATGGCCCAGAAAATGACCCCAAAACAGGCTGTTTTTTGGGCCATTTTTTGAGTTGTTTTTCAAGCTGTTTTCTGGGCTATTTTTAGGCTGTTTTCTGGTCCATTTTTCAGGCTGTTTTCAGGCCATTTTGGGGCTGGTTTTGGCCTGAAAAATGCCCCCCAAATGGCCTGAAAAACAGCATGAAAAATGGCCTGAAAACGGTCCCAAAAACGCCCCCAAAAAAGGCATGTGCGCGCTGGCCAGCTGGTCTTCAGCTTTCCGACACTCCGGCCCTCGCAGATGCACACACGTTCCGGTTTGGGCACTCGGTGATGAAAAGGTTCGCCATCACTGCCCTAGTGAGCAGAACCACCTTACTTCCCACTCATTGTTTGCCTGTGGACGAGCAATGCATCAAGTGACTAACTTGTTCAAACAGATTCTTACCAAATGATATTTCATCGTATGTGCCCATCCATATCTCAAATGCAAATTGCAGCAGGCAGATCAACTTCATATCCTTTTGTTTATTCTGGTTTCACGTCACACATGGCTGTTGATTATTGTGAATAACCAACTGTGTAGAATATGATATGAGCTTGGGTTTATTGTATGATGATACTGAAGCAGACAGGATTCACCATTCTACCAGGAAAGCATCCATAATCAAGGTTGTTAATGAAGAGAGAGAAACGAAAGGCCATCTGAATTTGTTTATCACAAAAGACAATCAACGGGCTAAGGCATAGTGAGACAAAGTTACATGAAATAGCTTGGAAAGAAAACTGCACCAAAGAACCATGTTTGCAGCAGATGTAATCACAGCTTAACAAAAAAAAAGTTATCTTTAACTTTAGCACAAAAGCACAAAAGACAGAGGAACCATTGGGCCGAGAAGGTTAGGCAGACTGTGTGACAAATTATTTGATTGATGGACTATACTTGTACAGAAGGAATACCGCTCCACTGTTGCATCCAGGCAATAAAATTCAATATTTGGGAAGGAGAAAATTGAATTCCATAAAGACTGAGCCACAGAACTAAAAAAGAAAGAGTGCAATTCCTGTCATCTTTAGACTTAGTTTCTCAATGATGCAATCAGGGTCCAATCATTTCAATAAGAATAAGCATCTATGTCCTGAGACTGCAAGGATGATGCTACTAATACACATGGATGTGCCATGGAGAAACTTAACTAATATGCACTAAGAAATATATGTATTTTCAAACCAGGGTGAGATAGAAACAGGGAAGGCAGTTCAGATAAGATAAACAGTGGTAAACCCTTGCAATGTATCTATAATAAGAGGAGGAGAAAAATCAATGAGAATTATACCACCCAGAATTTACAGATTGGTATAAGCCGAATGAATCACATATCCCTAAATTCCTTAGGACCATAAAATACATTAAAGAGAATCACTGGTAAATCTCTTTTGATCATCCCTATCTTAATCAAAATATGCTGTAACTAAATTAAAAAAATACTTGCCTTTTCTTATATTAGCTAATACATTCCTAAATGTAACAAGTAGTTCTCAGCAATGGATCCAGATATCTCCTGGAATAAAAGGAACCATATTAAAACCTTAGTTGACTTCCCATAAAATTGTAGTATATATTTAGTTGTAGGAGGGGAGAAAGTCTACAACTATTTTTAAACCCAACCCTGGTGCTCAGTGGTCCAAAAAATGTTGATGTGTCACCAAAATTACAACTGTTGCAGCACTCCTGCAGTCTTTCACCCTGACAACTAACTACAGAGATACTGCAGCATGCCCCACCCCCTATTTCTTCCACATCCTGCCCCATTGGGTCGTCACAGATACTGGACCCCTGGCAGTCCCCAATAACCTTTCAAGGATTCAAAGTCACGAAGATTAATATTTTAAAATTTCTCCGTTTGAATTTCTAAAACAGAAATGTCAATGCAGGGGTGAAATGCTCTCGGTTCGGACTGGATCGGGCGATCCGATAGCGATTGTGGCAGGTGGTTCGGAGAACCAGTAGCAATGGTGGCACGAGGCTACACCCACCCACCCGAGTGTCATTACTTCCTGTTTTAACCAGGAAGTAATGTGTTTTTTACCCTCTGCACATGCGCAGAAGGTTTTGCACACGGCGCGTGCACTTCCGAACCGGTAAGGAAGGTAGCAGTAAGTAGATTTCACCCCTGTGTCAATGTAGATATCCAACATAAAACAAAGCTGCTTGGGGGCTTCAGTCATTTTTTAACAATATAAAAGGGTCCTTTTAAGAGCCTCAATCACAGACTAACACTTTCTCCTCCTAAGTCTAGAGGAACCAAGTATCCTCAGGTATCACCTTGAGGGATGCTGAGAGGACAGGGATCAAAATTCAAGATGCTATCATAACTAAGTGGAAAAATCAGATAATATGAAGACATTCATTGCTGAAAATCCTAAAGAATGCACCATTTATATTGGACATTTGCTCTGAACAAGGCTATGAGCGTATGGTAAAGTGGTCGCAGTCAGATCCTTCACTTCAGTATCTGGGGAAATTAGCCTACAGAGAAGGAGTTTAGTCAAAGTCAGAAGATGTCATGCTGTAATGCAGAGCAAGATCAAAGTTGCCTCCCACTGGCGGTCCAGAGGGACTAACACAGAAGGCAGCAGCATCCTGAATTATAATCAGTACCACCCTCAGTGGGATTGCTGGCTGTCAAGGCAAGTAGATCTGTAGGCAGTGAGACACCTGGCTGAACTGTAGGCTTATATGCCCTTGAAACACAAGCAGGCACAGGTGGACAAGGGAGCTGGCAAAAGAGTATTGCAATTACTTTTTTTTAAAGAGGACATTATACTTCTGAATCTCTTATCATTTTCAACTGCAGTACTAACCGTTCTTTTAAAGTGGAGCTGAATGTTTTGAAGTCCTCTTCTAAAGATACTAACTCAGTGAGAACATGCTGATAATCTGGTTTCTGGTTTTCTTAAAAGAAGTGCACATTTTCTCTCGTTTACCCACGCCAATAAGCCTTTGGCAAATATGTAAAGTGAAACAGACCTTCCTTTCTTTGAGTGTCTTTCAGGAAGCAATGACTTTCCATCTTTTCTGCATTTGTTGAAGTCCCAGCTTTTTGTTCATCTGGGCAAAAGCTGACCAGGATAGATGGCAGTGGTGGGTTCCTCCCGGTTCGGCCCAGTTCTCCCGAGCCGGTAGCGGTGACAATATGACATCACCGAACCGGTTCTGCCCCCACCCCCATCCCTGCATCCCACCCCCCACCCCCGCGTTATTCTTACCTTTTATTTGGCCCCACCCCCAATCTATTGCTGCCTCCTGAGTCCCAGCTGATGGCTAGAGGAAAAACAACTGTTTAAACTCTTGCCTCAGGGCTTCAAAGGGCCGCCCTACAGCTGATCAGTGTTAAAAGAAAACAAATGAGTAGACCAGTGCCTGCAAAAATACATGAGTAGATCAGTGCCTGCAAAAATACATGAGTAGACCAGTGCCTGCAAAAATAAATGGGTAGATCACTACAGCTCTGCAAGCAGTTAAAAGCCTGGTAGACCAGTACCTCTGCTAAATCCTAAATAATTGTCACATGACCATCAAGCCACGTCCACAAAATAAGCCACGCCCACAGAACCAGTAGTAAAAAAATTTAGAACCCACCCCTGATAGATGGGGATTCTTGCCAAAACAGATTTGGGGAGCGAAAAGTTGCTTTAAAACAAAGGATGTCCAACCTTGGCAACTTTAAGATCTGTGGACTTTAACTCCAAGAATGCCCCAATCAGCCATTCTGGGAGTTGGTCCACAGGTCTTAGAGTTGCTAAGGTTGGATACTCTCACTTTAAAACATGTCCTATAATGATGGGTTTCTCACCAGTTTTAAGATCAGAGGTGGTATTCAGCAGGATCTGACCAATTCTGGAGAAACGGTAGAGGAAATTTTGAGTAGTTCAGAGAACCGGTAAATACCACCTCTGACTGACCCGCCCCCATCTATTCTCTGCCTCCCAAGTCCCAGCTGATCAGGAGGAAATGGGGATTTTGCAGTAATCTTCCCCTGGAGTGGGGTGGCAATGGAGATTTTACATTTTTCTTTCTCCTGTCACGCCTACCAAGCCATGCCATGTCCACCAAGCCTAAGGTGACTAGACGTCCCGCTTTTGGCGGGACAGTCCCAATTTTCAACAATTTGTCCCGCATCCCACGGCGTTTTAAAAAAGTCCCGATTGGCGGGAGAACAGGTTTGCTTACCCCGCCCACTCCCAATCTATTGCTGCCTCCTAAGTCCCAGCTGATGGCTAGAGGGAAAAAAAAACTGTTTAAATTCTTGCCGCGGGGCTTCAAAGGGCCGCCCTACAGCTGTTCAGTGTTAAAAGAAAACAAATGAGTAGACTGGTGCCTGCAAAAATAGAAAAAACAGCCCCTTTCAGCATAGGTTAATTACCATAAGTTGATTAGATCGGCCTCCCGACTCTCAGCTGATTTGCTCTCAGCTGTTTTGGCAAAGAGTGCAAAGAGTACTGCTGGAGCACATTTTTTTTTCTCCTTGTGCAATTCAAGCTGAAAACGAAACCAAAACTAAAGCAGGTTGTTGGCTTTGCTGTTTGCTTGCAACATTGGAAAGGCAGATTTCTTTTCTTTTTCCTCATCAAAAAAGGTAGGTGCAAACAATGGGAAATTTATGGCAAATGGCAAAAGAGGAGAGTTCAAGATTTTAAAACACAAAAGAAAAAAAAGCTCTATTTAACTAGGGAATTGTAATAATTGAGATACTATTAATTGTATATTGTGTTGAAAGCAGAAATTGTTAAGTTGTGGTTTGGAGGAATATATGGGGGAAATTATTTGGTTTATTATTATTGGTAAATATAATTAATTGATTTGTAAGAAATTGGTTTGCATGGAAATAATTGGAATATTCATGTTCATATTAATTAATATACAAAAAAGATAGTTATATAACTAATTGATTTATATTAAAATGTTGAATTTGTGTTTAACAACTGTATTACATAATTACATAATTAACCAATGTGAGGATGGATATAAAAATAGATGACAATGGGAAGGGGTATAATATAGAATAGAAGGGAAAAATTGAATTTGATTAAGATTAGAGATGAGGATGAAGGGTAATATCGTTTTTTTAAAAAAATAGATGAGGAATAAATATGGCAAAAAGGAAATATAGAAATTGTAAATTTAATTGAAATGACTAAACACTGTTTAAATTTGTGAACCAGCCAAATACTCTGTTCAAAGAAAATACATTGTATGTTTGTATGCGTGTTTCTAATTATTGCTATTTATTCATATTTGTTCTCTTTTATTCTTTAAAGTTTAACAATTCATTCTTAATATCTTTATATTTGTTTGGGGTTGGTTTTCTTCCCTTTCATCTTTTTTATTGTACAGCAATCTTTCTCCTCAAACCTACCACCTCTCTCTTTTTTACTCAGAGGGCTGAAAAAGTTATTTTTGACTGGTCCTCGCACTTTTGACCAGTCCTCAAACTTACGACTGTCCTCACATTTTACCATGGTGAAGAGAAACAGTTATGAAATGAGTGACACGTTTGTTAAGAATGCTACAATGGGCATAAATGATGACCACTCATAAGTGCGAAGACTGGTCAAAAGTGTGAGGACCTGTCAGAAATCACTTTTTTCAGGCCCCTGGGTAGTCCTTTTGTGCACATGGACTCCTCAGAGGGCTGAAAAAGTTATTTTTGACTGGTCCTCGCACTTCTGAGCAGTCCTCGAACTTACGACTGTCCTCACATTTTACGTTTTTGCCCTATCTTATCACCATGGTGAAGAGAAGCAGTTGTGAAATGAGTCACATGGTTGTTAAGAATGCACGGGCATAAATGTGAGGATGGTCATAAGTGTGAGGACCTATCAGAAATGACTTTTTTCAGCCCTCTGAGTAGTCGCTATAGAATAAAATAATACTATACATAATTTTTATTTATTTATTATATTTGTATAATATTGAAATTTTAAAAAATATATTACAGTACTATTTTTGCGTTCTATGAACATTTTTGTTGCTCCATATATTCCAAATTTTTAATCAAGCCCCCCGCCCCACTCCCCCGGATCAATGGTGTCCTCTTTACCAGTGTTAAAATCTGGTCACCTTAACCAAGCCATGCCCACAGAACCGGTAGTAGAAAAATTTGAATCCCACCACTGTTTAAGATGCTTTCAATGAAGTATAAAATCATTCTTCAACTGAAGGGATTATTTTTTAGGGGGAAAATCTCATGTGCCTCTGTGGCCAATACAAGGTCCCACCATAGATTTAAGTAAAAATTATTGATATCATGTGTATAAAGCAATTTGACCATTCCAGATTACATACTGTGAGAATTCCCATGCTGACTATTTCTATGGCCATTATACTTATTAAACCAGGAAGTTAGCTGGTTATAGCACTTTGATCTCACTACTTCAAATGACTCCAGGCAATTTTTTTTCTTGATGATTATTGTTCCCCTATTTATGGCAGTCTTCAAAGTGACTTGCCGTGCTTTGTCTTCCTCTTCTCTTTGTTCTCCATGCTGGTTATTCCCAGGGGTGGGCTTCAAAAATTTTAGCAAGGCGTTCTCTGCCCGATTGTTGGGTGGGAGTGGCCATGGTGGGTGCGGCCTAGTCGGCCTTCTGCACCATGGCAGGGTTGTGTGTTTTTGCCCTCCCCAGGCTCCGGAGGCTTTCCTCGAGCCTCCAGGAGGGTGAAAACAGCCTCCCCAGGCTCTGGAGGCCCTCTTGAGGCCAGAAATGGGCCCTTTTCTGGCCTTCCCGAACTTCTGGTAGGCCCGTTTTTCACCCTCCCAAACCTCCACACGCACTCTGCACTTGCCTGCATCCAAAACGGGCCATGTGGGGACTCCTGGGGGGGGAAGTGGAGTCGGCGGGGCCAGCCAGGAGTGGGATTTGGGGGTTCTCCGAACTGCACAGAATCTTAGCTAGAGGTTCTCCCGAATCCCTGCGAACCCCCAGCAGCCCACCCCTGGTTATTTCCCATACTATTCCACATAACAGCCAGCTTTTTCCCAGACTTCTGCTAGCAATCTTCAGAAAATATGCATTTGGAGCCCTTTGAATCTGGGGCAAGGCCCATTCACCCATCTCATCTGGTTTAATCATTCTGCAATGAATTTCAGGAACTTTAAAAAAAAAAGGAAACTCAGCTACAACATAATTTAATCTCATTGTTCTAATTAACTAAAAGATTAATTAAAAAAACCTTTTTGGCCTTCCTCACTACTGTCAGTACTTCATTTTGGTAACAGTGGCATAATACACTTCTATTTCTCATTAACCGGAGTTTTAAATAGTGTCAGGCTTCTCTTGACTTTTCAAATTCCCATTTTAAAACGTGACTATTTTAAATCAGTACAGTGGGTGTACATATACCCTCCACATTCATATTATTTTGAGAAATACTATAATTCTGAATTATTTATTATGAATAAGAATTAGCTATAAAATGCCATTGGGCCTACTAATATAAGAAGAAATTTATTGTTCAATTAGCATTCGCTATTTTTTTAAATGGATTTGTACATCAGTAAAAAAAGAGAGATGGATGAATGGATGGAGAGAGAGAAAGAGAGAGAGAATTAAATTCTAACACTGCATAATAAATATGAATATTCACATATAAGTTCAGAATTTTAGCTTGTTCACCAAAATATATACATCTGAGAAAAGAAAAGAAAATGGAAGCAGATGGCAATTTTGAGAAATAGAACAGATTCATTTTGATACTTGAAATCTAGACCATTTTTTACAAGTGATTTAGAGCACATGTTAAGGCATCACCAAGACAATATGAAGCAGCTCAATGACAGTTGGATGCTTCTAGACGGCACTTTGAATCACTTGTGGGAAAAGGACTTTAGCACACTACACTGAAGTTGGTTTGCTAGACCATTAATGGTGAAAGTGTGAGAACTATGGAGAGAAGCATCATCAGTATCCAGATAATATCTAGCACTATTGCTCCTTGCCAGCTTAATTCCAACAAAGAAGATGATTCTAGTGAACACTGATCAAGTTTGATAAAGAGCTACCAGAGGCTTCATAAAGCGAATTTAAATCCAGGCAAAATAAAGATACAAGGCTGAGCAGGAAGTGGGATTAGGCCAGAGGTGAAATCCAGCAGGTTCTGACAGGTTCTGGGGAACCGGTAGCAGAAATTTTGAGTAGTTCGGAGAACCGGCAAATACCACCTCTGGCTGGCCCCAGAGTGGGGTGGGAATTAAGTTTTTGCAATATCCTTCCCCTGGAGTGGGGTGGGAATTAAGATTTTACAGTATCCTTCCCCTGGAGTGGGGTGGGAATGGAGATTTTACAGTATCCTTCCTCTGGAGTGGGGAGGGAATGGAGATTTTACAGTATCCTTCCCCTGCCACGCCTACCAAGCCACGCCCACCAAGCCATGCCATGCCCACCAAGCCACATCCACAGAACCGGTAGTTAAAAATTTTGAATCCCACCACTGGTACTTTGGTAAATACTGTAAGTTGGCCCTCTTTTCCTGGTGGCAGCCCTTAACATATTGGAAGACTGCTACCATGTCACCCCGGTCTTTCTTTTCACCACACTAGGTATACCCAATTCCTGCAATAATTTTTCATATGTTTTAGCTTCTAGGCCTCTAATCATTTTTCTTGCTGTTCTCTGATCTCTTTCCAAAGCCTCAAGATCTTTTTTTTTTTGTATGGGGTGACCAAAACTGGATAAGGTATTCTAAGTGTGGTCTTACCAAGGCTTTGTAAAGCAGTACTAGTACTTCACGTGATCTTGATTCTATCCTGTTAATGCAACCTAGGATTGCATTGGCTTTTTTTGTCTGCTATTGGCTCATCTTTGAATGGTTGTTTGCTAGGACCTAAAGGTCCCTTTCACAGTTATTAGTGTTGAGGCAGGTTACACCTAATCTGTACCTATACTTCTGATTTTTCTTGCCTAAGTGTAAAACCTTGCTTTTCTCTACGTTAAATTTCATTTTGCTGGATAGGGCCCAGTGAACTAGCCTATCGAGATCAGTGGTGGGTTGTACCAGTTTGCCCCAGATCGGGTGAACTGGTAGCGGTGGCGGCAGGCTCCACCTGCCCACCCGGACATCTCTGTGCATGCGCAATGCATCTCTGTGCATTGCACGCATGAAGGTATGCACACCCAGCAAACCAGTAGCAATGGGATTTGAATCCCACTACTGATTGAGATCCATCTGAATCTTGAGTTTGTCTTCTGGATTTTATACCTGCTAGCTGTGACATTTGATCTATATACAATGATTGTATCTTGTGTACAAGCAGTCTGTACATAGTCTCTGTGGAAGTAATAGGCTTGTTTTACACTTGAGGTAACTTTCAAACATGTTTTCTCCAAATTCGATAAAAGTGTTTCCTCTTTCTAATAGCAAAGAATATGGGTTGTTGTGGTTGAATTACTTTTATGTGTCCTGTACAATAGAATAGATGTATTACAATTCCAGCCAAAGGCAGAAGACAGCTGTTCTCTTCAAAACCATCATTCGTAAAATCAACCCAATACGAATGGATTCAAAACACACATTCAAAAATAACCATTTTTCTTGGAATCACTGACCCTTATCTTTTAAAGATCCTGGAACACCAGTGAATGCAGCCTGGATAGGATTAGAAAAGAGCTGACGTAGTTTCCATCTTCAAAAAAGAGAGAAAAATAGATATAGGAAACTAGAAACCAGTCAGCCTGATATTAATACCTAGGAAGATCCTGGAAAAGATAATCAAGCAGCAGATCTGCAAACACCTAGCAACAGGCGAAGCTATTATCGGAAGTCAACATGGCTTTGTCACTCCAAACAAATCGTACTGCATTCCTTTATGAATTTACTAAATTAGTGGACCAGAGAGTAAGTGGACCTGACTTCTTAATAAGGTAGGAAAATGTGGGATAGTCAGCATCACCACCAGATGGATTTGTAACTGGCTAGAAAACAATAGAAAAATAGGGACCACCTTTGGTGGGAAGGTAACAGTGTTCCATGCGCTTTTGGCGTTTAGTCATGCTGGCCATATGACCATGGAGACGTCTTCAGACAGTGCTGGCTTTGAAACAGAGATGAGCACCGCCCCCTAGAGTTGGGAACGACTAGCCCATATGTGTGAGGGGAACCTTTACCTTTACCTTATGAATATATTATTGTTAATCCTATGTAATGTTTTGAGTAGATAACTGCAAAGCCAATTCCACTGATGTTCTGCATGAAAATCTTTCAAACAATAACACTATATCAAAGACGAGAAAGGCAAAATCATTCTGCAAACCTCTCATCAAAGGCACCGTTACGATTCCCAGACCATACCCTCTGGTGCTTTGCTTTTCCCTGTCCACCTTCTCAAAAGGTTGAGTTGACTGTTGGAGTGCAAAAGCAGGGGAACACTGCCTTAACCAAAAATAGCACAATGAGATCCTGCTGAGACCCAGGGGGACCAATTTTACATGTCTTCTCTGCTATTTTGCCTGCTGAAAATTGACTTCTTTCTGCAGAGCTAACCAAACCGTTCCAAAATTGCTGATGCTACCAGTTTGTCAGCCGAATCCCTTCCCTCTCCCTAAATAAGCAAGCGTGATTTCGATCAGGCCGACAACATGATTGCAGGTGGTTCAGGGGGAAGAGGGCTATCAGAGCAATGTTGCTGCTGCTGATTCCTTTGCTACTATAAAAGGAATTTTAGTTGCTGCTCAGCTTTAACAAAAAAATAAATAAAGAATACAAAGGCATAATGAATAGCTAGCGTATTTCTAAAGTCATCCCAGATAGAATCATTTTAGCTGATGCTGCAAGACCCTTCTGCACAACAAAACTTAACATATCCCTTGAGTGAGGTTTCACTTTTAGTGACTTTTTATTAAGGTGATGTATTGTTTTGTTGACAACCATACTTCTCACTGTTCATTTCTGGTTTTCTAATTTACTTCTTAATCCCCAAATCCCACTTCTGGCTGGCTCTGCCCACCCTGCCCCTCCTCTCCCAGGAGTCTCCACAGGGCCCATTTTGGATGCAGGTAAATGCAGGGCGTGTGTGGAGGCTCAGGGAGGGTGAAAAACAAGTCAGGCCAGGCCCACCATGGCCACGCCCACCCATCAACCGGGCAGAGAACCTCTTGCTAAAATTTTTGAAGCCCACCGCTGCCTCAGTGCCTATCCATGTGCTGTCCAGGTTTGACCCTTTATAGCTTTCGAGTCAAGGTCAACCAGATGCTGCCATCTGAGTAAACTATCATTATGTTTCTCCTGTATAATAAATAAAGAAAACAAAAAGGATGAATATAACGATAAAGGGCAACACCATTGTATTTAGCAAAGCACTTTCATCCTTTCTGTTCAAACATGGAATGATCGCCTCCACCATTTCGGACTCCACCTCATCATCAAGAAAACTGAGTACTTAGAGACTGTCACCACCCCTGGAATGCTTCAAATCAATGGAGAAAACCTAAAGAAGGTAGATATTTTTTGGTATCTGGGATCCCATCTCCAAGGCAATGGCAACATCAATGGCGAGATGTGAGTGAGGGTGAATGCAGCCTGGATGCGTTGGCAAGAACTCACTGGTGTGTTATGTAACAGATGAATGCCAACCCATCTTAAATCTAAGATTTACAAGACAACCATCTGCCCTGTTGCACTGTATGGCACTGAATGCTGGGCAGCAACAACAGGGACTGAAAGCTCTCTCCGTGCCATGGAAATGTGAATGCTCCATTGGATATCGGGCATCTCCCTTCTTGACCACATCACAAATGACACCATTCGACAGCATTTTGGTGTGGCACCAATTAAAGAGAAGATGAGAGAAGGTTGGCTCCGCTGGTATGGACGTATCCTGAGAGCAGCACTTTCCACCATTGCCAAGACTGCCTACCAATTAGAAGTCAATGGCCGGTGACCTCGCAGGCATCCAAAACAGAGATGACAAGACATACCTTCAACAAAGATATGCAAGCTGTGGGCCTGCGCCCTGGAGACGCAGCCGACCATGCAACGTGGCATTCAATGATCCTGCGGGAATACACTAGGAAGAAGAAGATTCTTAATCAGATCAGATTGAGTTGGAAGGGACCTAATATGTCATCTAGTCCAACCCCCTGCTCAAGCAGGAGACCCTATACCAGTGATGGTTAACCTTTTTGGTGCACGTGCGCATGCACGCGAATGCACACACACGTGCTCCAACCTCCAAATTGCAATGAGAGCCCCCCACACATATGTGCGCGTTCCCCTGCATGTGCCCCAGCCCCCCCCCCCCGGTGCCCCGTTTTGGCTTTCAGGTTGGTGCAGGAGGCTTTCCAGGCCCAAAACGGGGCATGTGGGGGCACATGCGTCCGAACCCCCAAAATGCAATGTGAACTCCCCCCATGCGTGTGCCCTGCGCATGTGCCCTGCCCTGTGCTTGCACCCTGCTCTCTGCACATGCACAGGCGTCCCCCCCACTTGCGCCCTGCGCATGTGCGGCAGAGGCCCAAAGACCAGCTGGCCAGCAGGAGGCACGCGCGCATGAGTGGAAAAACTGGGCTGGGTCAATGGCTGGCATGCCTGCAGAGAGGAGTCTGCATGCCACCTGTGGCACTCGTGCCATAAGTTCGCCATCACCACCCTATACCATTTCTGACAAATGGCAGTCCAATCTTTTCTTGAAAGTTTCAAGTGATGATGCTCCCACAACTTCCAGAGGCAAACTGTTCCATTGGTTGATTGTTCTCACTGTCAGAAAGTTCCTCATTTCTAGGTTGAATCTCTCTTTGGTCAGTTTCCATCCATTATTCCTAGTCTGGCCTTCAGGTGCTTTGGAAAACAGCTTGACCCCCTCCTCTCTGTGGCAGCCCCTCAAGTATTGGAAGATGGCTATCATGTCTCCCCTGGTCCTTCTCTTCACTAGACTAGCCATGCCCAGTTCCTGTAACCGTTCTTCATACGTTTTAGTCTCTAGTCCCCTAACCATTTTGGTTGCTCTTCTCTGCACTTTTTCTAGAGTCTCGACATCTTTTTTATAGTGTGGTGACCAAAACTGGATGCAGTACTCTAGGTGTAGTTTTACTAAGGCTTTATAGAGTGGTATTAGTACCACACTTGATCTTCTTTGTATCCCTCTGTTAATGCAATTTAGGATTGTGATTGTGTTTTTTAGCTGCCACTGCACACTGCTGGCTCATGTTTAGCTGATTGTCCACTAAGACTCCAAGATCCCCAATTCCATCATTAGAGACCATCAAAAAGGGCTGCCCTGTTTTCTCACTATAAATCGGGCAGGCATTTTGATCCAGCCCTATAACTTCTATGGCCCTTAACAGTATGATTTCCTTCATTGCAACCAATGTATAGTATTCAGTCAATGTAAGAACAACCCTACCAGTTTCATCTTGAGAAAAAAAAATCAAATATAGAACGATGTGCATGCAGTTTGCTCTGTCCTATTATTTCCAATTTATGCCACAAGAAGACTGAAATCATAAACAAGGTTAATTTAGGAATTATGAAATCATAGCTTCTAGAAGATAGCAAAGACTTTGCTATTGTTGTGATATTTTTGTTTTCATACAATACAACTGTGTTCAGAATAGCAAATCCACAGCC
Organism: Ptyas mucosa; assembly: GCA_012654045.1. Taxonomy (NCBI): domain Eukaryota; kingdom Metazoa; phylum Chordata; class Lepidosauria; order Squamata; family Colubridae; genus Ptyas; species Ptyas mucosa. The sequence continues at coordinate 10,389,605 of WNWU01000021.1, read as the reverse complement.
GTTAAATAGTATTTCCAGTAGAAAACATTCAAAGGCTGAGAGAAAAAGATAATTTCCCTAAAGCTTTGCATTTGTTGTGTAGCACATTGCCTGCAGCATGTACCTGCAAGGACAGTAGTTGGATTTAACCATGTAACATCAGCATCCTGATGACAAGCTAAGCATGCAGCAGGCTCTCTGGATTGGAATTCTAATTCCATCCATTCCTTTTCCAGAAAACCATCAAAGGCAAATATGTTCGATAAAATAGTAGTTGTATACCAGATTATCACATGAGCATATTGGCAGCACCTTCAGTCTTTCTGGAAAACTGTGGACTGTTTGTTCTGAAATAAATCTCAGCATGATCATCCCGTATTAGGTAGATAAAAGTTCCCCAGCACATGCGTGCTAGTTGTTTCCGGTTCTAGGGACGGTGCTCATCTCCATTTCTAAGCCGAAGAACCAACGTTCTCCGAAGACGTCTCCGTGGTCATGTGGCCGGCATGACTCAACACCAAAGGCACACGGAGCTCTGTTACTTCCCACTAAAAGTGGTCCCTATTTTTCTACTTGCATTTTTACGTGCTTTCGAACTGCTAGGTTGGCAGAAGCTGGGACAAGTAACGGGAGCTCACCCCATTACGCGGCGCTAGGGATTCGAACCACTGACCTGCCAACCTTCTGTTCAACAAGCTCAGCATCTTAGCCACTGAGCCACCGCATCCCATTCCATATTACTGTTAGTATTATTAGGCTTTCATAAGGGATGTAAATACTAATCCTACTTTTTTAAAAAACAGATCTTGCCTACCATCTTACAGGCTCATTTGTGAGAAAAAGATAGTAAAAACTGTTCAAACCCCCTCTTCTTGACCCAACTCTAAGGTTTGCTGGGATTGGAAGGGAATTGGGAAGCGGCAGTTTGAAAGTAAAGAAAGAAAGGGAGAGAGGGAGAAGCATTAGAGGAAATTCAAAGGTGATATAAGAAACAGGGACCAAACCAGGGGTGAAATCCAGCAGGTTCTGGAGAACCAGTAGCAGAAATTTTGAGTAGTTCGGAGAACCGGCAAATACCACCTCTGGCTGGCCCCAGAGTGGGGTGGGAATGGAGATTTTGCAATATCCTTCCCCCAAGAGTGGGGAGGGAATGGGGATTTTGCAGTATCCTTCCCCTGGAGTGGGGAGGGAATGGAGATTTTGGAGTATCCTTCCCCTCCCGTGCCCACCAAGCCACGCCCACCAAGCCCCACCAAGCCCACCAAGCCACGCCCACAGAACCGGTAGTAAAAAAATTTGGATTTCACCACTGGACTAAACAGGGCAAAGGAATGGTAGAAATATGGGGAAACCAACAATAGGTGAGCACCAGGGGTGGGGGAGCAAACATTTGGGGAGATGTGGGGAGTCTCAGCTAAGCTCCTGCTGGGTTTCTGCACTGCAGTCTAAGTTATGATGTGGCGGTATACCAATGGAAGGAAAAAAGTGGCAGATGTCACATCATCTCCTACACAAAGCAGGCTTCAATAATAACCCACTTAAGGTATTGTAGTGAAATGCCTAATTGATATGGAGAAACTGCTTTGTAGAATTGTTTTCTATTTTTCACTTTTCTAAGAAGTTCCACCCATTGAAAGTTCCATATGCAGGAAAGATAAGTGAAGACCCATAATTACTCTTGTAACGTGTGAGTGGGGCTATAGCAGAGATCCGTTATCCCATATCCCCACAGAGATATGTATATCTGCACAAACAAGGTACCTTCTATCAGGTCCAACAACCCCTTTGTGAAAGCCACCATCTTAATTAACCATTCAATTAACCACTCCAAGCAAGAAGAGTAGCACATTACATAAAGATCTATAAAGTGAGTTTGCCTGTGAAGTATGTTTCTTCTATTTCTAGCAGTGTACGTCGTGATTGAGACTTGGCCCTGAGATATACTTATCTGGAAGAAAATTGCAAATAAGGATACATGTGTGTATATAAAAATAAAACAAATCCATACTTGAAAATACTTAAGACAAATATAAAACTGAAATCAGATAAAGGTTTCCCCCCCCCCCTCTCTCTCTCTCATTACCCAGAGTGGGTGCTGGTCCACTAGTGGGAGTGGAAAGTGTTGTTTACAATCAATGAATGCAATGTTCCACACAGGCCAGATGTAATAAAATATATCTTTTTTAAAAAAAATCATTTTTCCAAATCAGTACCATTTCTTCTGGTCTGGTTCCTTGAAATGTTATATTAAACACACTGAAAGAAAGTTCCCCTAAAAGTTGAAATAGTTTCCCCTAAAAGTTGAAATAGTTGAAATAACACTTTTCTTCGTTGTTATTTTGGCAAACTAATACGCATGAAAACTTAACGATGAAAAATACAAAGAAAAGAAAGGGGGAAAACCACACAGTCAACTAGGTCAATGAATGTCAGTGATGATGACATGGAAACAAATCAACAGGAGAAAAATTTCTGGACAGGACACCGTGACTCCAGGTTTATATAACTGCCACGAAGTTATAAGGGAAGTGCAGAGAAAATGTAATTGAACTGTTTGGTACCCAACTCAGTTACACATCTATAGCTATTTAGCCACTGATCAAATGTTGACTCAGTGTCATGCTTCACTGACCGCTACCAGAAACACAAGAGCAATCTTTTCAACACAGATGAAAATGCAGTAGAAAGTACCCAAAAAAAAAAAAAAACCCCTTCAGGATGTGTGAATGTTTTCCAAAATGCCCACGGTCATCTTCTGTAAAACAAGAAAAATATAAAGCCTAAAATGTATTCTCTCTGGCACAGTGCAAAATATAATGGGTAACAGAAAGAGCCGAGGTGGCGCAGTGGTTAGAGTGCAGTACTGCAGCTACTTCAGCTGACTGCTAGTTCAGCAGATCAGCGAATCAAATCTCACCAGCTCGAGGTTGACTCAGCCTTCCATCCTTCCGAGGTGGGTAAAATGAGGACCAGATTGTTGGGGGCAATATGCTATTTAGTATACTGTCTTTGGTGTAAGCTGCCCACTCGGAGAGTGGGTGGCATATAAATATGACTAATAAAATAAAATAATAAAATAATAAACAACATATGCCAAAATAACTCAGTAACTCAGAACTCCACTAACAGATCTCTGAACAGACCATTTCCCAACTATCATCATCTAAACATAGTGCAGATACTATAAAGCAGGGGTGCTATTCAGCAGGTTCTGACAGGTTCTGGAGAACAGGTAGCGGAAATTTTGAGTAGTTTGGTGAACCGGCAAATACCACCTCTGGCTGGCCCCAGAGTGAGGTGGGAATGGAGATTTTGCAACATCCTTCCCCTGCCATGCCCACCAAGCAACGCCACGCCCACCAAGCCATGCCCACAGAACCGGTAGTAAAAGAATTTGAATTCCGCTACTACTATAAAGCCTTACTCTTCCTCAGCACAATTATGGTTCAGGAATTTAGATGGCTACAGAAAATGCTATAGAGCAGGGGTATCAAACTCAAGGCCCTTGGGCCACATCTGGCCCATGGGGTGCTCAGATCTGGCCTGTGGGGCCGCCCTGTAAACAGTGAAGGACTGGCCCACAGTGCCTCTGGCAGCAAAAACTGAGCTCAGGAGAGCCGTAGGTGGCCCTCGCGAGCTCTGTTTTCGCTGGCAAAGGGTTGCAGGAGGCCGTTGCAGCCAAAAATGGAGCTCGGGAGCCCGTTTTCACTGGCAGAGCACTCGGGCCTCGATAGGTGCCCCTGACATGAGTGACGTCAAACTGTCCATGCCCACCCTGGCCACACCCACCCGATCCCCCAAGGTCAAACAGAATCCTGATGAAGCCCTCAATGAAATTGAGTTTGACACCCCTGCTATAGAGTAAGTCTCAAATGGAAATTCTACCTTAGACCTTTGCATTTTTAAGTAAACCAGCTGACAACATAGTCTGTTATAGCTGCTTCTACATAAAACAGTTGTTCAGTTTACATATACACGGTAGGCATGTACAAGTATATGACCAGCTAACTATCATACCAAGACTAATCTCCTGTGAAGAAAGAAAAGAGGGGGGAGGTATAGATGATTGAGATTAGAGTTTGATACACATTATTTTATATTGCTGATCCCTTATCTTAAAAAGTAAATTACATTCACTATGAACCAATTATCATAAGCAGATTTTCTCAGCTCTGATACAGTCGAGTAGTGTTTGTTACTGTCTAAAGTGTTTAGTGAGAAAGTAAAGCATTGGATATTATTTACCAGTCTAAGAAAAGGGACACAGTTCACTATAGACTCTCAATAATTACTTGCTAATGATTTCCAATGGTCCCTCATTCCGATGACTGCACTGCCTGTAGCAAAATCACGATTTGCCAACTTAAAAAAAGAAAGAAACAGACAAAACAGGCCTTGCTTCAGTGCTTTAGAACAGCAATCTGGTTTTCTTGCAGACATCAGAAAACGATAATGCTGATCTCAGTGCTAAACCAAGTTTCCCTTATTATTTTTGACAGATCAAGCTGGTATGAAAACCATAGGGGAAGGGCACAATGATATAAAAGGCACACCCTGCTGTAAACAAGTTAAAGCTGTTGAATTCCAACGTGCTTTCACTCCTGGCTGGGCTATCTACATGGGCAAATAACCTGGGTTTTATTTGGGATTTTATCCTTGCTTTTCTTTGTAGTGTTATTCCTGATATTTATTTGCATTTAAAATCGTTCCTTTTGTTTGTTTGTTTTCTTACTGTGAAGTTGTATGCCACCCAGAACGTCCTGGGGCTGGGACAAGTAATATATACTGTTAAATAAATAAATAAACACATCTATTTCCAAGATTGGACGTGGTAGCTCAGTGGCTAAGATGCTGAGCTTGTCGATCGAAAGGTCGGCAGTTCAGCGGTTTGAATCCCTAATGTGATGAGCTCCCATTACTTGTCCCAGCTTCTGCCAACCTAGCAGTTCGAAAGCATGTAAAAAATGCAAGTAAAAAAATAGGGATCATCTTTGGTGGGAAGATAACAGCGTTCCGTGCGCCTTTGGTGTTTAATCATACTGGCCACATGACCACGGAGACATCTTTGGACAGCACTGGCTCTTTGGCTTTGAAACGGAGATGAGCACCGCCCCCTTGAGTTGGGAACAACTAGGACATATGTATGAGGGGAACCTTTAACTTTACCTTTATTTACAAGATTGGCAGGATCCCTGGTAATGCAGGGCAACAATGGAATCTGTGGTTCATTGTATGTCTCCATAAAGAAAGCTTAGCCAAATATGGGAGAAAGATCCTGATGAAGAGGTTCCTTTTCCATCCCAAGAACAGATGCCCTTTCTTTAGCTGTTGCCTGAAATGAGTTCTATCAAAACTTTTAAGAGTCAAGCCTTTTTTAAAGAGAAAGCTCTCCAAGAGCACTGGCCATATCTATTGTAAATGTTTGAATTAGTAATATGGATTGTGTTACTAACTTGCTGATTTTTATGTTTTCTCTGTAATTTTATATTTAAATGCTGTATGGTATACCTTTATAAACTTTTGGCTAGATTTTTATCCATGATAAAAGTGGAATTTAATTTAATTTAATTTAATTTAATAATTTAATTTAATTTAATTTAATTTAATTTAATTTAATTTAATTTA
>WNWU01000021.1:10364630-10376192 GCA_012654045.1 Ptyas mucosa | reverse complement strand
AGGATAGGATAGGATAGGATAGGATAGGATAGGATAGGATAGGATAGAATAGAATAGAATAGAATAGAATTCTTTATTGGCCAAGTGTGATTGGACACACAAGGAATTTGTCTTGGTGCATACGCTATCGGTATACATAAAAGAAAAGATACATTTGTCAAGAATCATAAGGCACAACACTTAATGATAGTCATAGGGTACAAATAAGCAATCAAATCATACTAGGAAACAATCAATATAAATCGTAAGGATACAGCAACAGGTCACAGTCATACAGTCATAAGTGGGAGGAGATGGGTGATAGGAACAATGAGAAGGTTAATAGTAATGCAGACTTAGTAACTAGTTTGACAGTGTTGAGGGAATTATTTGTTTAGCAGAGTGATGGTGTTCAGGAAAAAAATAGGGTTGGAGAGGCTTCAAAATTCAGAATATGGCTCCTTCTCTTCTTAGTGGGAATGAAGACAGGAAAGGTGTATTGCCAGCCAAGTGTTTATTTAACCTTAATTTATAAAATTAAAATTAGTTTATTCTTAGGAATATTAAGTGCCATACCTTCACCTTTACTATTTGAGAAATGTAAAAATATTTTTATTGAGCAATATGGTTGCCCTAATATGGTTAGTCCAAGACCTTAATACTCCTTAGTTATACTTACAATAAAATTTTAAATTGTTCTTTTATATTGTGAAAATGAAGCAATGAAAGATGGAAAACTATTAGGAGAATTAATAAAGTTAGTCTATAGCAAATGGATTTAAACCCTCTAGTTGAAAACCTAGAAGGTATTAATGTTGGTAATCCCACATTTAAATTCTTCCAGTATCAAAGATTATATAAAATCTAACAGAGTCTGCTCTGGGAACACCAAATGAAAAGAATCATATTAAGGCAATTAATAATAAGTGAGTCAGCATGAAGGACATTTCCACAATAGTTTGTACTGCGTGATAATCCATTTTCTTTAATGAGTTTTGATCTACAATGCTTTGCTCGGAAAGGGGTGACTAGTATCTCCAAATACTGAGGGTGTGATAAATGCCTTCCATTCTTTTCAGATTACTTGCAAACAAGTTTTGCCATAAATTTAAATTTACCGACAAAGAAATAAAGGGAGACTAGTATAGCTATTTCAAGCTTTTTAGCTCTCATCAGCTAGCCATGCTCTTCTGGGATTTAAATCCCAGAAAGGTATCCCAGAATCAGGGATTCAAATCCCAGAAGGGTATGGCTAGCTGATGAGAGCTAAAAAGCTTGAAATAGCTATACTAGTCTCCCTTTATTTCTTTGTTGGTAAATTTAAATTTAACACAAAATAGTTTGTCGTGGAAGTGACTGCTGGCAAAGTCTCCTAGATTGGGGCTGACAGGCAAAAGCGGAAGCTGTATGCTCCATTCCATATTTGGATAGACCAGGTTGCACTGATAGACTGGTCTCGCCGGAAAAACATTTAAATTTTGCCATAGTTATACAGAATAACAGAGTTGAAAGCAGGGGTGAAGTGCTCCCAGATTGGGCCGGATCGCCTGGTCCGGTAGCGATCTTGGCTGGTGGTTCGGCGATCTGGTAGCGATGGCAGAGCAAAGCTCCGCCCACCCGCCCGGGTGTTATTACTTCCTGGTTTTAACCAGGAAGTAATGTGTTTTTTACCTTCTACGCATGCACAGAACGTTTTGCGCATGCGCAAAGCGAGTGTGTGCACAGCGTGTGCATGTCTGAACCGGTAAGGAAGGTAAGTAGATTTCACCCCTGGTTGGAAGGGAACTTGGAGGTCTTCTAGTCCAACCCCCCGCTCAAGCAGGAAACCCTGTACCATTCCAGACAAACGGCTGTCTAATCCACCAGAAAAAGGATACTTGCTGTATTCAACTCCCACTTCACTTAACAGCTGACATCTCTGAACTAGATCTCTACTGAGGATCAAAAAAATAGAACCCGTCCCATGCCCTATTTCTACTGTATATCTTACCAGAGACCCTTGGGCAGTCGTATAATTGCAAACAAAATGCAGGAAAAGGAGTCTGTGCAGAGGGACCTCTGATGACAATAGAAGGTACTGTATATGGGGTTTCTCATTCATCCAGGTCATGGTTGTCCCAAGGGTGCTTTTATTTTAAGGGCAACTGGACTTTCTGATTTTTTTAAAAGACATTTTGCTTCTCATCCAAGAAACTTCTTTGGTTCAACAAGTCTCTAGTTTATCAAATGAAAGCAAACCTCACTCACTATTAGCACTTATGATGTTATCTACTTTGGTAATGAAACATCTGCAAGAAAACAACCAGTCTAAGAGAGCACCAAGGACCTCACAGACTTCTGATGTAACAGCTGGAGAGAGAGAGTCTCAGTACAGTATCCCACTTCAGCCATCTCCAAAATAAATAGAGTTGTTCCTAAATCCCACAAATATACCAACATATAGCTGTGGTCTTCTATTTACCAAATGGATAGAAGTAAATAATATCATTTGGACAACTGATCAGACTAAAAATGTCATGGATGGAATATGTATTATCTTCAAGGGATACAAAGTAGACTGATTCTACATACGATGGGGTATTATTGTTGTAACATGATGTAAGTTAAAACAAGGCCCTTATTTTTTTATACTGTAATCTCAAGAAGTATCTCTCAGTACAACAAGCCACAGATCAATTAAAGCAAACTTAACATTAAAGATCTATCCTATAAGGTATTATTGATACTGAGCCACAGATCATCTAATAGTATCCAAGCGTAATCATCTGATGCAGGGGTGGGTTCTAAATATTTTTACTACCGGTTCTGCGGGCGTGGCTTATTTTGTGGGCATGGCTTGATGTCATGTGACAGTGGGCATGGCTTGATGTCATGTGACAGTGGGCGTGGCTTGATGGTCATGTGACTGGGTAGGCGTGGCCAACTCAATGTCACTCACGTCAAGGGATGCCTCGCCTGGCCCCTCCCCTCCTAGCTGTTCCTTGTCACACCCAGCCTCAACGTATCTATAGTTCTGTAAAAATGTTGTTCACCTTTTTTCAACTTTATTATCTACATACTATAGATGCACTTTCATGGACCACTGAAAGGAGGCTCACATGCTTTGCCCAAGAGTGTGATAGGCAACAGGCTTTTAAGGGGCTGCCAGAAAGAAGAGGGGGGGGCAATGTATTTTCCAAAGCACCAGAAAGCAAAACAAGAAGCAATGGATGGAAACTGAACAAAGGGAGAAGCAACCTAAAACTAAGGAGAAACTTCCTGACAGTGTGAACCAATATAGGTGCAGAAATATTTCAGTCATAATTTCACATATAAAATAGCCGTTCGTGTAATACAACCTGCCTATTGTTCAAAACAGTCATTAGTATTATGGCTGATGTTTGACAGCAAGCCTAAAAGTCAAAGACTACAAGAGTGCTTCTTTCTCTGTATGTATACAAAACATCATATACCAGGAATAGCATATTAAGATGGACTTATGCAATGGTGGATTTCAAAAAATTTTTACTATTGGTTCTGTGGGTGTGGCTTGGTGGGCACGGCAGGCATGAAAGGGGAAGGATACTGCAAAATCCCCATTCCCTCCCCACTCCAGGCGAAGGTTACTTCAAAATCCCCATCCCCCCGACACACACACACATACTAACCTGCTCTGGGAAGGAATCAAACTCCCCCTTCTTCATTTCCCCAAATAAAATATTACTCATAAGAAAAGGCTCCCAGAAAAACAAGGAAAGATCAAGCTGCTAACAAGGAACCTGCCTGATACTCATTCCACATTCCTGCCAGCTGTATAAAGGAAACTTTGTAAGAAGAAAACAGCTACCGGTGCTTAGAGATAATAGAAAGTGGAAGCCGGAAGTTCGGCTCCATTTACAAGCAGGCAGAAAACTCATTCAAGACAGGATATTTCACAATGGAAATCACCCAAACCTTTTTAGAAACACAAAGCCCATGTTGCACAAACCCCAAAACGTCAAAAACATAGAACCATATAAGAATCCCTCCTCTTATCCAGATTGTTGTTCAGCTGACCCAGAAACGAACTGCTGAATGTCACTTCACTTCTGCAAGCAAAAGCCTCCTTCCAGCAGCTGCTTCTTGGCTTGTCAATTTAAAGCAATGGTGTCTTTCTTTTTTTTTTCCCCCTTCTTCTTTGCCAAGTGATCTCCTGGCTGAGAAGCGAGTCCTGATTTTTTTCCTTCTAGCCAATCAGTTGGGAGGCTTCTTGCTTCTCAATTTAAAGTGACCGTGTCTTGGTTTTTTTCCTCTTGTCAAGTGAGCTCTGATTTTTGCCTTCTAGCTGATCAGCTGAGAGGCAGCGAATAGATTGGGGGCAAGGCCAGGCAGAGGTGGTATTTACCAGTTCTCCAAATTACTCAAATTTTCCACTACCGGTTTACAAGAACCGGGGAGAACCGGTAGTAACCCACCACTGATCTGATGTACTTAAATAGGCTTAATCCATCAATGATACTTGATTAAAATAAGTCCCTTGATTTTAAGAGATTTACTAAGTCTGCATCCAGAGGCTTGCTGGATTGGACAAGGAATTCCTAATACCGGAACTACAAGCATCCATTTTCTTACCAACAGTGGCAAATGAAAACCTGTGAAAACCCTACAAGCATGGAACAGAAGAAAATAGTCCTTTGCTAATTGTCCACAGAAATGGTGTGATGATTACAATGTTAGACTAGGCCTGGGAAGATTCAGTTTGAAGTCCATCCTCAAATATTTTTAATGTTGTAAGCCAGTGTTTTTCAACCTTGGCAGCTTTAAGATCTATGGACTTCAACTCCCAGAATTCCCCAGCCAGCAGAGTCGCAAAGATTGAAAACACTGCTGTGAGCCACTCAGAGTTGCTTTGAAACAAGATGGCAGACTTCATTCATTCATTCATTCATTGGGCAGTCTCTATTAGCCTAATCTACATAAGAGGGTTGGCCTTGATAAAGTGAAGGGGATAAAGGGATAAAGTAAAGGATTGCCCATGTAATTTGCCTTGAATTCCTGGAGAGATATAAATTAAAATAAATAAAACACTGCCTCATACATGGAGATTTTATCATGATCCATATCTGCTTTCTTCAAGATAAGCACATTAACCAATTCTCAATTTCATTCTAATTTAAGCCAAAAGTTTAGCTGGGGCAAATTTCATGTATTTCATCAGAACAAGCAACTAATTTTCCTGGCAATATTTATAATATTCAGTGTAAGCCAGAGGGTGAGGTTGGGTAGAAAGAGAGAGAGCTGATGAGAGGTTGTAAGTGGAGGCAACTGAAAGCTGATGCAATGGGAATGAGGCAGCAGGGTTACTGCCACTTTAAGAAACTGGGTCAGAAGTTGCCTATATAAGAGAAGCCATTAGAGGGTGTCTCCCTTCTCCTCATGTTCTCTCTCATCGTGTATCTCAATGTTCTCCTTGTGTCAGTAACCGTACAATAAGGTATTTAACTACATATAAGTCTGTAAATATTTATTAGCTGTATATAAACCACTGTTAATTATCTAAAGGCGCTGTGTGCTGTGTTTTGCTCCTGGGTTTATCTCATAATACTAGTTACGCTGCCTAAACTCTGATATTTTTTCCCTAATCCTGTGAATTATTTACTTGTTTGGTTTATATCCCTCCTTTATTATTTCTATAAACAACTCAAGGTGGAGAACGTATTCAATACTTCTCCTATTTTGCCCATAACAACAACAACAACAACCCTGTGAGATGGGTTGGGCTGAGACAGAGTGACTGGCCCAAAGTCACCCTCAATATACAGTATATATTATATGAATTTTTGTATCTTTCATGCATTAAATAATTATATAGAATACATTATATATTACACAAACAATCACAATCTAATATTGTTCTTGAGGTGCTGAAGCTGCTACTCCCAAGTGTAAGAAAATGCTATTGGCATTCATGAGTGAAGGAGCACAATACATAAAAGTCAGAAGCATTCAAAAAGTTTTTCAGCTGGTAGAATTTGTTTTGAATGCAAGCTCTACCTATTCTGCTGCTTCAGCAGTCACTGCATTTTGTTCCTTGTAGTTTTCCTTCATAAAGGAAAATATTTAAGGAAAATCACCTGCAAAGCATTAACAGTAATGGCCCAAGAAAACAATTATGCCCAATGACAAGAGGGAGATGCTTAGACAGATAATTAGGCAGATGCTTATAAACTTAATGAAATATCGGACAAGGCAATAGCTCTGCTGAAGGCAGAGCGTGGGAGTTGGCTTCTGCCTGCATTGCTCTGCCTGGACAAAGAATCATGCGTGAATGTGATTTCCCAGCTTAAGTCAACAGCTGGTGATGTGAATCACCTTAGAAAAAAAAATCAAACCCTGCAGATTAGCTATCTATGTCCCAGTCAAAAGACACCAGCAGATTTTGATATGTTGAAAAGCTGATTTACAGACATCCCTTACATTGGGGCAGAAATGTAAGAATTGTACTGTAATAAATAAATAAAGGCTTTTGCAATTAGCAACGCAGGAGGAGGTCTAGTGGGATGGTAGTTACTGAAAAAGAATGAGGAAAGACAACCATCTATTGCCCTGTAATTAAAAAAAGATTAGCTCTCGGTAAGAGCCGATTTGTGTAGTTAGTTAAGGCATCCGTCTAGACGCTGGGAGACTGCGAGTTCTAGTCCTGCCTTAGGTAAGAAGCCAGCTGGGTGACCTTGAGACGGTCCCTTTCTCTCAGCCGTAGGAACAATGCAATGGCAAACCACTTCCTTAAAAACCTTGCCAAGAAAACCTGCAGCCTTGTCCAAGCAATTGCCAGGAGTCTGACTCAAAAGTACACAGACAAAAAAAAAACAAAACCCAAAACCCTCTATACGCAAAGGAAACTGCTAAACAAAAGTCTTCATTCAATCAATCTGAGTGCTGATGATCTACTACCCTGTAAGTGTCGGTATTAGGTACGAGATAATTAGGATATTATCTTCTCATATTAAAAACAATCCCTTGTACCACGTTGCCTCATACAGAGGGATTAAAAAAAATGCAAAAGGAATGTCTGAAGAGCATATCGACTCTATCCAGCCAGGCGCACATAATCATCACAGCCTTTTCAAGATTGGTACTATAGCACACTGTAATATTCTTGATGAGCAGTGCTCGACGTGACCTTTTTGAAAAAAGCAGCATTTCTGTTCGAAAATCAATAGAGCGCCAAGGGTTCAGATCGAGTAAACTACATGACTGGATCCTGATTCTCCAGTCTGCTAAGAGTTGGGTTCTTTTTAATCATCACAGGTTAAACCACTGTGGTAAGGAAGAAATAAAAATGATGCTTTCCGATTCTCCCTTCCCCTCAACCTCCTACTTTGTCTCACAATGCCACTTTGGACTTCGCTTCCTCAAGAATGGAGAAAAGATGGGGTAACCGTTTTGAAATCAATTTATCCAGTTTGCTCTTGCTGCAAACTGGATAAATGTTAGAAAAAAACATTGCATTTTCATCCAAAAATACATATTTTTTTCAGAATGACATGATGCCATTTATTTTAGAAAAGTGCACATTAGAAAAAAAGAGAAATATTGCACATTTTTAAAAAATCTATAAATTAAAGCAATGCACATCTTCAAATTAGGTATTGTAGAATGAAACTTGTTAAATATTAAATAGCTACATTTAGGTTTCTATACATTTTTACCAAACAAATGTTCAAGGTGCAAATATAGCTTTGTTTCACTGGCAGCACTCCTACAGAAGCTGTTCCACTTACCTCACTTTTCCATGCCTGTATGGATTTATCCTAACAATTTGTAGGAATTAATGATTTCACTTTTTTTTTGATATATTTTTATTGTTTACATATGAATATATTGAATACAGCGTAATTGTCCTGGCATTCCACTTATCATAAGACAAAAGTAAAAAACAGATAACTTATATACTATTTTAAACAGTTGTAGTGTTGTACAATAGTTTCTGACCATCATATTCTAGCATGTCAACTTATCCATCATTCTAATATTTACATTCCTATATAATTTTAAAAATAATATTTCTTTCCATGTCCACCTAACCTGCTTCTTTCACATTCCAACTTCTACCTCGTGTTTCTAACCATTGACAGAATCTATTCCATGTTGAATAGTATTCTATATCTCATTTATCTTTTATTTTTAGCATTAGTCTCTCCATTTCCTCACAGTCTAATATCTTCCTTATCATCTCATCTGCTGAAGGGGTGTTTTCATTCTTCCACTACTGCACATATATATGATTTTACTTTTATAAGCCTCCCAATGGACCCAACTAGTTTTATTTTTAACCATTAGATCTAATGCCCTTTAAATCTTGGGCATTCCAATAAGAAACATTTATGAATGAAGTAGAATTATTCAGCCCAAGCTATATTCTGTTTCTTCTTCATGCACCTAAATAATAGTAACTGCTTTAGGAAGGAAGCAGATAATAACCAAAACTTGATGAGCTTTGTATATTAAGTGTTTATATCAGGGGTGAAATCCAGCAGATTCTGACAGGTTCTGGAGAACCGGTAGTGGAAATTTTGAGTAGTTTGGAGAACCGGCAAATACCACCTCTGGCTGGCCCCAGAGTGGGATGGGAATGGAGGTTTTTCAATATCCTTCCCCCAGGAGTGGGGAGGGAATGGGGATTTTGAAGTATCCTTCCCCTGGAGTGGGGTGGGAATGGAGATTTTGCAGTATCCTTCCTCTGCCACGCCCACCAAGCCACGCCCACAGAACTGATAGTAAAAAAAAAAGTGGATTTCACCACTGGTTTATATGTAGAAATTGAAAACCAGTTTAGTGTAGTGGTCAGTGTCTATTTATCAAGCCCAATCACATAGTTTCATAATGGAGAATGGGTATTCAGCTAGTACTTGAATATATGTTTTAATAGTGTGGGTTCCCGTGTATACAATAAAATGTTTTGTCTCAATTATGTGAAAGCCTTGGTTGATCAATGTCAATGACTGTGAGCCCATCTGGTGGCAGCCATGACGCATGGAAGAATCTGACAGGAAAAGGAAAGTTGTGTATTTGTGAAATTGAAAGTTTAGCTGCACTACCCAATTGCCAGAACAGACCAGCAATCATTTTGGGAGGGCAGGAATTGATCATGGTTTCCAAAAGATCTCAGCCTGGCCGGGATTTTCCTAAGCCAGCTATAGACAAGCTAGTTTGAACGTAGCTCAAGAGCAGCTTAAGAGCATAATGCAGATATGCCCTTAAAAAAAATGAAGAAGAATGGAATAGATTTAAATAAAGGTAGTCCGATTTTGTGGAGTGAAACTATCAGTACATATAGAGAAGGGAAGATATAGCAGCCTTTTCATAAAGACTCACAATTTCTCTTCCTGAAATTATTCTACTTTCATTCTTGTTTCTTTGTTTTTCTCCCACACCTATTTCCTCCCAAAATCTACCCTTGACATTATCAACAATGGTCTCTTCATTATTCTGAACCTCTCATCCTCCTTGTATCCTTCACTAATTCAAACTTTTATCATAAACAATCAAATCAAGAATGCTTTTACATCTATATTCATTCATTTGCAGCGTATGTACGGTGTATGAATAGACTTATATTTAAACTCCTATTCAAACAGGTATTTTTTTGTAAACAGAAGCTTATTGACCTGTCATCTTGCTTATTCATACTTACATTTTAAATGCTCAGTTGCTTTTTTTCTGTATTCGCTTGTCTTGCACTGCCTCTACCCCATGATTCATGTCTCCTAGCAAAGTACTTTTCTTCACAATCACATTCATTCTGAATACTATACCGTTTCCCCATAAACTCCTTAGCTCTTTCTTTGACATCATTCAAAGAAGGACCACAACACACAGAAGAACCAGATATAATGATTTTCAACCTAGTAGATGTTGTTGTTGTTGTTGTTAGTTGCAAAGTCGTGTCCGATCCATCGCGACCCAAGGACAATGTTCCTTCAGGCCTTCCTGTCCTCTACTATCCTCTGGAGTCCATTTAAGCTCAGGCCTACTACTTCAGTGAGTCCATCCAGCCACCTCATTCTCTGCCGTCCCCTTCTTCTTTTGCCCTCAATCTTTCCTAGCATTAGGCTTTTCTCCAGTGAGTCCTTCCTTCTCATTAGGTGGCCAAAGTATTTGAGTACCTAGTAGATACAGCACTGGAAATCCAAAACTGTGTTCTAGAGAACACCAACATCAGGTGAATTAATAAGAAAGGCCAAGAAGGCCCTGGTGAAAAGAAGGGGATATCGTACCATTTGTAGGTTTTAGAGTAAAGGAACTCACAGGACTGGCAACATTCATTGAATTACCTGCCTTGTGCTTACAAAGCCTTTAGCCATCTCCAAGGCTAAAATATTAAATCATTTCATACGCAACAGAAGTTTCTCAATAGGCCCTTGATACAAACCTCATAGCTATCCAAGATATAAATTAAAAGCTTTCACTCTGTTGAACTGTGTAGTTTTTATTAAAAAAAAAAGAAAAACCTTCAAAGGTCACAGTTAACTAACTAAAACTGTATTTCTGTAATTTGTTTTTCTATAGTGCCACATAAAATGTCAGGATTTTGGAAATAAATTACTAGTATTTCAAAAATTATGTTTAAGAGTGTCAGGAGCTCCAGTCTGGATACAGCAATTAATTTCTGTCTAGGAATGCAGGCACACACTCAGAAATTTAGCACAAGAATCAAGGGGCAAGTCTTGGCTAATATAAGTAACAAAGAAATGCAATGATGATGAAAATCAGCTTCTATAGATTATAAGAATCCAGCTTTCTGTCTAGGTATTGCTCGAGGGTTCAATCCTGAGTTTCTTTCTCCTGCCTTTTCGTTATAATGGGCCAGTTGACATAAGCCACACTGACTTGTTGAGGGCACTGGGCAAAGAACTGCTGATTCAGTTCTACAGAGGAATTACTGAGTCTGTCATCTGCACCTTCATAACTGTCTGGTTTGGCTCTGCAACCAAACAAGCCAGACACAGACTTCAGAGGATAATTAGAACTGCAGAAAAAAGCAATTGCTACCAACCTGCCTTCCATTGAGGACCTGTATACTGCACAAGTCAAAAAGAGGGCTGTGAAAATATCTACAGACCCCACACATTCTGGACATAAATTGTTTCAACTTCTACCCTCAAAAAGACACTGTAGGGCACTGGACACCAGAACAACTAGACACAAGGATAGTTTTTTTTCCCGAATGCCATCCCTCTGCTTAACAACTAATTCCCACAACACTGTCAAATAATTTACTAAGACTGTATTACTATTATTCTTCTCTTCCTTACTAGTATCTATCTCTTCCCACTTATTACTATAACCATGTTGCTTGTATCTTTCAATTTATGTTTTTTATTTGTTTCCTGGTATGATTTGATAGCTTATTAGTAACCTTGACTATCATGAAGTGTTGTATCTTTTTATTCTCGATGAATGTATTTTATTCTCCTTATGTACACTAAGAGTATATGCACCAAAGACAAATTCCTTGTGTGTCCAATCACACTTGGCCAATAAACCTATTCTATTCTATTCTATTCTATTCTATTCTATTCTATTCTATTCTATTCTATTCTATTCTATTCTATTCTATTC
>WNWU01000021.1:10342583-10356200 GCA_012654045.1 Ptyas mucosa | reverse complement strand
TGATTCAGCCATTCTGTTTCAGCCCCAAGAAGAATGCAAGGACAAAATGATGTGTTTTGTCCTTGCATTCTTCTTGGGGCTGAAACAGAATGGCTGAATCAAAGGTACCCAGCTCTGTGTTTAAGGGAGGTTTAGAACTCATAGCCTCCAGGCTTCTACCTCAGTGCCCTTAAACATTACACCAAACTGGCTCTTTTCATACTCTAGGACTGTAATAAAAAGATATTCCATCGAGGATAGGCTATCAAAAGCCAATAATACAACACTGAAATGCATTCAACATTGCATGCCGAATTCCTCAGAATATGAAGATTCTGCTCAATTGATAAAGCTGTTATCACAAAATTCCAGCAACTGCTGGGTTTCAAATGTAAACGCTCTTTATACTACAGTTGTCCATGTTCAGATTTCTTTAACATCTAACACCTGTACGTTTACCTAAAAGGCTAGAAGCCTGCCTTTTTTTTTCTTCAGCTGAGAGGCCTGATTTCCTTCTGTTTCTTGTTTGGGTAACATCAGTGGTGGGATTCAGCCGGTTCAGGGTGGTTCGGGCGAACCGGTAGTTAAATTGCTGGCTGGCTCCGTCTGTCCCTGCCCTGCCCCTCCAGGAGTCCCCATGTGCCCCATTTTGGCTTCCAGGTAAGTGCAGGGAGGCCTCCTAGGCTCAAAATGGGGTATGGGGGTTGTGGTGCGGGGCCCCCCATGGCCCATTTTTGCTCCCAGGAGGCTTCAGGGAGGCCTCCTAGGCCCAAAACGGGTCACGGGGGCGGCACATCCCACCCCCACGGCCTGTTTTTGCTCTCAGGGGGGTGCAGGAGGCCAAGTGCTGCCTGTCACATCCCCTGGCCACATCCACCATGGCCACGCCCACCCAGCCAGTCATTAGGGCAGAGAACCAGTTGTTAAATTATTTGAATCCCACCGCTGAGTAACATCCTAATCTAATAGCGGGCTGTTGATTTTTCACTGGGTTAAAAAAAAAATCATGCCGAGTACAAGCACTTGTTCTTTCTACAACTTACATTTTTTTTTCATTCTGTCAAAAATCATTCTCTCTCAGTGACTATAATCACTCTATGTTCCTGGAATGTGAAACTTTACCAGACTTGGGATCAGTACTGTTGTCTCTTTGTCAGATGCTGGTGACATAACACTTACTGTATTGAAACACAGACTGAACTCTAAGTGAATATGTATCATGGATATTATCTTGCTTCTTCCAGTGTATGGGAGGCACAAGAGACAGCTCAAGCAGTGTTATTTCTTAGAAAGAGGTAGGTTTTATATTTTATAGAACAGAGAAGTGAGCATGTTCCCATTACTGCTTTCAACTGAAGACTATTCAGTTACCAAAGCAGAGGGAGATGGGTAAAAATCTTCATTCTCCTATTTTTACAGCTAGAACAATCACACTAAAGCTATCAATGCTTAATTTAAGGCTACTGCATTAAATACCCTTTCTTCATGTTTTGGGACCCAATGCCCAAAATGTATTTAAAAAAGAGGGAACTGGGGAAAAAGATACAAAACAATATGTGTAAGGCAAAAAAAAAAAAAAAACCAACCCCAAACAAGATTTATAGCACCATTTTTAAGTAACAAATTTTATTAAAAGGTATTACAATTCTATTGTGTTTTTTTTAAATAAAATTTGTTAGTCAGAAAAGATACTATCAAACTTTTTCTGATCTTTTGCATCCTAGATCAGGGGTGTCAAACTCATGGCATCATGTTGTCGTCATGTGATGTATTGTGACTTTTTCCCACTTTGCTAAACCGGGGGGGGGGGTGGCCAGCGTGTGATGCAGCTGGGCCGCGGGCCGCGAGTTTGATACCCCTGTCCTAAACTAACATGGCTCTCCTCCTAAAATATGTGCAAGGGTATCATATTTTCACAGGGCCACTAGAAGAAGTCAGCACATAGTAATTAGCTGAGAACACCCAAGCATATGTAACGAATTAAAAAGATCATTAGGTATTTTTATATATACACACTGAGACACACATACAAATATATTGTGTGTTGGGTGATATAGAAATGTAATGACTAAAATAAATAAATGCATGTCTACATACGTACATACTTTGTCTAGTATGCAGTTATGTGGGAGTAAAGAAACTATTTGATTTCAAAAACAGATAAATGAATGAATTTGTGCATAATTTAATACTATTTATAGTAAGGGGGGGGC
This sequence comes from Ptyas mucosa, assembly GCA_012654045.1. Classification (NCBI taxonomy): domain Eukaryota; kingdom Metazoa; phylum Chordata; class Lepidosauria; order Squamata; family Colubridae; genus Ptyas; species Ptyas mucosa. Next base: position 10,354,008 of record WNWU01000021.1, on the reverse strand, counting down.
AAATAATCATCACAATTCAAAACAGCATCACAAGCCACCCACATGCAAAATTAAGGCATGCAATGTGTACTGAGCAAATATGTGTAGGGGATGCAAAGAAATAACTGCAAGTTACTTGCTCCATTTGCTCCGCAGGAATACTACTCATCATCATCACCATCATTATTATCATCCTTCTTGTGTCTCCTTGTATCTCATTAAAGTACTAAAAATTCAGAATCAAGACAATCTTCTAACTGTCTTGGTAATATGGTAATCCAGAATTTGTTGCTGTTGCTGATTTTTGCTTTAGTTCTTATCTTTGTTTGGAAAAAAAGGCACTCCCAAACCTATTACTATCATCTTAAATATACTGATCTGAATTGGGAAAAAAGTAGCAAAGATGAGCCTCCTTTGGTACAGTTTATTGGCGCAGGAGAGAGGGAAATGGAGTACTACTGTGAACACTTCTGGTTAATTTCACTTATGCGTGAACAGCATATTTCTTGGTAAAAATGAACAGGTTTGTGTCAGGCATGAGAAATCACAAGGCTCTGGGGCAGGGCAGTTCAAATGAATACAGGTTTATTATATGCTAACTCTTTCTACAAGAATCTGAATTGCTAACGGTCAAAGCAAATTGGCGGTAAATAAGAGTAAATGGAATTCAAGGAGAGCTAGATCTAGATCTCTTGTGAGCATGAAGGGACTCAAATCTTATGACTCACTTGACCCCTCCCTCAGGCTCAGCCTGGTTGTCTCCTACAGTTTGTCTGGGAATTAGAAAACAAGATAAGGGATTACAACAGGTTCCAGCAAATCCAGTTGATATCTTCTTGTCTACTTGCCTGTGGACTTTCTCCCTGCAGTCTCAAGGTATAACTAATCACTGCCCTGAAACTTCCCCAAATGGACTTAGGGGAGAGGAGTCAACAGCAGTTCCAGCCTCAGTACTGGGACCAGTAAAAGATAGGCTGTGGAGGCAGCACTTTCTTCCCAGCGGAGCTTGAGAAGAAAATGTGTTAACCTAGCTGTGTGCTTTGCCTAGATATTTCCTGGCTGAAATGGGATTTACTCAAGTACACAACTTGGAAAGATTTACTCTTTAAAATTTTGCACTATAAAGCCATCTCAACGGTTACACTGCATTATTCTTTGAGAGAAATTTCCACATGACAATTCTCGTAGCCAAATTAAAAAATATTTTTTCAGAATTTGATGCATCTCACAGGGTTATTTGCAATCACTGCTCCAAAGCCACCACCCCCCCAGTTTCTAACTTTAGGTTTGGTTCCGTTTTTTGAAAGTTGCTATAAACTAAACATAATTTTTCTTAGAGATTTAAAGCAAGTACATAGATATAGGAAGAGAATCTGCTCAGGACTGTGGAACTTTAGTGAAGGGGGTTGCCACTATGGCTTACCTAATTTGTTCTCATGAAAAATGTTATTAACATTTAATATTTTAACATTCCAATTAAAAAATTGGAAATAAAATAACTACAATTTTACAATTTACCACTAATTAGAGGTGGTATTCAGCCGGTTCGGACTGATTCGAATAAACTGGTAGTGGCAACCTGCGGGTGACCGCCCACCCACCTGAGCACAATCCCATTCTATATCACTGTGTTTCTGACACCATACCCCTGTACGGATGGTGCGTGCGAGCGAATTGCCCTGTTTTGTGATGACATTTCCGGTGCTGGGCGATCCAGTTGATATAGTATGTGAAGCCCACCTCTGTGCATAATGAATATACCCCTCATTCAAGCATTGCAGAGCAATCCAATTTCCTATTTTCCATGCTTTTGCAAATACCCTAAAGTAGGAGGAGGGTGACTATGACAAACTTTATGAACTGTAGACTTCAATTCCCAGAATTCCTGAGCCAGCCATAAGCCATGCTGTCTCAGGAATTGTGGGAATTGAAGTCCACAGGTTGTGAACTTGCCATAATTGCCCACCCCTGCAGAAAGGTAGCAGACTTAAATCATGGTCTCCTGACCTTAAATCTAGTTTCATCTTCAAATGCTTCTCTACTAATTATTTTTCATATCTATTTCCTTTCCAGATACCTTTATCTATGAATATGTCTACATTTCTTGCATACGATCAGCCTACAATAAGTTACTGTGGTGTACATCATGAACTTCTTGGTCATAAGTCCTATGACTCAAATGCACAGGAAGAAACAATGGAGACACCATTAGAGACTGACCTGGATCTGAGCACAATCACAAGAGCAGCACGAAATCAGTGATCACACTCAGCTGACTTATGTGGTCAGAAAGATAACCCAGAATCATCACCATTATTATTATTTTTTTTTAAGTTTGTCATGAAGAATTAAATCAGTATTTCTCCAGGGATGGATTGAAAACTCCCCATTCTGTTTAAAAAGTTACCATTCAGATACAGATTGTTTCAAGTCTACGATTTGTAATTAGCTAAGTTGTGCAGTCTTTTTTTGACTTAAAAATGAAGTATGATCCTTAAAATAAATCTTTTTTTTTTCAAAACTCATCCTACCTATCTGTAAAAAAAGGGGGGGGGGACTGTACAGAGCTGATGTATTTTTTCATATTGTAAAGTTTCAATATACTGAAATGTACTGGAATGTACAGGACCATGCTTTATTTTATTTTACAATTTTCAGTCTTTAAAATTTTAAATTAACAAAGCTTGTGTTATATTCAGAGTTTCTCAGATTTGTAGAAACTGGTTCGTTCTGCATTTATGCCCTCAAAACAAATGCACCCTATAAAATCTGCACTGTGCAAATTAGGCACAGACTCTACTATCATACAACACAATTCTTTCAACATGTTTTGGAAATAATCTATTAACCAAATTAGAGTTGGATTATTCAAACACTTGTAGACATGGTCTTTGGGAGGGGAAGGCAAGGGGAAGAGAGCTACTAAAAGTAAAGTATTTTTTAACAGTTCTCCAAATTAACTCTTGCCTTGGATTGAAAATTGCTTTCTCAAGCAATGAAATGTAATGATAAAGAGGGATATTTTAACAACACTTTCCTGAATGAATGGCTCATTCTTTTATTCTTTCATAACACCAATACAATAATAGAATGGGCTAAAGGAGCGGGGGGAACCACTGCTGAAGACAAAGACAGTAACCATAGCAACAAAGTTTCATTAACTGGAAAAAACAAAAACATTTGGAAGGGTTGACCCAGGGGTAAAATGCTCCCAGTTCGGACTGGATCTGGCGATCCGGTAGCGATTGTGACTGGTGGTTCGGTAGCGATGGCAGCATGAGGCTCCACCCACCCGCCCAGGTGTCGTTACTTCCTGGTTTTAACCAGGAAGTAATGTTTTTTGACCCTCTGTGCATGTGCAGAAGGTGCGCATGTGCAGAGGGTCTGCACAAGCGAAGTGAGTGAGCGTGCATGCAGCGTGTACACTTCTGAACCAGTAAGGAAGGTAAGTAGATTTCACACCTGGGGTGACCTGAATATAGTTTTCTTTAGTTACATTATAAAGCAAAGTGATAGACACAGCAGGTAAAATAACATGACAATCAGACATTATGATTAAACATGTTGTAGTAACATATATTCTCTGCAGGTATGTTTTAGGGTTATTTCAGCATTGCCTAAAATAGGCATTGGCCAATATGCACGTGTCCAAGGTTTTCCAAAAGAAGGAAGGAAGATGAACTCCAAAGAGACTGACCCACGTGCCTTGCACAAGATGGATAAAGTGTAGAACTAATCACACATTTCAGGTTTGTTTTGCATTTACACTGACATGCTCCTTATCTGAAAGGTAAGAGAGCCATTTTCTAAGTGTTCCATGGTGGGAATAGATCGTAATTTATTTTTACACAAATACCCCCAAAACATCATGTCCAGGGTCATTCTAAAGCTCACTTAGCCAGGTCGCCTCTGCCATAAGACAGCCACACATTCCTTTAGATCTGCAAAGTGTGAACATAAAAGTTTTCCCCTTTAAATGGGAAGGATCGTTTTAATTAAAGACTTCAGGTTTATGCATGTAGTCGTCCCTGAATCATTTCATTAACTTTAAATCATTTTATCATCTATTGTTTCACATAATGTGTACAGTAGACCATACCCAGAGGTAGGTTTCAGCAGGTTCTGATCAGTTCTGGAGAACTGGTAGCGGAAATTTTGAGTAGTTTGGAGAACCAGTAGTAAAAATTCTGACCGCCCCCATCTATTCTCTGCCTCCCAAGTCCCAGCTGATTGGGAGGAAATGGGGATTTTGCAGTAACTTTCCCCTGGAGTGGGGAGGGAATGGAGCTTTTACAGTATCCTTCCCCTGTCATGCCCACCAAGCCAAGCCACGCCCACAGAACCGATAGTAAAAAAATTTGAAACCCACCACTGACCATACACCGCCCCCCAATTGGGGTCTTTTCTTTGTTATTATTTTTGTTATTACATCTCCATTTTTTGTCAAAGCTGACAGAGAGTAAAGTCAAAGAGTATCCTTTCTGTGTGTTTCTATCTATTACTACTTTAAGAGGAAAGTAGTATAGGGAGTCTTCAACTTATCACCATTCGTTTAACAGCCGTTCAAAGTTATGTCAGCACTGGAAAATATGACTTACAACTGGTCCTGGCACTTACAACCCTCGTGGCATCTCTGCAGTCACAAGATCAAAATTTAGTCATGTGACAACTGGCATGTTTTTATAATGGTTGCAGTGCCCTGAGGTCACATGATCATGATTTACAATCTTGCCAGGGGCCTTCTGACAAGTCAGAGAGGGAAGCCAGACTCACTTAACAATCTGTGTTACAAAACAATTGTGATTAATAATCACAATTCACCTAATGATCGCAGTGATTTGATGGCTCCAGCGAAAAGGGTCATTAAAAATGGGCACAACTTAAGAATCGCATTACTTAGCGACAAACGTTCTGGTCCCAATTGTGGTCATAAATTATCTATACTGAATTGCAATCTTATATTCATGAATTTATGCGCAGAATTAAAATATTCTCCCATGTGGGAATAATGAAAACGTTAAAAATTAGTAGCTGTAAACACCAATGAAGGGTTTTTTTAAAAAATCATTTTTGCATAGCAGATCAAATTGCAGAGGTATAAAGTGTCTACCGAAAAAAAATTGTTCATGAATTCCAGTGGATCCCACACACAATTTGATTAGTTGCAAGTGATTAAAAAGCTTTAAAACTATTAATAATACTGTTTATTGAACCACTCATTCCAGCACTATCACTTTACATCATAAAACAGAAGATGTATCTTATGGTGATCTTATTAAGGAAAAAAGATTCAAAGATTCTTGGGTTTTCCAAACTAGAGGGACAAAATTTCATATAATAGTAACAATCCTTTTTTTATAAATAAAGATAAATTTAACCACAAATCTATTTTTCTCAATATTTCTTCCAAGTATTTTACAATGGCTTCATCAATAAAATTAAGAAACATGCATTCAATCCTTTGTATAAAGCAACTCTTATTGGGGGGGGGGGAGGGGAATCTTCAGAATATTGTTAAAAGAAATGCAAGCCTACAAAAATGTCAAAAGAGAATACATTGTATTATTTATTTAACATCCTAGATTTTTGTAACATATTTTGCATAAATTATTTGCTATTCAAAATACTTTTAATTTGTCATTTTTAAGACTCATCCTAATGTCATTTCTTCAGTTTCCAATTTCTCCAGACATTATCACATACAATCCTTGGAATTCTTTCTGGCCACTACTAGAAATTGAGGCATAGTTCGTATCAACTACAGTAGTGGCCAAAATTGTGGAAACCTTTTGGGAAAAGTGTATTTTCTAAAACTAGCTAATAACACCACTTTTGGGGGGGGAGTAGTACCGTAAAATTATATATTATTTTATTTATTTTATTTATTTATATTTATATGCCGCCCTTCTCCGGAGACTCAGGGCGGCTTACAATGTGTTAAGCAATAGCCTTCATACTTTTTGTATATTTTATACAAAGTCAGCTTATTGCCCCCACAAACCGGGTCCTCATTTTACCCGCCTTAGAAAGGATGGAAGGCTGAGTCGACCTTGAGCCTGGTGAGAATTGAACTTGCAGTAATTGCAGGCAGCTGGATGTTAAATGCTGCCTCAGTAGGAGCATTAGTCTCCTACGCTACTCAGGCTTCCATATCAATGGAAAGATAATTTAATCAAGAATGTAATGCAATAACTTTTAGGAAGGTGTTTCTATTAGAATAGCAGTTACAGTATAAAGAAGAAAAGTGAAACGTAGAAAAAACGAGATGTACAAAAATGATCACCATGTCAGTTAATACTTAGTTGGGTACTCTTTAGCATGAATTACGGCCTTACAACGTCTTGCCATGGAGTGAACCAAGTCTTTTAGTTCTGTAGCTGTTATAATGTGAAACCAAGATTGAATGATAGCTTCTATGAACTGGGATTTATTGCTGGGTCGCTTCTGACTAACAAGTCTCTTTAGTCAGCTCCATAGTTTTTCAATTGGGTTAAGGTCTGGGCTATTCCCAAGCCATTCTAGCAGTGGAATATGATTATCTTGAAACTCCAACAAAAAACAGTGATGTTATTAGCCATCAAACCTCAAACATACACTTTTCCCAAAAGGTTTCCACAATTTTAGCCACTACTGTAATGTCAGGAAGCTTGGGAAAGCAGGGAGATACTTCCTAGGATAGATATTGGAAGATTGTTAAAAACAAAGAAGCCAGCTGCTACGAAAAAGAAACGTACCTCTTCATTGAGAACTCCAGGAGGAAATCTATGTGAGCAGTAAGAATCAACAACTTGATGGTCCATAATCAATCACAAGGAGAATATTGTTCTACATAAAATCATGGCTATGTGAAGAAGGGTGGTTTTCAACATCCATCTATCCATCCATCACTGGAAGGTTTTAAAAAGAAACTGGACAGCCATTTGTCCGGAATGATAAGCTGTAGAGCAAGGGTCTCCAACCTTGGCAACTTTAAGCCTTGGGGGACTTCGACTCCCAGAATTCCCCAGCCAGCAAAGCTGGCTGGGGAATTCTGGGAGTTGAAGTCCGCCAAAGCTTAAAGCCAAAGCTTAAAGTCCGCCAAAGCTTAAAGTTGCCAAGGTTGGAGACCCCTGCTGTAGAGTCTCCTGCTTGAGCAGGGGCTGGATAGAAGACCTCCAAGTTCCCTTCCAACTTCGTTATTCTGTTATTTCGGTCTATAAGTATATAGTTTTTTAACGTTTATCAACTTTTTTGGCCATAGGGTGTAGATATCACTACTTATATTGAACACAACCAACACTGAAGATGTTACCACATGGGTTTCTGTGCACACATAGCATAGCAAGATAAACCAATGCACTTGCAAGAACACAGTAGGGGGGAAAAAACCCAATGCATCACAATTGTACTTAGAAAAAATAAGACTCCTAAATCTATCTGGTCTTTGATCAAATAAATGTGTGGCTTGCATGTAAGGAGCAGCAATGAAGAGCAGGTGGTTATTGCCCTTTCAGCTCAGATTTGTTGTTGTTGTTTTCATTTTCAACCTAACATGCAAAAAGGGAGCAGCCTGAGCATCTACTGTATAGTTACGGTGCTTTTCATTTGCAATGTAACATCTGCTTTCATTGAATGCTGCGCCACAGGCACAGAAATAGAAGCACAGATCACTGCACTCCATTCCGCTATTTTATTTTATTTTTTGCAAAATATAGAACAGACTTTATCACAAAAATTAAAATGAGGACATTTTGGCTAGAGAAAATGCATAAACAATGTATCAGCAAACCTTTAATAACTTTTTGATGCATGGGAAGCACCTGCCCCTTTCCAGGAAAGGAAAAATGCAGGAATAGGAAGAAAGGAGATAAAATATTTAAGAAGTCTTAATGTTTCCTTCATCAAACATATGCCTTTAATTACATTTGTTTTTCTAAGTCATTATAAGTTGGCTACACAAAACTCTCAAAAATTGTCAAGCAGTGTTTTTCAAACTGGGCAACTTTGGGGTTGCTTAAGACTTTTAAGATTTCAATTCCCAGAATTTTCCAACCAGCAAACTTGTCTAAAACACTGATGTAAAGAAAATATTATTTTATTGCTCAAAAGCAAGGAGGAAAAATGTGTCCTCTTTTTCAAGCTGTATTTATATGGAATATAAATTAAGAAAGACTGTAAAGTAAAAATAAAAATATAATTGAATTTATTTACATATAAAACATACTTATTTTTATTATACAACTTTCCATATAGGATGGGATAGCCAATACCCTAAGGCAGTGTTTGACAACTTTAGCAACTTTAAGGTGTGCGGACTCCAACAAGTTGAAGTCCCCAAATCTTAAAGTTGCCAAGGTCGAGAAACACTGCTGTAGAAACAGTGGTGGAATTCAAATAATTTAACAACCGGTTCTCTGCCCTAGTGACCAGCTGGGTAGGCATGGCTCGGTGGTCATGTGACCGTGTGGGCATGGCCAACTCAACATCACTCACGTCAATGGGCATTTCGCCTTAGCTGTTACAATGTAATAAGGGTTAACCAGAGAGGCAATTTCTGTAACAGGGCAATAAAGATTAGGCTAGAAACAACACCAGAATGTTTCCTTCCTGCCTTCCTTACAGGATTAGCCCTGTAAAGTGGAAAAAAACAAAATAAGATTTCTTCCAACAACCGGTTCTCCAAACTGCTTAGAAAGTTAACAACCGGTTCTCCTGAATAGGTACAAACTGGCTGACTCTCACCACTGTGTAGAAGTCAGAATTAAAATTCAAAACTATCTGGATAAATTGGATAAACGGGCAGAAAGTAATAGATTGAAATTTAACAACCAAGAGCAAAGTTCTTCACTTAGAACAAAATAATAGACAAGAATAGGATGGGTGTACTTGAGCTGTATTTTTTTTTTTAAAGATCTGGAAATAGTGATAAATGGCAAACTGAATAGGAACCATAAACAGGACATCATTGCAAAGAAAGAAATGGCAAATTTAGGCGGTGTCACCAGAAACACAGATTCTAAGTCAGAGGAAGTACAGCTAGTCCTCAACTTACAATTGAGCTCAAAATTTCTGTTGCTAAGCGAGACATTTGTTAAGTGAATTTTGCCCCATTTTAAGACATTTCTAGCTAAGATTGTTAAGTGAATCACTGCAGTTGTTAAGTTAGTAACCCGGTTGTTAATGAATCTGGCTTCCCCATTGACTTTGCTTGTCAGAAGGTCGCATTCCTATTTTTCTTTTTCTTTGTGCTTTATACATTGATGAAACAATAAAAGTCATGAGGGGAAAAAAGAAGTTCACAAAACATGATCACATGACCACAGGACACTGCAAAAGTCATAAACATGAATCAGTTGCCAAGTGGCTGAATTTTGATCATGGAGATGTTGCAATGGTCATAAGTGTGGGAAAATAGTCATAAGTCGCCTTTTTCAGTGCCCTTGTAACTTTCAATGGTCATTAAATGCATGGTTGTAAGTTGAGGACTACCTGTAACTATATTTTTAATGCTATTCTGCTTTAGTCAAGAGCTTACCTCAAGCAAATAATGGGCCTAGTTCTGAGGATCATATTTTAACAAGGATTCAGAGAAACTGAAACTGTCAGAAGACAAGCACTATGAAGAAAGACGGAAGGATTCGATATATTTAGCCTGAAAACTGTGAACTGAGCAGAAATACAGCTGCCCATTATATGAAAAGTTTCACAGCTTGTTCGCTTTCATTTTAGAATGCAGGATGCATAAAAATGAAGTTAGGTTACAGGAGAACAGATTCTGACTAAATGACAGGAAAGGCTTCCAGTGTGCTTTTTGAAAATACCACAACAGCAAGAAATAAAGCAATACAACAACAACAAAAGGTATATGTGTTATATTTATGTATGAGCTTCTCAGATACCCTCTTCATTCAGCCCTAAAGTCTCTTGAAAAGTATCACGGGTACACATATATATTAGCTCAATTATTCCTCTAAGTTTCTTGTGAAAGAAGTGATTAAAAACATACGTTTGAAAATGTGTATGCATGGGATTACAGGAAGCAATAAAAATCTCATTGAGGAGGTTCTCGAGTACAATAGTTCCATCCTTTCTTCATGGATCAAAGAAAGGTTGCTAGGTAACCTTTCCTCTGTGCTCCAAATTCAGGGAATAAAAAACTCTTGCAATAACACGTATTTCTTTTCTTTTTTTGCTCTTCCAAAATTCCTTTCCTTCATTTCAAAAGCGGAACATGGATGAATAGTCTACCTGATCTGAAGGAAGTATCAGAAGTACAGAGCGGTGCTGTTCTTCTGAAACGTATGGAAGTCGTCCAGCCAGGGGTGGGTTGCTGGGGGTTTGCAGGGGTTCGGGAGAACCTCTAGCTAAGATTCTGTGCAGTTCGGAGAACCCGCATATCCCACTCCTGGCTGGCCCCACCCACCCCACCCTATCCCTCCCAGGACTCCCCACACAGCCCATTTTGGATGCAGGTAAGTGCAGGGCACGCGTGGAGGTTCGGGGAGAGCAAAAAATGGACCTAACAGAAGTTCGGGAAGGCCAGAAATGGGCCCATTTCTGGCCTCCAGAGGGCCTCCGGAGGCTGGGGAGGCTGTTTTCATCCTCTCGGAGGCTCGAGGAAAGCCTCTGGAGCCTGGGGAGGGCAAAAATGCCCCTCCCCCCACTGTGGTGCAGGAGGCTGACTAGGCCACAGCCACCATGGCTACACCCATCCAGCAACCAGGCAGAGAATCCCTTGCTAAAATTTTTGAAGCCCACCCCTGAATCCAGCATTTTATAATATCTACTATTAGAAATAAATCCATGTGGGAATGCGTGCATTTGAGTTATTTTACTTCATGTCAGTGTTTCCTAACCTCAGTAACTGTGAGCATGTAGCTGAGAGTTGAGCCTCCTAAAGCTGCTGAAGCTGAGAAAGTATTTTGCAAATGAATGCCATACCTGAGAGATGTTTTGTAGCTATGAAATGAATACCATAATAATCACCCTTGTGGGTGAAGACTTTTAGGCCACAGTGAAATTTAAAGCTCAAGACATAACAAATCAGGGGGTTGAAACAAGCGGTTTCAGTGTTGAGTGAAAGGTCAGATCATTGTTAGTAAGCTTATTCCAACATAAGAACACTTCCAGGCAGGTCAGAGAAGAAAAGGACATTTTGGGGTCAGGATTTTTCAAGTACAAAATAATTGGCACATTTCCACCTACGAAACCACTAACGTTGGCCTTAGTAAATTGCTCCCTTGAACCTCTTCGCAATCCAAATCAAGGACTTAATCACACAGAGGAATTTTATGAACTATGCAGACTGCTTACATATATATGTATATATATCTACACACACATACAGTATGTATGAAATTCAAATACTTTGGCCACCTAATAAGAAGGAAGGACTCACTGGAGAAGAGCCATAGATAGATGATAGATAGATAGATAGATAGATAGATAGATAGATAGATAGATAGAT
>WNWU01000021.1:10324766-10342573 GCA_012654045.1 Ptyas mucosa | reverse complement strand
GATAGATAGATAGATAGATAGATAGATAGATAGATAGATAGATAGATAGATAGATAGAGAATGATTGAGGGCAAAAGAAGAAGGAGACGACAGAGAATGAGATGACTGGATGGAGTCACTGAAGCAGTCGGTGTGAGCTTAAATGGACTCCGGAGGATGGTAGAGGATAGGAAGGCCTGTATATTTCCCATATGTTAATTCCTTGGCCCCAGTAATCAATTTGATGCAAATCACTGCCACACCTTAATATTTCTAAATAGAATTCATTAGGAATAGAAAACACAAGAACAAAGAAAACTTCTTTCTTTTATAGATCAAAGCATCTGATATAGTCTTAAAGTTGCCTATTTTTGTGTCGTTCTGGTTCTTTTGTTATTAAATTCCTCCCACACACTATTTCCAAACTTAAATGCTGCATAATATAGAAAAATTAGGTCAGTACATATATACTTTTTCTTCTGGCTAATTACAGGCATTTATTTTAATTAGATTTCATAACAAATAGTTAATCTTGATGAATTCTACTGTCTTAATGTTGTTTTAATGAATATCAAAACAATTAGTATATTTTAGTGTTTGCCACTAGAACATTAGAGGATTTTGAGTAATCTGAAAATACAGTGAACTAAATGATGAAAATTTTCATGACAGGGAACTCGCAGTCTGCTCTATCACCCTCTATCTTGTAATAAGAATTTCATTATAACTACTGTTTATTTCAAAGCTCTAATGTAGGCACAGTGGTGACTATTTCCAAGTGTCATCTAATTTTATGCTACCTCTGTGAGAGTGATAATCTACAAATAAGTATTAATTAAAAAGCATTACTACTTAATTACTTTGGAGATCTATTGCATCTTTATTACTGCCAAACGGTCTCTGAATGAAATAAAGTAAGATTCCAGGGAGACATGCAAAGCAGCTTTTCAGAACTTCCTAGAACTAAACACTTGCTCTTAACAGTAATGGAGATATTATTACTGTGAAGCATTTGCCCTGATAGCAAGTTGATGGCTCAAAAACATAAATCAACATCTCCTCCCAGGTAGTAGAAGTACCTCACCGTTTCTTGAGTAGTCTTCCCTTCCATTCCCAGCACATTGTAAATGCATTCTCCATCCATATCATCCAGCTTCAGTTCAGAAAATTTGTAGCTCAGGGTTGAAATGAGGGGTCCTTGGTGTTCTCTGAGCTTGGTTGTTTTCTTGCAGGCATTCCTTTATCCAAACTAGGTAACATCACCACCATTAGCACTGATGATGTTACCTAGTTTGGGTAATGAAATATCTGCAAAAAAAAATCCAAGCTCAGAGCGCACCAAGAACCCCTCAGCTTCAATCCAGATTGCTATTTTCTGACTGGTTTTAAAGCACTGTTGGTCTCCAGGCCTTCACTGCATACTAGGAGCAGCCCTAAGTCTGACTGGGTTGCAATGCCGGCATCTTCCTTTCCCTCAGTGACTGCTCACTATCCTGAGCAGCTATTTAATCCTGGGTTGCTGGTCTACTAAGTTCTCCACTTGTCAGCAGTTGAACTGTTTTCCTTTGGTGCTGGTTGCTTCTGTTTTTTACAATCTTGTTCGATCCTGTTGTGACCTGGTAGTAAATGTAAGTAAAACCCACCTCTGGTTCCAATTATACAGGTAGTCCTTGACTTACAACCATTTACTTAGTGACCATTCAAAGTTACAATAGCACTGGAAAAAGTGAATTATGACTGTTTTTCACACTACCATTATCCCCATAGTCGCATTGATCAAAATTCGGATGTTTGACAACTGGTTCATATTTATGATGGTTGCAGTATTCTGGGGTCATGAGATCACCTTTCATCACCTTCTATCAAGCAAAATCAATGGGGAAGCCAGATTCACTTAAGACCCATGTTATTGTGGGGAAACCACAAAGATTCACTTAACAACTGTGGCAAGAAAGGTCATAAAATGGGGCAAAACTCACCGAACAACTGTCTCACTCAGCAACAGAAATTTTGGGCTCAGTTGTGGTCGTAAATCAAGGACTACCTGTATCTCAAGAAAGTGTGATCTTGAAATCTAGATAAACACTTGGTGCTAAATTAATTTTCCCTAATGAAGTCATGAGAACGTAAGTTGGCTACCCGACTTGACTCCTATTTTTATTAAACTATTCTTGAGACTGATTTTTGATCAGGGACATTAACAGTTCCAGTCCATAAAAGGGTGTAAAATTTATTTGTTCCAGCTACAGACCAATAAATCTGTTTTTATTATTACTAAATGTGTGCATTGGGTTAAGATTAGAAAAAATGTATTTTGAATAGACAGGAGAAGCTACTACGTTGTAGATCACTGTCTTGTGTTTACCACAGCTAGCAAGAAGAAAAATCTGTACCTGCCAACAAGAAGCTATTTGTAGTCTCTGTAGCCCTTAAATCACCCTTGGATCTGATACCTACAATGTGGCTCTGCAATAAACTAAGACAACCAATAAAAGCTTGCTTTATCTAACAAAGTAGTTATATTCAGAGATCATCATGTAATTAAATTCATTAAGAAATTATATTATGGCAGAGCTAGTCTATAAAGTTTTGGCAGCTAAGGCAAGACATGATATCCCCAATTCTCCTTCAGTTTGGACCAAAACATTGAAAGATCTATCCTCTTTCTGTTTCACTTTTTCCATAGTATTGGTCTGCTACTTATCTCAATTTTTTAAAAAAACTGCTTAAAATGCCTTCTTTGAAATCTTAAATAATTTTCTAAACCTTAAACAGCAAATGTAACTTTTCTTGCATGCAAAATAATTGTTGTCACTTTTATCTATTTGAATAATCAAAGTGTGCTTCTTGTGCTTTCTTGGTTACAAAGAGCTGACCTGCTACCTGAAAGTCCACAATCTGGGCCAGCTCAGGTTCTACTAAAATAAGTGAAAGGCTGACCCGTTACTCCCATGTCCTTATGGAGATGTTTTTTTCATAACTTGGAGAAGATATATCCTCCAGTGGCCATTGTTACAAGAAGAGTTAGAACTATGATCAGAGCAACAAAATTATTAAGGAAAAGAAGATAGTCATCTTATTTCTACATATAATATCATTATAATATCTTATTTCTACATATAATATCATTAAAACTGTCCAGAATCTCATCGGGCTCCTGCTACCAGCCCTGGATGACATCTTCAAATCTCGCTGTTTGAGGAAGTTGCATAACATTCTCAGAGACTCTTCCCATCCTGCTTACAATCTTTTTGGACTATTGCCTTCCGGCAGAAGATATAGAACAATTAAAACTCGGACCACACATTTTCTGAATAGTTTTTATCCCAGAGCTATAATTACACTCAACAATGAGCTAAAAGGCCACCATCAGTGAGCTGTTGGACATCATTACTTGGTCTGTTGTGTGGATGTTTGGGTGGGGAATTGTGGTGGGTGGGAGTGTGTTTGGGGATTGTTATGCGTGTTGGACCTGGATTTTGGATGTTAAGTGAATTTCGTTGTATGGGTATACTGTGTATACACATACAATGACAATAAAGTTGTTGTTGTTGTTGTTGTTATTACCCTGTTTCCCCCAAATTAAGACATCCCCTGATAATAAGCCCAATCGGCTTTTGAATGAATGGCAATAAGGCCAAGCGCTTATTTCAGGGTTCAAAAAAAATATAAGACAGGGTCTTATTTTCAGGGAAACACAGTATTATTATTATATATTCCAAAACAGCATTTAGAAGATCTCGCAAAAATGTATCTTGAGACAATTTTCAGTTTATCACCCAAATTGTTTGCATCAATATTGCCTATCTCAACGTCGTCTTTAAAGTTTTACATTACTGATGTAGAACTTCAGGGGAAAAGTTCTTGGACAGTGAATATGTATGCAGATTAGATAGAGATTCAGTCTCACTGAAGATTGAAGAAAGATTGCAAGAGAAGATGGTCTATTTTAGCCAAAAATTAGGAAGCCTGTAACATATTTTATTAAAAGGCATAACTTTTAATGCACTACATCTCATGAGCTAAGCTATAAGCTCACAAGCGAAGTTATAGCTCATGAACATTTATGCCTTTTTATTTCATTTGGAAACATGCTACTGGGATGAGGATAAAGAACATTTCTTTGAAGGGAACCCTTTAATATCTGTATGAAGCCACTAGGACAGGTCATCTGCCAGCACAGGGTGAGGTATTTTTAATAAGCCAATTATACCTAGATATATATATCTTTGCCATAGGCAAAAGGGAAATGCAACAAAAATCCTAAATGAATGCCTGGAGGCTGTCAGGACCTGGGTGGAGAGAAGGAGGCTCAGACTCAACCCAAGCAAATTGAATTGTTTATTGCTTTAGAAGCCAACTGATTCTTGGATGATAGCAGATTTGGCTCTTGATGGGGCTGAACTTCTGAAAGTGCAGACTTGCAGTCAGGGAATCCTACAGGACTCATGGCTCCTACAAGAGGGTCTAGGACAGTGATGGTGAACCTTTTAGGCACAGAATGCCCAAACTGGAAGACGTGTGTGCACGCGCATGCCCATGCGTGCACCAGAGCACCGGAAACCTGATAACCAGTGGCTGACACACATGTGCGCCTCGGAAACCTGACAATCAGCTTGCTGGAATGCATGCGCACCTCGGAAACCCGATGACCAGCTGGCTGAGCTGGCATGATGGCACACGTGCCTCTGGGTGCAAACTCTGGCAAGCATGCCATAGGTTCACCATCACAGGTCTAGGACAACCCACCACAGGACAGTTCAACATTATATTAATCACTTTATTCTGCTACTTTTATTACTGGTGACCACATTTTCATTGAAATGATTGTAACTCTTGTATTTCTGGGTTGACTTTATTTTACTATTATTGGCCCCAATTCCATTGAAATTAATTTAACTCTTGTATTGTTGAATTATCCTGCAGCAAGTTGACAATGGTGAGTTGACCATGGCAAGTTGGCTGTGGCGAGTTGGCCATGGTGATTTGTCCCATTCTGCCTGCAGGAAGAGCAGATGGAGGTTGTATTTTGCTCATGAACCATTTGTGGCCTTATCTATATGCTCTAAATATGGTTGGTTTCTCAGGCATTTGCAACTGGATTAGTTCAATTTGCTCTACGTGGGGCTACCCCAAAGACCACCTGAAAACTTCAACTGATACAGAAAGTAGCTGTCTGTGTGTTTATTGGACAATTGCAGACCTGCCACTTAAAACTACTGTTGCAGAAACTGCACTGACCAACAGTCCTGTTTTGGAGAGCAATTCAACGTTTTGGTTATTACCTATAAAGCCCAATGTGACTTGTGGCCTGATTATGGTATAAATTGCCTATCATAAATAAACTCTTCCCATCCCATTGTGTGAACAGGCAGTGCATGATGAAGGTTCCCTCCTATCAGAAGGCATGAGAGGAGGGGACAGAAACACTGGGTGACTATTTCCGTCTTTGGAGTAGCTTACTTCCTGAGACCAGGCTAACCACTGAATTTATGACCTTCTGAAAAAAGAGTTAAAGCCTGGTTTTTACCAGCTGGCCATAAGTGCAAATAGCTATTCTTCTGATTAGCTGCTAGAGCCATGATGGCGAACCTGTGGCACGTGTGCCAGAGGTGGCACGCAGCATCCTCTCTGATGGCACGCGAGCCGTTGCCCCAGTTCAGTTCCATTGTGCACGTGTGCACGCCTCCCGCTGGCCAACTGGTCTGCTGCGGGGGGTGGGGCACGTGGGGGAGCACATGTATGGGTGGGGTGCATGTGCAGGGGGCCACACATGCATGCATTGGGGGTGGGGCACATGCAGGGGGCGCATGCAGGGGCTGCAAGTGCATGCATGGGGGCAAGGCACATGCACAGGGGCCACACACCCATGGCATTTGGGGGGGGGTTGGGCACACATGTGCGCTTTGGGCACTCGGTCCAGAAAAGGTTAGCCATCTCTGTGCTAGAGGAAGAATCACAACATGAAATATTCTTTAGCTAAAAGTGTCATGTCATTTAGTACATAGTTAAATATTCATCTCTGAATTGTTCTTGTTTAGGTCTTATAATCAAAAACTATCTTCTACTTTGATGGCTCTTGTACTCTTGAATAAATGGAAAATAGGTTTAGTATGAAGTTCCTCTGCCAACTTCTTTGAACTCCTTGGAATATTTTGAAATCCTTCATTTACATGGTAAGCCTGCAGATATGTATCTTGCCTAGTCTTCATTTTTCCAGATATATCAAGATCAATACATTGGGTCTCTCTTATTAATGACATTCATTTCATGCTACCAGAGCTGCCCACACAGAGTTTTGAAATTATGTATGCTTCCTTACCCCCTTTGCCATTATTCATTCATGAACAGTTCTTGTCAAAGTGTTATTCTCCATAATGACAACTATGGCATCATCTATCTTCCCAATTTATCACTTCCACCAAGTTTTCCCATTATGTGCACTTAGTGGTTTAGTATTGGTATGAATATTCCCAAATCTTCTTTCAAAATTTTCCATCGATGCAAGAAAAACCCACATAATTTCAGTTACATATTCAAATCACTTGACTACCAAATTCAGTAAATAAGGATTGCATGTGGTAAAGAAAGCTTGAGGGATTAAGCTTTGTCTCTGCACTTCCCTTCCTTCATGTTGACACCATTACTGTTGCCCTCATCTCTCATAACAATTGTTACAATTTCCCACAGCAATCCCTGGAAGTACATTATGACAGTCACTACTGCAAGAACGTTTTCACCAGGTTCTGAAAATGATGAGAAACACACTATTAAAATGATTTGTTCTGTATGCCAGGTGTGAGGTTCTGACCCTTGCTGACAATTTTGTGTTTGATTTTTATTACCAGTAATGATAGATGTGGCTTGTTTTTCCAAGGTAGAGGTATGGGTCAGTTTCTTCAGTCATGACATTTCTTAGAATGCAACATCAAACTCAGACATTAGTTCCACAATGCAGAAGAAGTTTCTGTTATTGGAACATACAGCCAATCGGAAAAGCCATCCAGTGCTAGAGTTGTGGTAGCAACTATTCCCATAATAGCAGTGAAAATTCTTCAGAATATTTACCGGTAAAGGAACAGATGCAATTTGTCCATCCATATTCCTTCCATGTACAGAATATTTTCTGGTGATTTGCTGTCTTCTGATGGCTTTCTACATTTCTAGCTGATTTTTTCCAGTTCTATAAATAGGTATAATATGATTGCAACTCAACCTGGAAGACATTGCAATAAAACCGGTACGGAAATTTCTGAGTTTTTAAGTAGAAAAACTTACAAAAACTTTCCACTTTTAAACTTGAATTTACATTATCTTCCTCCTCCTGAAACATGGAGATTTTCGTTTGCAGTACTCTATACAATACAAGTCAGTGGTGGGTTTCAAATTTTTTTACTACCGGTTCTGTGGGCATGGCTTGGTGGGCGTGGCTTGGTGGGCATGGCAGGGGAAGGATACTGTAAAATCTCCATTCCCTCCTCACTCCAGGGGAAGTTTACTGTAAAATCCCCATTTCCTCCCAATCAGCTGGGACTTGGGAGGCAGAGAATAGATGGGGGCGAGGCCAGTCAGAATTTTTAATACCGGTTCTCGGAACTACTCAAAATTTCCGCTTTTTTTTTTTACTTTTTTACTTTTAATTTTTACTACTGGTTCTCCAAAACTGGTCAGAACCTGCTGAAACCCACCTCTGGTATGAGTATATAATTGAATTAGGTCTACAGTTCCTGGATCATATAGACCAGTGGTGTCTGACCTTGGCAACTTTAAGACCTTTTGAATTCCCCAGCCATCATTCATGCATTCTTTTTTAAACTGTAGCCAATTAGATCGACCCACTCAAAAGAGACACAATAGCACTGGAACCCACACAGTTTTTTCTCTCTCTATAACCATGATGGTGACCGATGGCATGCATACCACCTGTGGCACACAGAGCCCTCTCTCTGGACATGCGAGCCGTCACCCCAACTCAGCTCCAGTGGGCATGCATGCGTGCTTCCCGCCGGCCAACTGGTTTTCAGGTCTCTGCCACATATGTGCGTGGATCGGAGCACATGTGGAAGATGTGCGCACATGCGCAGGGGATGGGGTACATGTGGGAGATGTGTATGCATGCATGGGGTGGGGCACATGGGGGGGTCACAAATACATGCATGGGGGGCAGGGGGAGCGCAGGGGTCACATGCCCATGTGCAGGGGTGGGAGAGCATGGGGGTTCACGCATACATGCGCGGTGGGCAGGGCACAGAGAGGTCATGTGCACATGTGTAGGAGTTAGGGCACGGGGTCGCACGTGCATTGCTTTATGGGCGTGCAGGCGTGTTTTCGGCACGTGATGACAAAAAGGTTAGCCATCACTGCCCTATAAGAACTAAGGAGATGTTTCTTTTGATAAAAGCATGATATAAAAGTGAAATGTGAAACTTACAAATCTATACAGGAGAGCTTTCTATTGTCTCTAATCTATGTTCCATTATATTGCTACTAGTACTAGTTTACCATGCTAATTACTGTTACTAGAACAATTGCCGTATTCTATTACAATATTCAATTACTATTAGAATAGTAATAGAGAGGACCAGTTTGGACAAGTGATTAAGGCACCAGGTGGAAATCAGGAGACGGTGAGTTATAGTCCTGAGGTTATGCATGAAAATTCCGCTAGGTGACTTTGGGCCAGTCAGCCTCTCTAAGCCCAACCCGCCTCACAGGGTTGTTCTTATGGGGAAAATAGGAGGAGGAGGAGGAAAAAGCATTAGGTGTGCTCACCACCTCGAGTTATTTATAAAAATCATAAAAGGCAGCATAAAAATAAGAATTTCTACTATATTATATCCAAAGCAGGGTGTCAAACTCGCACTGTCATGGCAGCATCAGTTGACATAGCGGGACTTTTTTCCCCTTTGCTAAATCGGGCGGGGGCGGGGCCAGCATGTGACACATCCAACCCACGGGCCAGGAGTTTGACAGCCCTGTTCTATAGTATAACTATTCTGTTATTATAACATCATTTCCTACTACTACACTCTACAGCAGTGGTGTCAAACTCACGTCATCACGGTGATGTCACATAACATATAGGGACTTTTTTTCCCCTTCACGAAACCGAGCGTGGCCGTGGCCAGCACGTGATAGATCTGGCCCGTGGGCCAGGAGTTTGACAACCCTACTCTACAGTATTACAGCACTGGCAAGATTTCCATCTTATAAATCCTGTTCTGCCTTAATTCCTCTCTCTGAGATTTCCTCTCTGTTAACGGCCTGCACTTTTCCAGCCCTTGTTTTGCTTTACCTTCATACTGTATTTCTTCTTCCTCCAGACCATCCATCTCTTTGAAGGAAAAACACCTTTTATTCACCTGTTTTTCAGTCTGCTGGTGGCCGCAGAGCATCCAAGCATACCTCTCCTCTCAGCACACCTGTTTCAAAGTTGCCACTTGATTGGCAAGTGTGTGTGGTAACACTGGAGGGAAAGGCTCAGATGGAAAGAGATGGTGCTTGCAATTTTTCTAAGCAGACTGGTCTCTTCTATACTTGGTTTGTACATACAGTAGTGGCCAAAATTGTGGAAACCTTTTGGGGAAAGGTTTGGTTTTTTTTTGTAGTACCAGTGGTGGATTTCAATTTTTTTTCCTACCAGTTCTGTGGGTGTAGCTTGGTGGGCATGGCATGGCTTGGTGGGCATGGCTTGGTGGGTATGGCAGGGGAAGGATACTGTAAAATCTCCATTCCCACCCCACTCCAGGAAAAGGGTATTGTAAAATCTCCATTCCCTCTCCAATCTAGGGGAAGGTTACTGTAAAATCCCCATTTCCTCCCAATCAGCTGGGACTTGGGAGGCAGAGAATAGATGGGGGCGGAGCCAGTCAGAGGTGGTATTTACCAGTTCTCTGAACTACTCAAAATTTCCACTACCAGTTCTCCAGAACTGGTCAGAACCTGCTGAAACCCACCTCTGAGTAGTACCATAAACTTATATATCAATGGAAACATAATTTAATCAAGAATGTAATGCAATAACTTTTAGGAAGGATTTGCTATTAGAATAGCAGTTACAGTATAAAGAAGAAAGGTGAAACATGTAGAAAAAATGAGATGTACAAAAATTATCACCATGTCAGTTAATACTTAGTTGGGTAACGTTTAGTATGAATTATGGCCTTACAATGTCTTCCTATGGAGTGAACCAAGTCTTTTAGTTCTGCAGTTGTTCTAATGTGAAATGAATGATTGGTTTCTATTAACTGGGTTTGATTGCTGGGTTGCTTCTGATTAACAAGTTTCTTTAGTCGGCTCCATCAATTTTCAATTGGGTTAAGGTCTGGGCTATTCCCAGGCCATTCCAGCAGGGGAATAGGATTATCTTGAAACTTCAGAAAAAAGTGGTGTTATTAGCTATCGAACCTCAAAAATACATTTTTCCCAAAAGGTTTCCACAATTTTGGCCCCACTGTAGTGGCAAGAAACAGTAGTGGTAAGAAACGGACAAGGCCAGTTGTAGAGTTCTGGGTGTTGAAGTCCACAGTTCTTAAAGTTGCCAAGGTTGGACACCCCTGGTTTATAATATTTTAGTTTCAAATAGCTTACATGAGAGGAAGTCATTCAGTGGTGGGATTCAAATTTTACTACCGGTTCTGTGGGCATGGCATGGCTTGGTGGGCATGGCAGGGGAAGGATACTGTAAAATCTCCATTCCCTCCCCACTCCAGGGGAAGGTTACTGCAAAATCCCCATTTCCTCCCGATCAGCTGGGACTTGGGAGGCAGAGAATAGATGGGGGGGGGCAGTCAGAGGTGGTATTTACCGGTTCTTCAAACTACTCAAAATTTCCGCTACCAGTTCTCCAGAACTGGTCAGAACCCGCTGAATCCCACCTCTGAAGTCATTCCATGGCTTTCAGTGCAATTAATGTTAAAAACATCCTTGAAACCAAGTTTGCATAATAAGGGAATATGAGAAGAAAGCTCTTAATGATGACATGGATAGGGAGGTAAATATGAACTATTTTAATACATCACATATTAAAAATAATGAAAAATACAATTATCGTTAACAGCCCTGCCGATTAGACTCCCCACAGAAATGATTACAGTGCAGTTGCTATCTCTTGAAATGAATAAATCACCAAAGATTCTTTTCTTTCTTGCATAGAGAGTATGAAAAAAAAAATATTGAAAAGATTCTGATATTCTTTCAATAGTCACAGCTATACTGACTTTTCATAAACTATTTTTACCACCTAATTGGGGAAAACATTCAGACACATTAGACAGGGTTCATAAAACTGATTTTTAATCCTGAAAACAGAGAACTCATCACCATGTAGGCTTAAAATAAAAAGGTTGATTTATGAGCCATACAATGAGGATTGATTTCAAAGATAAATTCTTACTTTGTATGCAAATCTCTAGTTTAATCAACTCTTTTAACACTCCTTGGAGAAGCAAAAGGATGTGGAAAACCTGCCTAAATAAATGACATACAAGTGCCTTGAATATGCAATGGGACAGAATCATCCGACCTCCAGAAATGCCTTCTCGGCTTCAACTGCACTCCCTATAATATTACAAAAAATAAAGAAACTGAAACTGTACCATGAATGAAAGTACAACCCCTTCATCTGTAGCCACTTTATTAAAATGCAATAATTTAATTGTAAAAAGTGTTCATTTTAAAGAATTGAACCTTTGTGTCCCCCATAAACATTTATTTATGATTTATATTTGTATATTTGTTAATTTGTTAATTTGTTTCCCCATAAAGGAATGCGGTGGCTCAGTGGCTAAGATGTTGAGCTTGTCAATCGAAAGGCCAGCAGTTCAGCGGTTCGAATCCCTAGTGCCACATAACAGGGTGAGTTCCCATGGCTTGTCCCAGCTTCTGCCAACCTAGCAGTTCGAAAGCACGTAAAAATGCAAGTAGAAAAATAGGGACCACCTTTGGTGGGAAGCTCCATGCGCCTTCAGTGTTTAGTTATGCCAGCCACATGACCATGGAGACATCTTCGGACAGCGCTGGCTCTTCAGCTTTGAAACGGAGATGAGCACTGCCCCCTAGAGTTGGGAATGACTAGCACATATGTATAAAGGGAACCTTTACCTTTACCTTTACCTTTACTTTCTCCCCCTACCCATAATAGATTGATAGAATTCTGTCTCTAGACCAAGGGTGTCAAACTCACTTCATCACAGTGACATTACGTGATGTATCATGACTTTTTTCCCCCTTAAACCAGGCGTGGGCATGGCCAGCACATGATGCATCCAGCCTGCGGGCCACATGTTTGACAGCCCTGCTCTAGAAGAATCTTAACACTGAAGGGAATGGGTAGTCCCTTCTCAAAGCCAGACAATCATGATGGTTTTGTGCCTGGATTATTATTATTCATAGTTGATTGGATACCTTACTGGCCTATAATTTTCTAACTCTTTTCTTCAGTAAAGAAAATTATTACTTCTAGCATGTCCTCATTTCCATGGAGTCTAGCACAATGCTATTTTCCAGAACAAGTTAAAAGATTTAAGGATGATTCCATAAATGGGCTGTATTTCCCAGTTAAATAAGAAAGAATTTTAGCCATCTTGTTGTGGTCCACCAGCAGCCTGCGGAGCTGGCAGTGGAGTCAGACAGTGAGGAGGCTGAGGAGGAACATGGGCCTGTCCTGGAGTATGGGGAAGGCCCGGGTGAGGTCTCTGCATCAGAGGCAGAGATGGGGCCAGGGCCACCTACGAGTGATGCGCAGACTCCGGAGCCCCCAGAGTTGATAGCAGAAAGGCAGAGGAACAGGAGGAGCCTGTTTCTAGTGCACACATGTGCAGAGCTGCCAGAAGGCAAGAGGAGCTAAAGCAAAAGGGACGACTCAGGAGTAAGGCCAGGAGATGATTGGCCACTCCCATAAAGCTTAAATGAGAAACAAAGGCACTTGGGGCCTTTAAAAGGAAAGCAACGTTGCTAACTCTGTTTCCAGTCGGCTTCTCTTGTTTGTTTCTGAACTCCATGGGGCTTTGCCAAGTAAGGCCTTTGGCAGGGTGTCAAAGAAGATAAAGGTTGGTGATTATCCTGAAGGACTTCTTCCGAAGGACTTGTTTTGCAACTAGTCCCACTCAGCTGGAAATAAACGTAATTCTCAGCTGTTACAATAAAATAGATTTATTTGGGACTAATTGTGTCTTGTAATGACTCAGTAAGCCTAGGTCACAGCACAACTTGAAAAAAAATGCATTGTGGTTAGAGCCATGTTGTAGGAAACACGTCAAGTATCTACTAATCACAACAATTTTTTAAACAATAATGGCTACACTGTATCTCCAGGAAAAATATTTATATTAAAAAAAACACAACCTTTTTGAGAAATAGCTGTAAAAAATGTATGGTAATATATTTTAGTTGCAAGGATTTACAAGGGCTTGCTTGGTAAATTCAGTCTGAACATTTGATAGGATGACAGAAGAAGACACTCTCTTTGATAATTTGAAACTTTCCAAAGAGACTATTTTTATTGCCAGGGTTGCGTAGAAAAAGATTTTGCCAGGGGTGATTAATAGTTGTATTGTTAATTGTCCATCTTTCAAATCATGTATTGGATTACTCAGATTCTGTACCCATGGAATTTGTTCCTATATTCGCTGCCACAGCAGCTTTGATGAGGCAGACTGCTATCTCAATCAATCTTGGTTAACTTTTGACATAAGATGATTGTGTGTCATTGAATTGAGGTTGATTTTTAGCAACCACACAGACTGTTTTTCTCCAGGACAACCTGTCCTTAACTTATTCCTTCTAACAGCACATTGTCACTTTTCCCAGAATGAGAACCTTCTCCAAAGAGCTACGACTATACATGTGTCTTAAGTTCTCACTAGAGAGACAAATGCCTCAAATGATCCTGCTTTAGACACGGTGTTTCACAGGGAAAACCACTAAAGGCCTGGAGACAAAAACATATGAAGAACAGTTGCAGGAATTGGATATGGCCAGTCTAGAGAAAAGAAGGACTAGGGGGGTACATGATAGCAATATTCCAGTATTTGAGAGGCTGACACAAAGAAGAGGGGGTCAACTTATTTTCCAAAGCACCAGAAGGCAAGGCAAGAAACAATGGATGGAAAGTAATCAAGGAGAGAAGCAATCTGGAATTAAGGAGAAACTTCCTAACAGTGAGGACAATTAACCAGTGGAACAGCTTGCCTTCAGAAGTTGTAAGTGCTTCATCATTGGAGGTTTTTAAGAAAAGACTGGACAGCCACCTATCTGAAATAGTATAGTGTCTCCTGCTTGAGAAGGGTTGAACTAGAAGACCTCCAAGGTCTCTTCCAGCTCTATTCTGATTGATTGATTTGATTTGATTTGATTTGATTTGATTGCTCACACTATTCTGATTTTTGTAGGTATAGACACATCATGGCCTTTGAATGGTTCTTCCAAGGCCTTCATAGTTGCTCTACAAAGTGCAAGTCTCAGGCATATTTCCTGACTGCTTGTTCCTTTACTGTTGATGATTGATCCCAAAAGACAGAGGGTATACTACCACTTGAGTATCTTCATTGTCATTTATAAACCTGGTTTGGCATGAGTTTGACCTTCTCTATATTTAACTTTAGTCCCATTTTTTTCATCATTTTCCATACCAAAATCAAATGCCAGAAACATAGACTAAAAGTAGATTCTTTAAATCATTTACTGGACTCTTACCAATAGCAATAGCACTTAGACTTATATTTATTTTTTTATTTATATTTAATAGACTTATATACCACTTCATAGTGCTTTACAGCCCTCTCTAAGCAGTTTACAGATTGATTGATTGATTGATTTGTTTATGTCTTTATTTATGTCTTTATTTATTTATTTATGTATTTTGTCAATCATGTATTTGATAACAGATACAAGTGTAAACATAATTATGAATACATGAAATGGATACAAATAAAAGGAAACATTAGGACAGGGATGGTAGACACGCTGGTGTGCTTAAGCATGCCCCTTAAAGACTTCCTAGGAATGGGGTGAGGTCGACAGTAGACAGTCTACAATTAAAGTTTTGGGGGTTTGAGAAAGAAACCACAGAGTCAGGTAGTGCATTCCAGGCATTGACAACTCTGTTACTGAAGTCGTATTTTCTGCAATCTAGTTTGGAGCGGTTTACCTTGAGTTTGTATCTATTGTGTGCTCTTGTATTATTTTGGTTGAAGCTGAAGTATTCATTGGCTGGTAGGACATTGTAGCAGATGATTTTATGTACTACGCTTAAGTCAGACCAAAGACGGCGAAGTTCTAAGTTGTCTAAGCCCAAAATTTCAAGTCTGGTGGCATAAGGTATTTTGTTGCTAGCAGAGGAGTGGAGGACTCTTCTCATGAAATATCTCTGGACTCGTTCGATTGTATTAATGTCCGATATGCAGTGCGGGTTCCAGACAGATGAACTGTATTCAAGAATTGGTCCAGCAAAAGTTTTGTATGCCCTAGTTTGCAGTTCAATATTACCAGAGGAGATATTAGGATTAGGTTAATAACTCTTAATGCTTTTTAGCAATGCTGTTACAGTGAGCTCTGGCACTTAGATCATTTGAGATGAGTACTCCAAGGTCTTTGACAGAGTGAGGGTCATCTGTTAGGTTGTATATTGCCCCCAACAATCTGGGTCCTCATTTTACAGACCTCAGAAGGATGTAAGGCTGAGTCAACTTTGAGTCTGGCGAGATTCGATCTGCCAAACTGCTGGCAGCCGGTGATCAGCAGTAGTAGCCTGCACTACTTCACTCTAGCCACTGTGCCACCGCGGCTCATAGTACATAACCTATTATCTTATGTAGATGACATAGATTATGCATTAAACATCCAGCACATTAAATAAGCAAAACGGTAAGTATTTTATAAGAAATGTCCCATTTCACAACAGATAGATAAGAGAACAAGGAAGTATGTTTATAAATTTTTGCCATAATAGATTGATATGGTTCTCCCTCTAGAGAGAGGAGAGGGTAAGGCACTCGGTAAGGCATGGAAAACACGTTTTCCTATTTAATTTATGCACAAGCCATTGATACAATCTGTAGCAAACAACCTAAGGTGCATGTGCTTAACGATAAAGAGTAGGGACAGTTTTGTATCTGTGTAAGTAACACCCTCTCTTCTTTGGACAGATAGCTTATCAAGAATCATTAATCATGCAGAGCCATCCAATCAATGTCTGCTACAGCTTCAGGGAGTCAAGTTACCTTTTAGGAGCCTTGAATTACAAAGTACAGAGACAGACATCGATTTTGACTTCTGCTTATTTATTTCCTAGAGCTATACAGTGACAAACTACCATTAATTTTATTCCATAAATCTTTAATATTTCTATTTACAGTGTGCTTGCTAAACTATAATTTTAAAGCTTAATGGTGCTTCACTTACAGCATTTCAGCTAAGCATGGTTTTGTTTGTTTTTTTTCCAGTATAGTGAATTTTGTGTTTTGTTTGCGGTAAATAACAGCCACTGCTGGAAGCTCAGTCAAACATACAGGTCAATAGAAGTAAAATGGGAAATCCGCCTATGAAGATTCTTTTTTTTTTTTCATATACTGCCAAAATGCATTTTAGTATAATCAGCATCTGACCTGAAACAGTACATTATATTTTGCATGTGATTTTCTTTTCCTATTACAGCATCTCTGAGGAACTACATGGTTTATTGGCCCAATACTGATAATATGACTGGGGTTATTAAATACGTTTTCTGCTCACCCAAAGCCATATTCCTAAAGGTATTCTGTTGGAAGTAAATTATTTAAAACCAGTGGGATTTATTACTGATATGCCAAAACCAAGCTGTAAATATGTTAATAATAACTATGTATATTGTATTTTTACAGAGATGAGCGCAGTGGCTTTAACCAAAATTCCCTACTAAACAGCAACTTTACCCAAAGGACTGCATCTTCCCCAAGTAAAAATGGTCTTCTGGAAGATCTGCAATTGGACATGGTGGCTCAACAGTTCAGCGGTTCGAATCCCGAGTGCCGTGTAACGGAGTAAGCTCCCGTTACTAGTCCCAGGTTCTGCCAACCTAGCAGTTCAAAAGCACATTAAAAAATGCAAGTAGAAAAATAGGGACCACCTTTGGTGGGAAGGTAACAGCGTTTCGTGCGCCTTCGGCATTTAGTCATGCCGGCCACATGGCCACGGAGATGTCTTCCGACAGTGCTGGCTCTTCAGCTTAGAAACGGAGATGAGCACTGCCCCCTAGAGCCGGAAATGACTAGCACGCATGTGCAGGGGAACCTTTATCTTTACCCTTACCTTACTCTGTGGCCATTTCCAAAAATTCTCACATCCATGCCCTTAACTCCTCTACAGTCCAGCCCAGACAGTTAAACCCAATACCTATCTTTATTGTAATAGAGAATAAAGGTAAAGGTGGAAAAAGAAGAGACTTAGCTCTCTGGAGAAGTAGGTAATGTTGGGAAAGAAGGAAGGGAAGGGAAGAATACGACAATCAGCAGTAAGGTGGTTGGACTCAATTACAGCTGCAATGAATGCACTATTAGAAAATATAAAGGACCTGATTTCGGACAGATCATCATAGAAACAATCTATTAATGCTCACCCAGGCGGAACAAATTTTGTGAAGTGATCATAAAAAAAACCCCTGGGAACTCACATTTGCATCATTTTTATTATTTTTATTGTGGAGCCCTTGGTGTTCTCTGAGCTTCATTTGTTTTCTTAAAGTCATCTCATTATCTGAGTAGGAAATATCTTCAGTGTTGTAAAAGAGTGGGAATAGAATAGAATAGAACAGAACAGAACAGAACAGAACAGAACAGAACAGAACAGAACA
This sequence comes from Ptyas mucosa, assembly GCA_012654045.1. Classification (NCBI taxonomy): domain Eukaryota; kingdom Metazoa; phylum Chordata; class Lepidosauria; order Squamata; family Colubridae; genus Ptyas; species Ptyas mucosa. Next base: position 10,324,767 of record WNWU01000021.1, on the reverse strand, counting down.
G
>WNWU01000021.1:10300284-10323332 GCA_012654045.1 Ptyas mucosa | reverse complement strand
GGAGTCAGGAATTGGGCCCTTTCAGCCTCCGTAGGGCCTCCAAGGGAGTGGGAAAGGCTGTTTTTGCCCTTCCCAGACAAATAGAGAGGATCTGGAACCAGGTAAGAAAGAAAAACAGGCCTACCAGGCCATCATGTGCCAGGAGCGGGGGGGAGGGGGGTTGTGCACGCATGCGCGTGGGCATGTGCACACGCGACCCTTCCCCGCTCCCCCTCTCCTGGCATGCAATGGCAAAAAAGATTAACCATCACTGGTATAGGGTCTCCTAGTTCGGGGGAGAGGGTTGGACTAGAGGACCTCTGAGGTCCCTTCCAACTCTATTATTCTGTTTTGTTATTCTACTATTCTTTCTATGCTCCCCTCAAGTCCAAAGAAAATCTGGAATGGTATAAGCCAAGGTGGCACAGTGGTTAGAGTGCAGTACTGCAGCTACTTCAGCTGACTGCTAGTTCAGCAGATCATCGGATCAAATCTCACCGGCTCAAGGTTGACTCAGCCTTCCATCCTTCCAAGGTGGGTAAAATGAGGACCCAGATTGTTGTAGGCAATATGCTAGCTAGCTAGCTAGCTAGCTATTTATTTATTTATTTATTTATTTATAAAAAATAAGAAAGAAAGAAAGAAAGAAAGAAAGAAAGAAAGAAAGAAAGAAAGAAAGAAAGAAAGAAAGAAAGAAAGAAAGAAAGCTCTCCTGCCATGGGCAGGGGATTGGACTAGAAGACCTCCAAGGTCCCTTCCAATCCTATTACTCAGGGTTCAACTCTCAGCCTTATGACTGGATAATCAAATGCCTAAAAATAGCAGGAATTATTAGTAAAATCAGAAGCTTTGTGCAAAAATCAATGGCACAGTGGAGCACACACAGTTGCTGGTCAATGATGATAGACTAAGAGAAGTTAATATCAAAAGAGAAATCTTTCTGAGAGACTCCCTATCATCACTACTATTTATCATTGCACGGATTACTGTCAACAATACAAGCCATTAGGATCATCCTCAAAAGGCAGCTTTACTTGGAAGGGTTTACATCCTGTGATAATACCTTTAACACCATCAAGCAACAATATCTCCTTATCCCGGGTCCTTGGGAAAGACTCAATAGGTAGACAAAAATGTCAAATTTAGTCTAAACATCCAACTGATTGTGTGACCATCCATAATAAAAAACATCTGGAGCACCATTTGAACACCATTGGCATTGACAAAATCACTATTAGGTCAATTGCAAAAGGACAAAAAAGCTAAATCCCATCTAAACATCTGGCTCAGTGTGTTCACCCAACCATAACAACAACAACAACAACAACAACAATAATAATAATGCAATGCATTTTTAAATGTTCAGTTGACTGAGTTCCATGCTTAATGAATAAAAGAGATGATAATAATAATGATAATAATAATAATTGGATTAAATGTATTTTTGTACGCCCCAGCTGGGAGAAAGGGAGGGGAACAGAGATAGGAAGGAATTGATAAGAAAGGTGGATGGGTGGAAAGCAACAGTGAAGCAGACATTTACAACTAATAATTTAAAGAATCAGCAATCAGCAATCTGCATAACTAAACAAGATCAGAAGAAATAATCACAGCCCTGTTGAACTTCATTAAATCCAAACTGGCTGTTTGAAGAGAAAGGCAGAGGTTCCATTCATTTCATCTGTTTGAATGAGGGTGGTTAGAAATAGTAGGGCTAATTCTTGATGCTCCCTGACAACCAGACAAGAGTTAGGAAGTCCAGCCTCCACAACAAAACAAAACAAAACAAATCCCACAGTTGCAGACTGTTATTTAAAATAGGAAGAAAAAAAAACCCCTGCAAACCAAAATAGAAAAGGCTACAGAAAATAAAAGAGAAGCTTATTAAAAGTGGGGGTTTTTTAACATTCACTGGTACCCATGTATTCATCAGCTTTTCTGTGGAAAGCTTAGAGAAACAAGCTGTGCATGTTCTGATATTAAGAAAAAGTGCAAGGTGTAGAGCACGGGGGAGGGAAATTGCAGGTATAATTCTGCATATGTCTCCAAACATATGCACCTATGCTTGCAATTTTACCTAATATACACACTTTTATTTGGCACAGTATAATTCTTTTTGTGCACTATTTTATGGTTACTGAACTCCATGGGAGAAAAAGTAGTACTGTACTTCAAAATACAGCAACCAAGATTTTTATTGGATGACTTACACTGGTTACTACTTCACTTCCAAGCCAGATTTAAAATGTCAAATTTTATTTGTAATGCTTTACCTTTAGGACTTCTTCTCTCATATTAATCCAGCTGAACATTAAGATCTGAATGAATATTAAGATTAAGTTTTCCCAGGTAGGCATTTTCAATGTTCCATTATTGGCAAGATTAAAAAAAAATAACTTCATTTCCAGTGATGTCCTGCTTATAAAGCTAATCTAATACCCTTTGTGTATCTTTCAACTTTTAAGTTAAATAGTTTCATTTTGTCAGGCATGCAATAGTCTTTATATATTATATTGGAAGGATGTTGTAAATCATTTTTTATAGATCACTGGAAATTTACGCATTTAATATTGAATAGCTTATTGATTTAAGTAGTTTTATTGAATTTTACATTGTTCTGTTGCCATATGCACTGTATATCATCTCAGAATAAACATTACAAAGGACACATATGGATAAATCTTTTTTAATAAAAGAGATTCATAAACAGTTGTTTAGTATGTGTTTCCAACAATAACCTATGTTTTAATTAGCATCAGACCTCAAACAGATGGCGACTCGACTTAAAGTCTAACCAGCAAAGATGGTTAGGGATATGAACTAGTTTTATTACAAAACCCAGAGTCATGATGGCGAACCTATGGCACGTGTGCCACAGGTGGCACATGGAGCCATATTGGTAGGCACATGAGCTCAGCTTTGGTGCGCATGCGGGCACAAGCTAGCTGATTTTCAGGCCTTCTGGGCCTACTGAAAGTCGGTGAGGCTGTTTCTGGCCTCCGGAGGGACTCCAGGGGGGGTGGGGAAGACCCGTTTTTCACTCTCTCCAGGCTCCTAGAAAGGCTCTGGAGCCTAGGGAGGGTGAAAAACGGGCCTACTGGGCCAACTGTGCCATTGTGTGCCAAAAGTAGGGGGGTGCAGGCAGGTCACGCGCACATGTGCGGGGGGGGCATAGAATTATGGGTGTGGGTATGCACGTGTGTGACCCACCCACGCTCCCCACATTTTTGGCACGCAATGGCAAAAAGGTTAGCCATCACTGACCTAGAGTAATCCAGAGGTGGGTTTCAGCAGGTTGTGACCAGTTCTGGAGAACCGATAGCAGAAATTTTGAGTAGTTCGGAGAACCGGTAAATACCACCTCTGACTGGCCCCGCCCACATCTATTCTCTGCTTCCTGAGTCCCAGCTGATCGGGAGGAAATGGGGATTTTACCGTATCCTTCCCCTGCCACACCCACCAAACCATGCCACGCCCACCAAGCCACATTCACAGAACCAGTAGTAAAAAATTTTGAACCAAAAGAGAAAAATAATTGCTAACTGGGTTCAAGTGGACAGATAGATGTGATCCTCAGTTTCAAATCTTAATGGATTGAGAACGGAATCTCACAGGAAGGATTGGTACCTGCGCATTGGTTTCAGGCCTTGTAACTCTTAGTCTATTTTAGTCTATTAATATATGCACCTAAAGTCTGCATGAGCAAAAAAATAAAACTGCCTACCTTTGGATTAGAGACTTCAATCTGTAGAAAAGAAAATCAGATGCTCAACAAGGGGAGAGTAAAAATAGCTGTCACTATATTTTTACTCAATGTGGAAGTTAGGTTATCTGTATAATTGTCAAATTTTCTGCTTCCTATGTCTATTTAGAAATAAGACTTAATCATGTTAATGAGCATGTTTGTCAATAGACGGAAATTAATTCAAACTGTCATAAGTTGACCTTGGCTATCAGAGACAGATCAAATTCTTCTGAATCCAATTATTGCTATTTAACTGCAAATTTTATAAACAGATATCAGTGGCTTAAAGAGCTGAAAGCATTATCTAATTAATTTAGATAATTAGCTAATTGTTAATTTACTATTTCATTAACTGATTTTCAGTATAGATTGCAGATTAATTAAACCATGCAGCATAGAAGACAAGCTACATTAAGCATCAACACTTAATGTTGTCAGCTCTATTGTTAACAAGTTGCAAATTTCTTTTGACTCTAATGTTTTATAGAGTTATACAGAAGTTGTGTGGCTAAAAGAGCTTACATCTCATAATCAGATATTATACTGTAAATAGTAATTCTGATATTAGTTTTATCTCTGTCTTCAAATTAGATTATTAGCTTTGGATGCGAATATTGTCTTTTTTTTTGAAAAAATATATTTGTGTGTATGAATCAATCAATCAATCATTTATTTATTTATACTCTCAGACCATAAAACACACAAGTACAAAATTTAAAAAAACAAAAACACCAATATAAAATTTAAAATGCAGAAGAAACAAATTAAGAAAATTAAGTTTATTTCATAAGAAATGATTTTTTTAATGTTTGCTTCAAAAGAATAATTAGTGATCAATTTGTAAACAAAATTTAGAGAGTTGTTTACAGGTATAGTATTAAAAAACTGAATTGTTTGTATGCTTCAAGGCAGCATACCCGGGGTGGGCTGCTGGGGGTTCACAGGGGTTCAGGAGAACCTCTAGCTAAGATTCTGTACAGCTCAGAGAACCCCCAAATCCCATTCCTGGCTGATCCCGCCCACTCTCCCCTGCCCCTCTCAGGAGTCCCCACATGGCCCGTTTTGGATACAGGTAAGTGCAGGGTGTGTGCGGAGGCTTTGGGAGGGTGAAAAACGGGCTTACCAGAAGTTCGGGAAGGCTGGAAACGGCCCCATTTCCGGCCTCCAGAGGGCCTCCGGAGCCTGGGGAGGCCATTTTCGCCCTCTTGGAGGCTCAAAGAAAGCCTCGGGAGCCTGGGGAGGGCAAAAATGCTCCCCCGACTGTTGTGCAGGAGGCTGACTAGGCCACGCCCACCATGGCCATGCCCACCCAGCAACCGGGTAGAGAACCCCTTGCTAAAATTTTTGAAGCCCACCCCTGAGCATACCGACGCTAAAAACCAAATAAGATGTGTGATTGATTATGTAGCATGCAAGTTTTCCTACCCCAAGGAACATTAGGGTAGGAAATGCACTCCAAAAGAAGTGCACTCCAAAAGAAGTGAGCACTTAACTCTTCTTTTTTATTGCCATTGGAATCAAAATTAGATAGATAAACCTAGGTAGAAAGTCTCATTTGTACATGTGAGTAGCATCTCAGCAGTCCAGGACAGCCCACAATTGGCAGTCATATTGTAAGAGATTGTTGAAAGGCTGGGAAAATAACAGGATAATATCAACTCACAAAGCATCCCTGGCCTGCTCTTGAGTTGCCATAAGCAAGGGGGAATGGGAAACCGATGAAACGGCACAGCAGCCAAAGACAGATGCACAATCCAGACTTATCTCTCTCAAGGCTGTATCCCAAAGTTACCCATAGCAGCCAGAGGGGAGCGGTCTCTATAACCCATGAAATTGCTCTGTTGGTGAATGTGATTGATGACAGACCCTGGGGGGAAGGGGGGAAACAAGGTGATGATTAGGGTGTAAATTACGTAGGGTCAGAGCTGGCTTCACTTGGGAACCTGCCGACATGAATCTCCTAATAAATAACTGGATGTCTTTTGAAGCTTGGCTTGAGGTTCATGATTTAATTAGGGCATCCATCGGAACCCTGACAGATGAATGTTGAACAAAATTATTCAGTTGATAAGAAAGGAACTTACTGGTATTTAATCTCATAAAGAGCTACTCAGTCCAGGCAGGAAAAAAAAATAGATTATAATCTTTCCTGCAAATACAATTGCTGGTTTAACAGATTTAAAATACAGTGGCCCATTTAATCGATATTGGTTGATTTCTTGATAGCCTTGGAGGGAGCTAAGATACATATACAGGTAGTCTTCAACCTACAACCACAATTGAGCCCAAAATTTATGTTGCTAAGTCAAGCGTGCCCCATTTTACAACTTTTCTTGCTGCATTTCATAAATGAATCACTGCAGTTCTTAAATCAGTAAGATCATTGTTAAGTGAATCTGACATTCCCATTGATTTTGCTTGTCAGAAGGTCAGAAAAGGTCGTCACATGTCCTGGGGACAATGCAATCATCATAAATATGAACCAGTTGTCAAGCATCCGAACACAAATCACATGGCCATGGGGAGGCTGCAATGGTCATAAATTGTGAAAAATGGTCATAAGTCCCCTTTTTCAGTCCATTGTAACTTTGAATAGTTACTAAACGAATTGTTGTAAGTCAAGGACTACCTGTACTGAACAGTTCTCTCTGACTTGGAAACTGTTCCCAATTACAACAGGTAAAAGATAACAGGAGGGACATGGTGGCTCAGTGGCTAAGATGATGAGCATGTCGATTGAAAGGTCGGCAGTTCAGCGGTTTGAATCCCTAGTGCCGTGTAACGGGGGGAGCTCCCATTACTTGTCCCAGCTTCTGCTAACCTAGCAGTTTGAAAGCACATAAAAAATGCAAGTAGAAAAATAGGGACCACCTTTGGTGGGAAGGTAACAGAGTTCCATGTGCCTTTGGCGTTTGCCGGCCACATGACCACGGAGACATCTTCAGACAGTGCTGGCCCTTCGGCTTTGTGTCTCAGATTTGATCCTTTCAAGTTCTCTCACAAGCATAAAAAGAGGCGTGGGAGGGGAGTGTATTTAGGCTGGCCAGATTCTGTTGCTGTGACTTTATAATTAAAGAATTAGCATTCAAAACTTTGTTCTCTAGTCTGGTCTACCTCGAAGAGTTGATACTCTGTCATCAGGCTCAATTGTTGTAGGACTGAGCGGCTACCCCATAGCACTATTTCCCACACCCTAATTTGCTGTCCTATATATTTATTATCCTATAAGAAAAAGTTGCACACTACAGACCAAGGTTTATTTAAAAAAATGCTTAAAATTAAAAATATTACAGATTTACACAGTGAGAAAAAGGGCTATTATACCTTTCATATTCAACAGGAATTTGATTCACTCAGAACAAATTAGATATGATATGAAATGTATGCATGTACTAATGCCCAACAGGAGCTGCCCTTGAAATATACTCAATAGTTTCAAAGAACTGGGTTTCTTATTGTTTTAATCTAGTTCATGGAAAAAGAGAAAGAATCAAACTATGGGGGGTTTTTTCGTTTCTGCATAGTCCTAGTTTGTTCAAAGATCTAGGACAGGCTCTTACATGCTTTTAGTAAATTGATCTTTAGGTTTTGAAGACATCCTCAATATTAAACATCAGAAAGCTTTGTGGAATAGTTTTACAATATGAAATGATTAACTTTATAATGATAATTCATGAACTCTGGTTTGTTGTGCATTTTCAAAGCAATAATGTTGTGTTTTAAGAGGGTTTTTAACATCTGATTTCCCTCATTCTACTCACACAGACACCCAGAGAAATCAAAAAGTTGATCATTCATTCAATGAAACTAGTCTGACTATAGGTGGATTCTAGCACAATTCCTTTTTATTATTATTATTATTATTATTATTATTATTATTATTATTATTATTTCATTATTATACATCACATTTCCAGTTTTGCAATGTCAGTGTACTGGCTGTATCAAGTCCTTTTTAAGTACAAATAGTATTATACCCCCTGAGTATAACCATTATTCTCGTAGTCATACAATATAGTCTCTTTTAAATACACAGTGTTGAAGGTCATAGTTATAACCATTATTTTCATAGTTGTACCCAGTGGTGGGATTCAAATTTTTTTACTACCGGTTCTCCTTGGTGGGCATGGCATGGCTTGGTGGGCGTGGCTTGGTACGTATGGCAGGGGAAGGATACTGTAAAATCTCCATTCCCACCCCACTACAGGGGAAGGATACCGCAAAATCCCCATTTCCTCCTGATCAGCTGAACTGGTCAGAACTTGTTGAATACCAACCCTGGTTGTATCACTCTACACTTTATTGCTCTATATATTTTAATCTATAATCCCGTACAATCCGATAGTACTGTTACTTACAATATCTATTTCTTGTATATATCTGTGTTTCCCCGAAAATAAGACCCTGTCTTATATTTTTTTGAACCCTGAAATAAGCGCTTGGCCTTATTTTTGGGGTGGTCTAATTATTTTGGGGTGCGTGGAACAAGATGGGGTTTGTCTTGCCGTCTTACCTGATTTCCAGCTCTGCATTTAAATATTTTCGGGGAGGGCTTATTTTTGAGAAGAGGCTTATTGTAGCACATGCGCTCAAAAGCCCAATAGGGCTTATTATGAGGGGATGTCTTATTTTGGGGAAAACAGGGTATATATCTGTATCTATTTCTATTTTGTTGATCTTCTTTTGTTATTAAGTTACTAATCTCTGTACCTGTTATCTAACCATTTGTACAATAAGTCCCATGTTGAGTAATACTCAGATTCTTCTTTATCTTTAAGTTCCATTGTTAACCATGTCCAATTTGGCACATTCTAATATTTTCTTTATTACCTTTTCGTCTATAGGTATACTTTCATTTTTCCAATTTTGTGCATATGTGAGTCTAGCTGCTGTTATTATATGTAACATTAAGTATGTGATTCTTTTATTGTATTTCCCGGGTAGTATACCTAATAAGAATAGTTCTGGTTTTAGATCTATTTGTTTTAGCAAATTCCTATGAGGTTGGCTCAATATGAACAGAAAGTGATTTGGGGATCAATTGATGCATCTTTTTTAAAAAATCATCTTCAGATGAGGCAAATGCAATTGCCAGATTATTCCTATGAAACAATTCACCCCCCTGACTACTATCATAAAACCCTAAATGGTTAAAATGATATCATTTAAAAGCTGTTTATTGCCAATTAAAAGACGATAACCACCATCCCGATAAGCTGTACTTCCTATTTAATCTAAAAATCTTTCCACTGTAACAGATTTTTCTCATTGCAGATATATTAATTGCTGCTTGTTGTTTGGCTTACCTTGGGAACTTCTAATGTTTGGATAGATGGATGGCTAGAATATAAATGGAGAATTATATTATTTGCCTCAATTTTTGAACAAATTAGTATCAAGCATTGGGTAAAATTATCTCACTGCTTCACTTCACTTCATGTTAGTGAACAGAAAACATCGAAGTGTATTAATTTGCTCCACAGCAGGATGTGTGCATGTCTTCACACACACATATAAACAATTTTAAAAAGCAATCTATATAAATACACTCTTTAATTTGTAATAGTCTTGCAGCAACTTAAGATAAGATGTATGGAAAAGTCTTTCTTGTGAATTTAAAAAACTATGTATCCCAATTTCATTTGCAATGTTGGATTACTGCCATCATCAAGGATTTATTCCACTTTGGAAGGAAAGAAAATATCAGTTGGTTGAATGCTTCCTGAGGAAAACTCTATTATTAGACTAATAATTCTGGGTGCATTCAAGTATATTAAATATGAATTACTGACTATTGTACTAAATCATTTGCTCTGGATCCTATATTATTCTTGCACAGCCCTCAAATAAGTAACCAATTAATGCAGAAATTGTTGGCTGAGAGAACTATTTAGTGAGGAACAGAAGGGAAAACCTTTAATTTCCTTTCTCCATTTTTTTTCACCCCCATATATAAGTTTTTAAATATCACTTCATTTATGAGCAGGAGGCAGCTTAAATTCTCATTCTATAACTTTCACATGTTTGAATATTAAGATGGCTTGAATGAAATAAATGTCAGGCTGAATTTTCACAAGCAATTACGTCTAAAAATAAAACGAGGAGCGGTTTCTCCTTGAATCACTCTAAAGCAGCCACAGCCTGCCTCCCCCAGTTGCCCAACATTTCTGCTGCTTGCACCCTCCCACATCCTATTCCCCATCAAAGAGGAGGTGGAAACCCTTTCCTGGGGGAGGAAAAAGAAGAGAATAAGGAACTCAGTCAGGAGCAGGAGGGGATGGTAAGAAATAAAGCTAGCTATTATTTCTCACTTGGCCGATGAGGCTGGTAACTAACAATTTTTTCTGTGGAAGGGGGAAAAAAAACAAGACTCATAGTGTACTCATATGACTTCAGTATATAGTCGGAGAGAGTAAAAAAATCAGCTTAAAAATTAAATGTGAACTAATGGTAAATGATAACGATAATAACTTAATACCCTCTTTCCCCCAAAATAAGACATCCCCTGATAATAAGCCCAGTCGGGCTTTTGAGCGCATGGCAATAAGGCCAAGCGCTTATTTCAGGGTTCCCTCCCCCCCAAAAAAGACAGGGTCTTATTTTCGGGGAAACACGGTACAGCTGTGACAAGAGGTAATCCTCGATTTACAACAGGGGTGGGTTCTAAAAAATTTTACTACTGGTTCTGTGGGCGTGGCTTATTTTGTGGGTGTGGCTTGATGGTCATGTGACAATTATTTAGGATTTAGCAGAGGTACTGGTCTACCAGGCTTTTAACTGCTTGCAGAGCTGTACCGGTCTACCCATTTATTTTTGCAGGCACCGATCTACTCATGTATTTTTGCAGGCACCGGTCTACTCATTTGTTTTCTTTTAACACTGATCAGCTGTAGGGCGGCCCTTTGAAGCCCTGCAGCAAGAGTTTAAACAGTTTTTTTCCCTCTAGCCATCAGCTGGAACTCAGGAGGCAGCAATAGATTGGAGGTGGGGCCAAATAAAAGGTAAGAATAATGCGGGGGGTGGGGGGGCCGCAGGGGGTGGGGGGGCAGAACTGGTTCGATGATGTCATATCGTCACCACTACTGGCTTGGGAGAACCGGGCCAAACTGGGAGGAACCCACCACTGACTTACAACCACAATTGAGCCTTAAGTTTCTGTTGCTAAGCAAGACAATTGTTACAGTAAGTGAATTTGGCCCCATTTAACCACCTTTCTTGCCACTGCTGTTAAGTGAATCATCACAGTTGCTAAGTTAATAACATGGTTGTTAAATGAATCTGGCTTCCCCGTTGACTTTGCTTGTCAGAAAGTCACAAAAGAGGATCACAGGACTCCAGGACACTGCAATCGTCATAAATATGAATCAATTGCCAAGTGTCTGGGTTTTGATCATGGGACCATCGGAATGCTGCAATGGTTGTAAGTGTGAAAAATGGTCATAAGTCACTTTGTTCAGTGCCATTGTAATTTCGGTCACTAAATGAACTGCTGTAAGTCGAAGGCCACCTACGTTAATTTATGCTGTTACTGTGACATTTAGTATCACTTTTGAAAAGATTTTATTTACGAGTTGGCACTGCCTCAAGCAGTTGCTTTTCTGCAAACTTCATGAATTTGCAAAGCATTCAGACATGATCCCAATCTTTGCACACACAAAAAAAAATCCTGCAATGATAACAACAGAGTCATGAAAGGGAAATCTTCATTGAGGAATCAAGGATACCTAGAAATCATTCAAACATTTTCGGTCTTAGTTACTATTATAAAGAGAGAGGCGGTGCAAAAAAAAATATATCAAAAAACTACCCTCAACACAGCTGATAATAGCAATCCATACGAGCGATCCCGCCAAGTGTTGGCATTTAGCTGCAAGAGGATTAAAAGCTCCCCACGGCTCCCCGGGAGCGTTATATATCCCAGCAACAATCTGGCAAGGTTATTTTCAAGCTTTATTTGGAGAGAGAAACTTACAAAATTGTGATAATGATTTAGGGGCAAGGATGGGCGACTCTGGCAACTTTCCCATCTGTGGATTTCAACTTCCAAACTTCCTGTGCCAACCATGCATGGCTGGCCCAGGAATTCTGGGAGCTGAAGTCCACAGGTGGGAAAGTTGCCAGAGTTGCCTAGCCTGATTTAGGGGAACAACCTCTGCTGAAGTGACCGCCAGTTTCAGTTGCTGAAGTATATTAACTAATTAGGCAATTAAAAAACCCAGAAAAATGCTCCACTGCGGCTTAGCCATAATTATCTGGAAGAAGGGAAAGATAGCCCACCAGCCAATAACCACCCAATGAGTCTGCTTAGCATAATTAATTGGCATAATTAATGAGATCTATGCTAGGTACAAGTAGATGTGGTGGCTCAGTGGCTAAGATGCTGAGCTTGTCAATCGAAAGGTCGGCAGTTCAGCGGTTCGAATCCTTAGCGCCGCGTAATGGGGTGAGCTCCCATTACTTGTCCCAGCTTCTGCCAACCTAGCAATTCGAAAGCACGTAAAAATGCAAGTAGAAAAATAGGGACCACCTTTGGTGGGAAGGTAACAGCGTCCCATGCGCCTTTGGAATTTAGTCATGCTGGCCACATGACCATGGAGACATCTTCAGACAGCGCTGGCTCTTCGGCTTTGAAACGGAGATGAGCACCACCTCCTAAAGTCGGGAACGACTAGCACGCATGTGCAGGGAAACCTTTATCTTTACCTTTACCTTTATGCTAGGTACCTTTACTGGAAACTTTTGGACTGGCTAAGTGAAGATTTTTGGGCAGGCTGCTCCATGTGAGATCCAGGACTGAGATCTGATCAAAAAATATATTCAGCCACCTCAATCAGCCCTTTCTGCTCCATTTGCAGAGCTCAAGCAGACTTTTGACTCCATCTGTAGAGAAATCCCTTGGAATAAACTCGAGGCATCTATAATTGATACTTTCTCTTTAGTACTTGCACTTCATAGGAATGCCAGTTTGAGAATGGGAAGCACTATAGCCAGGCACCTCTCAGCCAACCCCACAAAAGGAATCGTATTTTGGCCCCATGATTTTTTTATTATTATATTAATGAAACAGCAAACCCCTTAAGCAAGGAAGAGTTCAATCTGCCAAAAGTGGCTAACAGATCTGTCCTGCTTTATGCAAATGATGCTGTCAGACTATCACAGGCATCAGTATGCCTTAGGAGAGCCACGAGACCTTGCCTCCCTATCTATAGGGAACACTCATCGCAGATTAACTACAAGAACAAAAGGTCCAGCGTTTTGGAAAGGATCTGCTGAATCCTCAAAGGACACATAACTGAGCAGGTCTTCGTCTTTTTTTTTTTTTTTTGTCTTTTTACAGTGCTCGGGTTTCGTACTATGTAATTCAGAGAAATGATACACTCTTAACTCCAAGGCTGTTTTGAATGCTCAGCATTTCAGCAGCAAAATGTGTAACTGTAACACTGCTGTTACGTTTACAGCAGAAGTGGTGGTGTGACCAAGGTCCACGTGGTGTACTGAACAAACTTATTTTATTAAAACAGTCCAAAAAAATTCTTCGGCTTTATCACCAACTTTGGATGTCTTTGGCAACCTGCGCTGCCAAAGAAATACTGGAATCAATGTTGCTTTTCTACAAAGAACCCAACGGCTCATTGCTGCTCTTTTAAGCCTCATGGGAGTGGCCAATCATCTTCTGGCTTTACTCCTGAGTTGTCCTTTTTTCTTCAGCTGCTCTTGCCTTCTGGCAGCTCTTTGCGTACGTGCACTAGGAACAGGCTCCTCCTGTTTCTCTGCCTCTCTGCTGTCTGCCTCTGTAGGCTCTGGAGTCTGCGCATCACTCCCAGATGGCCCTGGCCCCATCTCTGCCTCCGATGCAGAGCCCTCGTCCAGGCCTTACCCTGACTCCAGGACTACCCATTGTTCTCCCCAGCCTCCTCACTATCTGACTCCATTGCCAGGTCTGCAGGCTGCTGGCAGACCACAACAGGTGGTATTCAGCAGGTTCTGACCAGTTCTGGAGAACCGGTAGCAGAAATTTTGAGTAGTTTGGAGAACCGGTAAATACCACCTCTGACTGGCCCCACCCCCATCTATTCTCTGCCTCCCGAGTCCCAGCTGATCAGGAGGAAATGGAGACTTTGCAGTAACCTTCCCCTGGAGTGGGGAGGGAATGGAGATTTTAAGTATCCTTCCCCTGCTACGCCCACCATGCCACGCCCACCAAGCCATGCCACACCTACCAAGCCATGGCCACAGAACTGGTAGTAAAAAAAAATTGAATCCCACCACTGGTTTGGAGGCAGGGCTTATTAAAAAAAAGTGAAGCATGGTTATGGCTATGTGCATTCCGATATTTGCACATCCCCACCAAGGTATGGTACATCTTACCTTGTGTGGTAAACTTTACTCCTTTTAGAAATGCCAAATAAGTGGCAAACTACAGGTAGTCCTTCTTTAGGGACTGCCTCATTTAGCAACCACTTGCAGTTACTATGGTTATGAAAAGTAACTTTGCAACCAGTTCTCACATTTAAAACTTTCAAAGGTCTGTAAAGCAAATGAAAGCTGAAATACGATCATAAGCACAGTCAAGATTTCATTTAGTATTGACTATGCCAACCCCAATTGGGGTTGCTAAACAACTACCTGTGCATAAATTGGAGTTATCAGAGGAGATGCTTATGTCCCTGGGACAAGATCATGCAATCGTAGCTCTGAAACAAAGAATCCCTAAAACAGAATTATAAACAGACTATACCAAAGTGTCACTCATTATTAGTAACCCTCTTCTTATCTCCTTTCCAGGTTGGGGCAGCAGAATCCTATGTGCAGCTTCTTTGGGCAAATAAAGACCCCAAGATAATTCTTGGTGTTGCAGGGTTGGCATTTGTAACCTGTTGTTGACAGCAAAGTAGATTATGCACAACTTGTTTTTGTTGTTAGTTGTGAAGTCGTGTCTAACCTATCGCGACTCTATGGACAACTTTCCTCCAGGGCTTCCTGTCCTCTACCATCCCCCGGAGACCATTTAAGCTCACACCAAATGCTTCAGTGACTCCATCCAGCCCCTCGTTCTCTGCCATCCCCTTCTTCTTTTGCTCTCAATCGTTCCCAGCATTAGGCTCTTCTCCAGGGAGTCCCTCCTTCTCATTAGGTGGCCAAAGTATTTGAGTTTCATCTTCAGGATCTGGCCTTCTAAAGAGCAGTTAGCGGTGATCTCCTCTAGAACTGTCTGGTTTGATTGCCTTGCAGTCCAAGGGACTTGCAGGAGTCTTCTCCAGCACCATAGTTAGTGGTAGGTTGCTAACAGTTCACCCCAGATTGGGTGAACTGGTAGCGGTGGCGGGAGGCTCCGCCCACCCACCCAGACATCTCTGTGCATGCGCAGAAGCAACACACATGCACGCAAGCGCCCACGAGCGAACCAGTAGCGATGGGATTTGAATCCCACTACTGACCATAGTTCAAAGGCCTCACAACTACAGGCCTTCTTTACTGTGAATGTCACATTGCCTATTGCACAGTTTAGTTTGCTCTTTAAAAAATGTGGGTCAGCGACCGAAAATAAACGTGGTCTAACATTTTTATTCTTCACCTATATTTGAAAAGCTTAATGTTTTAAAATATTTCTAAAAATTACTGTGACTATTTTATACTTGCCTCCACTGTCAATAATCTATTAATTATTTATCTGGTAATAAATAAGAGTACTTTTATGCAGTAAATAAACATCATTAAAACTGAATTCAAAATCAGAACACACATTTCCCACTGGATATTGCATAGAAATATACAATGCTTTTAGGATGCATAGAGGTATTCGCTGAATACAAAAAAGATATTGAACTAATACCATAAAATGTATTACCTCATTTCAAATTCAGTTTTATCCATTAACAGCCATGTTACATGTTTCATATATTCAACGTATGCTTATCTATTATAAAAATAATTGTTTACATTCCTCAGTTTGTGGAATTATTTAATTGCATAATTTTTAAAAATGTGTACCATTCCATATTTTTTTGCTGTTTTCTAAAATAAATCTTTCTTTGTAGAAGTATGCAAAATACAAGGTGAATACTAAGATATGTGGAAAGAACAAAATTAAATGAAACAATCCTTAATAGCAATCTGTGAAGTAAGAAAGATAGAAGCCAAAAAAACAAAAAAGAAAGAAAAACAGACCAAAAAAAATCCACCCAAGGGTTTCTACTACATGATGTTAAAAGTTGGATCACTAGAGGATAGCCTACCATCCATTTTCCCTCCTTTTTCAAGGTTTGTTTTTTTTTAAGAACACTATTGTTTTGTGGTTAGCATACACCAACAGACAGACAATATTGCTTTCTTTTCAGTCCCTTCAGCACTGTTTAAGCTTAATAATGGGTTGGGTGAAGCTGAAACGAAATCTTAACAAGATGGAGTGCTTTTCAGCAAGCGGAAACTGGACCTGAGGGTCAGGTTGCAGTGTGCGGTGGAGGGGATGGCTCTTGTGCAATTTGAGACGGCACCTTGATTTCCAGCTGTCAGAATGAAGGTTGCAGTTATGGCAAAGAGTACAATCACACAATTAACTTTAAATGCGCCAGCTGCAATTGTTCCTGAACCGGTCAGATTTAGAAAAGAGTTACCACATCTTGATTAAATCTCAAACTGACTAATGCAACATGCTCTAAAGGGACCTACTATGGTTTCCAGGAGCAGTTACAAAATGAAGCCGCCAAACCTTTGTTGCCCAATATTTTCCAGGCTCTATTTAAGTTCTTAGTTTTTATATCGGTAAATTAAAGAATGATTATCTCGGGGAGTTCCTCTGTTGCTACAAATCCATCTGGCCTTTAAGATCTGCAGGAGAGATTTCATTGGCACCGCTCCCAAATTATAACATCCGGTCCCAAAGAAATCATGTTTAATCACTGCTCTCTCTGCCTTTACAACAGCATAAAAATGTATCTTTCATCAGACCTTCAATTTTAATTGTTATTAACTTTATTTTTTAGTTTTTGTTGTTATATTTTAGCCGCTGAGAGGCACTTTTGGTGCTCAAGAGGATAGAAGGAAGGATATAAATCAAATTTAAAAATGAAATGGGTTTATCATTGCAAGGCATTTTATTTGGAGTTTAGCTTCAGCTATGATATTATCTGCAGTGCAGTAACTCAAACTATTTTGTTGGAACAAATTCTGCTAAGCAAGCTCTAGTTAACCAGGGGGAACAGAAGAAATATTCCTAAATGAATCATTAAGGTATACCTTGTGATTATGTAGCTAAATGTTCTCCTTTGTAATGTTCAGAATGGTATCTTAGGAATTTCTAACGGGCTATTTCTTCAGCTGCTATATAACCCCAGAAATGGATTCACATGATTTTCGCTATTTAGATATTAAATTCCCATATCTCTAGAGACCTTCTCAGGAGGAACGATGATACTCTTGGATATTACAGGAGATACAATTCCATATTTATTTATAATATATGGTGCCTTTTTTAATTTGCTTGTTGTACAGGGAGTGCTAAGAAGGGCAAAAGGAGCAGATTTTTCTTGCTTTAAATAAAAATAGATAACAGAAATGAAAAAATGGAACATAGTTGAGGTATTAAATCATGCAAAGCTCCATCTCAGTCCTAGTGACATCCAATGTAATTGTTATCATTGTGTATGAGTATGTCTAATATTATTTCTAAAAATACAAAAGTAGACTGAATATTCTCAACACTATTTATTTATTTATACAGCTGCCCATCTCACAAATAAGTGACTATGTGGCATAAAACACAACTAAAATTGTTAATAAGTAGATTAAAAAGTATAAAAACCAAATTAAAACAAAGACAATAGACAAATGTTTATTAAAAATAATAATGCCAACTTACTAGTTCACCCGTCCCCCGGGTCCTCAGACTTGCCAGCATAACCAGGTCTAAAGAGACCTCTGGAAGCTCAACAGTGATGGAGCCAACCTCAATTCAGGGGAGAGAAGCAGGGGTGGGTTCGACTTAACTTTACTACCATTTCGCAATGGGATCGCGCAGATCGCCAATGACGACATCCGGGGCGGTAGGCAGGGCCTCTGGCCAGTTTTACTACCGGTTCTTGCAAACCGGTCCGAACCAGGGGCAACCCACCACTGGAGAGAAGATAGAGCACGGCCCACAGCTATATTGCCCTTTGTTATGAAATGTGTTCTGTGAGCACACATGAAAATGGGAATTAGATCAACCCTGAAATGTTGCAGATAGATAACCCTAAAATAACTCCATGATGTCTTCTTAGTATTTACTCAACTATGCCCATTTATGATTCCATCACTTTTTGTACAAATAGCATCTAAATATACATTTGTTGTTGTTTTTAACCATTTAATCATGTCCAACTCTTGGCAACTTTATAGGCAAGTGCTCTCCATGCTATCCTGTTAAGCACACTTCTTACAATTGTTGTATGTTCAACTTTGCATCAGGTTTGATGTTATCGAGCCAGCGTCTTCTTTGTTTGCCCCTTCTTTGTCCACTAACCATCTCTTGCATCATTGCCTTTTCCAATGAACTATACATTAGATATCACTTAAAGCAGATCACTTGTATGCTGTCAGACAATCCATAAAAATGTTGGTATCAGGTGCAAGAAATCAGGGAACGAGGTGTTCAAATGAATAAAGATTTATGGCATGCTATCACTCTCTACAAGAATCTGAACAAATTGGTAGTAGAAAAGAGTCAACAGAATTCAAGGTGGTCTGGATTTAGAAGGGACTCGAGTCTGATGACATACTTGACCCCTTCCTCAGGCTCAGAACCAACAATAAAATTTTAGTCCAATATAACTGGAGGCCAGCAGATAGACAGAAGTAGGGTTGCAATACTTCTATAGCAATGTATATAATTTCAGAATGTATCTAGTTTCTACATGGAACATCATATGTGAATAATGTTGGCATTTGGAACCATTATGCTAATTCAGAAGAACATTTTAGAGTTAATGCACTTGAATTTTGGTGTGCAGCAGTATAATCCAAAGTACAATGCAATTTTTCACCTGGGATGCATAAAATGAAATCCCTTCCTTGATTTGTGTAGCTTTTACTCTGTGATAAGCTCATTGCTCATTGCTATAACTAAATAAATATCAATGACTAAATAAATAACACATTTAACACTTTAAATAAAGTAAATGGCATTAGACTAGGTTGCATTAAGTAACATGGGAATATGAGAGATGAATTTTGAAGTATTTGAAAACAACATTACAACAATTTCTATACCTACATCAGGTACAATAAACCCACAAGGCCTTATTTTTAACCTACCAAATCTGTTTTGATAAGAATTTGCCTATGTGAAGAAACAAACCAAATAGATTGCCTAGAAGATTGTTAATTCTTACTTAATTCTCCATCTGCCATTTCTCATAAGTAAACATTAGAGTAAATTTTTAGAAAATACACAGCATTTATATACTATTAAAGTAAATAATCAGTGCCTATGAAATTCACTTGTGTTAATAAATCCCAGTCATCTCTGAATACAAAGAGCAACATATGGGAGTACATAGTGAATATGATTTTTAACAAGAAATATATTTCATTAATATGCGCAAATACAGTGGTTTAAATAGAGCACTATACCCTGAAACTGACAAACAGGTCCTATGATGGGATAATCCTACTACTGTTGGGGTTCCAAGTAACACCCCCAACGAAAGAAAACTCCGAGGCTTGAGTTTCCTCAAAGTTACATTTTATTAGAGATGTCATATTGTCACATCTGGGAAAACCCGAATCTGAAAGGTTTCCAGGTTTTCCCCACCCAAAGGAAAGTTCAAGACCCTGCCCAACACTCATATCTCCATCACATGGCCCAATCCAAACACAGTGCCGACTGGAGATGCCTCCCAGTTCCAACCCTCCAGGTACAGGGCAAGATGTCCTTGACTTTCTGAGAAAGGAATGTAATTATGACTATATATCACCCAGTTTCCATACAACCCCCCCTCCCAGTTTCCCACAGTAGTAAATGTGGCAGGCCTGAAGATCCAACGAAAAAGATGGCTTCCAGGCCTGACAACTATAGTCACCAGTAAAACCAAGAAGAGTCATATCCCACTTTTGCAAAGGTTGCTTACTGAAAATCAATTCCAAAAAAACCTCTTCAACTCCCAGAATTCCTAGCCAGCATGCTCGAAGTACCGAATATATCTCCATTTTCTTCAATGTTTTAAGGGCAAATTGTTGGCCCAGCTTCCAAACGTACAAATTAATTTCTTACAAACGAAATTCTTCCAAGCAGCAAACTACATGCCTTACATAGCCCTATGCTGGATACATGGTTATTGAGTGTTGAGAAAAAGGCCTGTCTAAATACTTTCAAAGACTGGCTAAAAATTTATCTTCAGCACTATGGCTGGTTCTCTCTTACATCTTGCTAGACAAATTCCATTCCACCCAGAAACAGCAAATTGGAGACCAAGTTCAGCATGATAGTTTTGCTTCGGAAGCTTTTCTGATACTGGGACAAGTTCAAGTTATGACAGCTCTTAGACAAAGGATCCTTAATATAGGACTGCAAATCAAACACACCAAACTACCAGCTAGCTAGAATACAATAGGGACCTAGTTAAAATCTGTTTCAACCAGCCCAGGATCTCAATCAGCTTGCAATAGATAAATTCCACCAAGCTTTGACATTAGTGTTTTGGAGAACAAGTTTCAGCATCCGCTGTATATGCAGGGAGAACTTGCCCCTATCAATTTGACAACAGTGAATCACTGGAACCCTGTCTTGCTATATTGTCACTTCTAAGAAAACAGTAAATTTCTAATCTAAAGTTTTGGTCGCCACGATGTAAAAAAGATGTTGAGACTCTAGAGAGAGTGCAGAGAAGAGCAACAAAGATGATTGGGGGCCTCCAGAAGTTGTGAATGCTCCAACACTGGAAATTTTTAAGAAGATGTTGGATAACCACTTGTCTGAAGTGGTGTAGGGTTTCCTGCCAGGGCAGGGGGTTGGACTAGAAGACCTCCAAGGTCCCTTCCAACTCTGTTATTCTATTCTATTCTAATCAATTCTTAGACCATTTTCTGAGTGACCAGATTTTTTTTTTATGGAAAACTCCTGGCAAATAACAACCTGAAATCAAAACATGCTGTTGCTAAGTTGGCATTTGAAGCCTGCAGAATTCATGCTTTTCAAGTGGAAAATCAATTTTGGATTCTGGTTGTATTGTGTAGACTAGAGTATTGCACGAAGCATTAGAGTGCTGCATTATTCTTACCTTGTTTTACTCTAAATGAAAAATGTTGCCTAGAACACTGCAGGGATATATCCATATACTCACCAGGAGTCAAGACTGACTCGAAGGAAAAAAATAAAAAATAATGTCAGAGACCTTCATTATATCTTTTAATAAAACTGGAAGGCTAAAATAAAAATGATTTGTGTTCCGTTCTGCTGGCTTATTGTCGTAATGTGATTGTCAAGGGATTATAGAAATTATTTCAGTCTAAAGAGACTTCAGGCATTTTCAGATCTGAAGGACTACACAGAGAATAAGAAACCAGGAAGGATAACATTACAGGGACTAATCCTGCTCCAATGGTCATCGGTCCTTTGGACTGTCAGAACAGAGCCCCAGACCTATAGCTCTAAATGTAGGGCACCTATGGATAATGGATGAATTCTACCACTGTCCTCTTATACAAGTTCTCTAAGCACAATTCCTCTCTAACTAATAACTCCTCCATTAGATGGTGGGAATAGAAACGTTTCCTGTTCTGCATCACCTTCTTTGAAATGTATTTGGATCAGGGGTGGGTTTCACAAAATTTTACAGCCTGTCTGCCGCGCACCAAAAATGTGAGTGCGTGCTGAATACCACCACTGATTCGGATCCATATTCCAATAATGATCTGGATGAAAGGGAAAAATGGAAAAATGACCCCTATCATGGTTCTGTGAGCCTAAATATGTCACTGTATTTTCTATTGTACCAGATCCCCCCCAAAAAATCTTCTCCCATTTATAAAAGTTGCATAATTGAAATAAAAGAAAGATCGCATAACAGGACCTTTTCAAATCATTGGCCAACTTTCCATATGTACAAAATGACAAGAACTGTTTGAAAATCAGTACTAAATAAAGGATGCCACTAACTATTGGGTTAACTTTACTTTGGAGACAAAGTAGAAAATATACAGATTGGGGAAAAAAACAATGGAACAGTCACTGACTTACGTTATTCATGTACTCTGAAAGAAGGTCTTGAAGAGCTTGGCGGATGGCATTACACTCGGTGATGATGCGCTCACGGTGAAGGTCACGAGTACAGGAGGAATCGGCTAATAAAGCAGCTCCACTGATAATTCCCTCCAAACGTTTTTCAAGTGATGGCCTTATTTGGTCTTCACTTACAGTGATAGAATCCAAGGCAACCAAACTCTAGGAAAAGAATTAAAAAGAATATCAAGGAAGCGTAAATTAAACTCTAGGAAGACATTGAAAATGCTCATCCATAAACATTGGACTATCTAGAAACATCAACTCTAATGATAGCTTCATATAACATTGATCTCCTTCAACAGAAGCAGGTCAGTTACTTGAGGGTTCTTTTGGGTTGGTGTTTCTTGCTGGAGCAGCAGGTAGAACCTTTGCCCAGCTTAGATTAGTGTCCAAGTTCAGCTGAACCTGGACTTGTGGAGTCCTGGTTATGATGACTCATGTCCTTATCGCTATGCAGATTGACTACTACAACATACTCTCTTATGGTGGTGCCTTTGAAGATGACCTACAATTGGTACAAAGCAGGGGTGAAATCCAATTTTTTTTCCTACCGGTTCTGTGGGCGTGGCTTGGTGGGAGTGGCAGGGGAAGGATATTGCAAAATCTCCATTCCCACTCCATTCTTGGGCCAGCCAGAGATAGTATTTTCTGGTTTGCCAAACTACTCAAAATTTCCACTACCGGTTCTCCAGGGCCTGTCAGAACCTGCTGGATTTCACCCCTGGTACAAAGTATAGTAGCCAGGATGCTCATAGCACAGTATAGCACTGATTTAGTTGTTTCACTAGCTAATCATTGACTTCCAAATCCAATTTAAAGTGCTGTTATTACATTCAAATCCATTTCTATTGTTGTTTGGGGGTGTATTAGGTATTGTCTTCTCCAGAATTATTCTGAACATTCTGTTAGGCCCTCTTTTTGTTGTCGTTTTCTCAACAACATTTTTAGACATAAGTTATCAGGACTTTATTCCTAGGACTCAGAATAGAATAGAATAGAATAGAATAGAATAGAATAGAATAGAATAGAATAGAATAGAATAGAATAGAATAGAATAGAATAGAA
>WNWU01000021.1:10269587-10293846 GCA_012654045.1 Ptyas mucosa | reverse complement strand
TTGGAACTTCTCACAGCAGGGCAGGTATGGTTGATTGCAAAGGGGAAGCCTCGGAGTCTTCTTTTGTTGGGGGTGTTACTTGGAACCTTGACAGCATATTCCAAATATTTTAATCTGAAATCCAAAATGGAAGAGAAATACTGTTTCCACAAATAATACATACAGTAGTGGCCAAAATTGTGGAAACCTTTTGGGAAAAGTGTATTTTTGAGGTTTGATGGCTAATAACACAACTTTTGGGGGGAGTTTCA
Source organism: Ptyas mucosa (assembly GCA_012654045.1). NCBI lineage: Eukaryota > Metazoa > Chordata > Lepidosauria > Squamata > Colubridae > Ptyas > Ptyas mucosa. The sequence continues at coordinate 10,293,595 of WNWU01000021.1, read as the reverse complement.
AGATAATCCTATTCCACTGCTGGAATGGCCTGGAAATAGCCCAGACCTTAACCCAGTTGAAAATCTGTGGAGCCGACTAAAGAAACTTGTTAGTCAGAAGCAACCCAGCAACAAAACCCAGTTAATAGAAGCAATCGTTCAATCTTGGTTTCACATTATAACAGTTGCAGAACTAAAAGACTTGGTTCACTCCATGGGAAGACGTTGTAAGGCCCTAATTCATGCTAAAGGCTACCCAACTAAGTATTAACTGACATGGTGATAATTTTTGTATATCTCATTTTTTCTACGTGTTTCACTTTTCTTCTTTATACTGTAACTGCTATTCTAATAGCAAATCCTTCATAAAAGTTATTGCATTACATTCTTGATTCAATTATCCACTTAGGAAACATTTCCCACAGTAATTATATAATCATACGTACTGTATGGACCATAATTTTCCTGCACAGACCAAGACTTCCTCAGAGACATATTTCTAGTAGTTTCAAGATACTAGAATTAAGGTTTGGCATCAAAGCTACTTCACTTTACTTTAAAGGAAAAATGAATATACATGATGCTGAAATATAATAACATGCTGTGATTTCCATACCATAGAAAGCAAATTTCAGAATACATTTCGATGATGCTTTTAACAACTCAATGCAGTCCACTGGTCTGTCTCGTTCCTAATAAAATGATGATGACAACTTATTGTCATTAAACTATTCATTATACACCTGCAAAAGTATAGGAGCCAACAGGCCTGCAAATACCTGATACCACTGAAGAGCCATCTGGGCCAGGAGCTTTTCCATTTTGCAACAAATGAATAGTAGAATCCTGAGCTCTACACCAAGCACCCCTATAATCTGAATAAAACTGCAGACTGAGTCTGAAACAACATTTCTCGAATTTTAAAAATTAGAAATATACGCAATGTCCAAACCATCAACAACCATTTGTGATTAATTGAAAAGGCTGATTAAAATATATTGCAAGAATTTTAAAAGAATGCTCAAGGGCCTACTTGTCATAATCCACACTACAATAACTTTAACAAAGCTTTATAAATCGTTACTTCCACTTGCAACATGATGATTTTTATTACTGACACAATGAAATGATTAAAAGGTGCTGGGTTACATTTTTAGCAGTTTTCAGATTTACTTCTGGTTTTGCCCAGCTATAAATTCTAGCTTAGTAGTATGAAAGATATTAAGGGAGCTTTTAGATGGTGCACTTTATTCACATTGCACGAACAACACAGAGCAAAGGTTACTTCAGGCTCTTACCTAATGCCATTTTCCCCATAAATAAAGAAAAATGAAACACTTTTAAGGGATTAAATAGTCAATCAATTTTGCTTTATCTATTCAGCCTGCTTTAGGTATGATTTACATTATAGGGGAAAAACAAGACAGAAAAGGCTACGAATAAAGGTGATTTAACAATATGGTCCAAGGAAGAACACATGGATGCTCTCTGTACATATAAAAACATGTTATTCCTCAGTCTGAAGTAGCAGCCCATCTGGGATATGCTGCTGGAACCAAATTGCCACATGTGAGCAGCATGAGAGTTTTCACGAACTTTAGAATACACACGCATACATCTATACAAACAAATATACAAGTGGTGAACCTATAGACCTGCAGCTTCTATCAACCCAATGAGCCCATCCTATCATAAGGAATTTTTGGAACCACAGTCCAACAAATAGTAAAATGGAAATCTAAGCAATATTTGTACCACTACTGCTTAGAACCGTGATGGCGAACCTATGGCACGTGTGCCAGAGGTGGCACACAGAGCTCTCTCTGTGGGCACGTGCGCCATAGCCAGCTGCTCTTCTGATTTCCAGCACACGCATGCGTGTCAGCCAGCTGGTCTTTGTGCAGGCTGGAGCACGGGAAATCCGAAGACCAGCTGGTCTTCAGGTTTTTGGTGCTCCGGCATGCGCATGCATGTGTGCATTCCAGTTTTTTTTTTAATTTGATTTATATGCCGCCCTTCTCCGGAGACTCAGGGTGGCTTACAATGCGCTAAGCAATAGCCTTCATACTTTTGTATATTTATACAAAGTCAGCTTATTGCCCCCACAAACTGGATCCTCAATTTACCTACCTTAGAAAGGATGGAAGGCTGAGTCAACCTTGAGCCTGGTGAGATTCGAACCTGCAATAATTGCAGGCAGCTGGTGTTAATAACAGGGTGCTTTAAACCACTGTACTACCAAGGCTCTTGGTGCCAAAAAGGTTCGCCATCGCTGGCTTAGAGGTTAATATATCTACCTAATGTGCAAGCAGCCCAGGTTCGAATCCCAGAACGGTATGGCTAGCTGATGAGAACTAAATAGCTTGAAATAGATCTATACTCGACTCCTTTTATTTCTTTGTCAGTAAAATATAAATTTAACACAAAATAGTTTGCCGTGAAAGCGACCGCCTGTGAAGGCTCCTGGATTGGGGCTAAAAGGCGAAAGGGAAAGCAGTATCCTCCTTCCCATATTTGGGTAGACCAGGTTGCCCTGATAGAAAAAAAACACTTAATCCCTCCCCTGGTTCAGCTGACAAAATGAGGAAAACCTGTGGTTTAGAGGTTAATACATCTATCTAATATGCAAGCAGCCCAGGTTCAAATCCCAAGAGAGTATAACTGGCTGATGAGAGCTAAATAGTTTGAAATAGACTATACTAGTTTCCCTTTATTTCTTTGTCAGCAAAATATAAATGTAACACAACTATACCACTTGTTTATCATTTTTGTTTTAATATATACATTGAATGCCCATGCTGAAAAAAGCCTAAAAATAATATGAAAAACAAAATAAATCTGAACATGTATGCCATGTGCTAAATAAATGAATAAATGTGCGATGTAGAGAAAGGAGACAAAAGAGAGAAGAAGAAGCTATGCGTTATGAGCAGGACTGGAAATTGTATAAATTTGCAGCTATGGATTGTTGATGTTTATTAATAAAATAAACAAATGTAAGATGTGCTATCAATATTTGAATTAGCTTTGTGGACAAAAGAGCAAAAAGATGAATTCTGAGCAATATAATTAACATTTTTGGAGGTTTTCAGTTTGTAACAACTTCCTTCTCCCCCACCTTTCTCCTTTAACTTTTTTATTTTGTATTTTTATTTTGCTTTTGTTCTTGGTTTCGTTTTCATTTTTTTTATTATTATTACTATGGTGATTTTGTCATCATGCTAATTCCTTAATGTTGTCTGTATACACACATTAGTTACATAATAAGATAAAATATGAAAATAGAATTAAAAATGAGCTTCTAGAGAAAACAGGCTTTAAAAGAGCTCAATACTATTGGTCAATTTTCCCTTTTTACATTTTTTTTTTTTGGTAGGACTGTGATTCTGTTACTTTGTCGATTATTGATCAGTTTGATATGAGGCCCAGCAGGAGCATCTGGCTGTGCTAAGTCCAAATTCCAAAAGTAACTGAGTACAATAAGTACAATAAAAATGGTTGAGCTATTGTATATGCTTTTAGTATCCATGCTCATGGACAGTGGTGGGATGCTGCCGGTTTAACAATTGGTTCGGTGATTGTGTGCTTTGCACGCACGTGCAATTTTACAAATACTAACCTGTGTTACCACTTGAGAGTAACACAGCTGGGGCGCAGCAATCCGCTCTGCCGGGCCAATTAGCTGAGAAGATAAAAGTAACTAAAGCGCAGGGGTGGGCGTGCGGGCTGACCTGATCCTCGGAGTGAACTAGTTCTCTCCCAGCTGATTGTTGGAGCTACCAGTTCGCCCGAACCAGTCCAAACCGGTAGAATCCCACCAGAGACGGGTTTCAGCAGGTTCTGACCAGTTCTGGAGAACTGGTAGTGGAAATTTTGAGTAGTTCAGAGAACCAGTAGTAAAAATTCTGATTGGCCCTGCCCCCATCTATTCTCTGCCTCCCAAGTCCCAGCTGATTGGGAGGAAATGGGGATTTTGCAGTAACCGTCCTGTGGATTGGGGACGGAATGGAGATTTTACAGTATCCTTCCCCTGCCATGCCCACCAAGCCACACCCACAGAACCGGTAGTAAAAAAATTTGAAACCCACCACTGAATCCCACCCCTGCTCATGGATCATCCCTAATTTTCAGGGGGCAAAGAAAACAGACTTTCCAACAAAAAAAGAGGAAGGCATGGATGCTATTCACCAAAAATCTAGAGGAGAAGAGTGTTTAAAAAAAAATACTACAGGTTAAAAAAACTCAACAAAATGGGATTTCTATCATAACAAACCCAAGTCTTTAAAATAAATTATGTTACTGAAAGATAATGTGATTGTCCTACCGCAAGTTCATCAAGAGCACTTCCGAGAGAGGCTGACTGTGGGACCTGTTGAACTTTGGGATGTCCAATTCCTTGGGAGGCATTGGAGATGACATCAAGGGCATTTTGTATTTCCTTACAAACAGAGTCCTTGCTGGCAGTGAGAGAGTCGACATCGGAGTGCTCCAAGCAAGCTGAGCAAACTGAATGCAGAAGAGGCGAAGACTCCTTCAGAGAAGCCCGTGCCGCTGCAATCTCATCTCGGTGACTGTTAGATTTTAAGTCCTATCAGGAAAGACAAGATGGTTATTTTTAATATTATCCACATAAACCTTTCAAAAATTATTCAGGATAAAATATTCCAGAACAAGCATGAAAACACTACTGTCTTTTAAGATGTCTGCTCAAGCATGGAAGAAAACATGGTCGCTTCAAGAGGTTGACTTTTACAAGTTCCTCATGCAATAAAACAGACTCTTTCCATATGATTTTTGAAACACGCACAGCCGTGATCATTTTTTTCAAACATTTCAAAGCAGACAAGTAATTTGTAACAAATTATTTCAATTTGTTCAACTTTTTTTCGCTAATAAATTGATTAACAAGTGTTCATTAACCAATTTGTTCCTTTAGAATTTAGAATAACAGAGTTGGAAGGGACCTTGGAGGTCTTCTAGTCCAACCCCCTGCCCAGGCAGGAAACTCTACACCACTTCAGACAACTGGTTATCCAAAATCTTCTTAAAAACTTCCAGTGTTGGAGCAATCACAACTTCTGGAGGCAAGTTGTTCCACTGATTAATTGTTCTAACTGTCAGGAAATTTCTCCTTAGTTCTAAGTTGCTTCTCTCCTTGATTAGTTTCCACCCATTGCTTCTTGTCCTGCCCTCAGGTGCTTTGGAGAATAACTTGACTCCCTCTTCTTTGTGGCAGCCCCTGAGATATTGGAACACTGCTATCATGTCTCCCCTAGTCCTTCTTTTCATTAAACTAGACCCGTGATGGCGAACCTATGGCACGCGTGCCACAGGTGGCACGCAGAGCCCTTTCTGCCGGCACGCCAGCCATCGGCCCACCCCAGGTCCACCACACATGCGCACACCTCCAATCGGCCAGCTGGTCTTCTGGTCTCTGCCGCGGATGAACAGAAGCAGGGCCTTCCCTGATCTCTGCAGGTTCTGCCTCTCCGTGGCAGGAAAGCAGGAGAAAGCTAGCACGCGATGGGGGGAGAAACTGCAAAAATCTAAGGAGGCACGGAAGGCAGGAGGCACTCAATCAGGGGAGGAACTTTGGAGATCATGGAAGGCAGGAAAACGCTAGGATTCCATGGGGGGAGGAACTTTGGAGATTGTGGAAGGCAGGAGGCAGCTCTTTAGCACAGCTAAAGCACAGCTCTTTAGCCAGATCTCTCCCCCCTACAAGCGCGGCTCTTTTAAACAGGGAAAGAAGAACAAACACGTTTAGCAGGAAACTTTGGAGTTGCCTGATCATTAGCCAAGCCATCTTGGCAGCGCCATGCACCAGGCAGAGAACAGCTGTCTCACCAGGGAATGGCCGGTACCTAGTTGTCCTCTGGTAAGTGGTATGCTGGCCCACTTGGAAAAAGTGGGGGGGGCACATTGGGGGGGCATGCATGCACAGTGTGGGCGCATGTGTAGAGGGAGCGTGGGAGTTGTCATGCACACATGCGTAAATGGGGGCACGCATTGCATTATGGGTTCCAGCACGCGGGAGAGCAACAGCACACGTGCGCTTAGACTTTTGGCACGCAATGCCAAAAAGGTTCGCCATCACTGACCTAGGAGATGGGATGAGAGGGGGACATTCCTGTGAGGTGAAGTAGTGAGAGTGACTTGGAAGATGGCCAATGAGCCGCTAGAATTGGGGAAAGGAAAGGGAAGGGTTTGGGGGTCAGCAGGTCAGTACTGGCACTGACGGAGTCGGGACCAGACAGGTTGTTCTAAATAAAAGAAATATTTCATCAAAGACTATTTGTTTGGAAATGCAATTTATTTAAGCAACGTCAGAACCTGACAGAGTGCCAGTACTCCTCTCCAAGCCAAGCTGGCTGACTTCCAAACCTCCAGTTCCCTCCCCGATGTCTGGAGTGAATGAAGACGCAGTCCGGTAATTATGACAGAGAGCGAGAACAGGTAGTGAACGCCATTATCCCCTCTACCCAAGTAGTTGGTCAAGTGGTCACCAGATGGCAACGCCGCAACCAGCAGGGCCAACTTGAAAGTGATTTAACGACAAGACTCAAAACTGAAACAGCGGCGGACCCCTGGTTTCGAGACAATCAACATCTCTTGACAAAAAGGCATGACCTAGCATGGAAGGGGACAAAACTCTATGTCCCACAGACTCTACACACCCTGATCCTCAAGAGGAGCCACGATGTCAAACCAGCGAGACATTTTGGCTTCCTAAAAACTCTACACTTAGTACGACGACAGTTCTGGTGGCCCCACATGAGAAAAGACGTAGACAGTTATGTAAAAATTTGTACCATCTGTGCCACAATGAAGGATGCCCCCCCGGACTGTTGCAGTTAGTAGCTGAGCCAACAAGACCGTGGGAGGAGATTGCGATGGGTTTTATAGTAGAACTGCCAAGGAGCGGTGGAAACACAGTGATCTGGACTGTAATAGACTTGTTCGCCAAACAGGCGCACTTTATTTATTTATTTATTTATTTATTTATTTATTTATTAAATTTGTATACCGTCCTTCTCCTGCTGGACTCAGGGCGGTGCACAGCCAAGTAAAAACATGCAATACAAAATTTAAAAGAAATATAAAAGAATTATATATTGTGACCAAAAATTTTAAAATCTACCAATTAAAACCCATTTTACAATTAAAAACCTAATATCTCAGAAAAGGGGGCAGGGATTACGCCAGCCCTGCTTCCTGAAAAAGAAGAGTTTTTAGGGCACGGCGAAAAACCTGGAGATCTGATATCCTCCGAATCTCCGGGGGCAAATCGTTCCAGAGGGCAGGTGCTGCCACAGAGAAGGCCCTCCAGCTGGGGGTCGCCAGCCAACATTGCCTGGCTGACGGCACCCTGAGGAGTCCCTCTCTATGGGAGCGTACTGGCCGGTGGAAGGCTATTGGTGGCAGAAGGCTGTCCTGCAAATACCCAGGTCTGATGCCATGGAGTGCTTTAAAGGTGGTAACCAAGACCTTGAAGCGCACCCGGAAGTCCAGCGGGAGCCAATGCAGCTCACGCAGGAGAGGTATCACATGGGAGCGCCCCGTCGCTCCCAAAATCCCCCGCGCGGCCGCATTCTGCACCAGTTGGAGCCTCCGGGTGAACCTCAAGGGGAGCCCCATGTAGAGAGCATTGCAGTAGTCCAGGCAGGAAGTGACGAGTGCCTGAGTGACCGTGCGTAAGGAGTCCCGATCCAGAAAGGGACACAACTGGTGAATCAGGCGGACCTGATAAAAAGCCCCTGGCCATGGCCGTCATATGCTCTTCTAAAGACAGCCGTGCATCCAGGAGGATGCCCAAGTTGTGAGCCCTCTCCATGGGGGCCAATAACTCGCCCCCAATAGCCAGCTGGCTATGTCGGCATGCCAGAAGCCACAGCCACTCGGTCTTGGAAGGGTTGAGTCGGAGCCTGTTATTCCCTATCCAGATCCGCACAGCCTCCAAGCACCGGGACATCACTTCAAGGACATCATTGGGATGGCCTGGGGTGGAAATGTACAGCTGAGTATCATCAGCGTACTGATGGAATTCCACCTTAAAGGCACGGATGATCTCGCCCAGCGGCTTCACATAAATGTTGAACAGAAGGGGCGAGAGGTCCGATCCCTGCGGCACCCCACATACAAGGTGCCTCGGGGTCGACGTCTGCCCCACTGTCAACACTGACTGCGTCCGGTTGGAGAGATAGGAGGAGAACCACCGTAAAATGGTGGCCTCCACTCCCAGCCCCTCCAGCCAGCGCAGCATGATACCATGGTCGATGGTATCAAAAGCCGCTGAGAGATCTAATAGGACCAGGATAGACGAACAACCCCTATCCCGAGCCCTCCAGAGATCATCCACCAACGCGACCAATGCCGTTTACGTGCTATGCCCAGGCCGGAAGCTGGACTGGCATGGATCCGGATAGACAGCTTCATCCAGGTACCCGGGAAGCTGTCATGCCACCACACTCTCAACAACCTTCGCCATGAAGGGAAGGTTGGAGACCGGACGATAGTTAGCCAAAACAGCCGGATCCAAGGCAGGCTTCCTGAGGAGGGGCCTCACCACCGCCTCTTTCAAGGTGAGTGGCAAGACACCCTCACCCAAGGAAGCGTTGATGATCCCCTGGAGCCAGCCTCGCGTAACCTCCCGGGAGGCCAGTACCAGCCGGGAGGGACACGGGTCCAATAAACATGTGGTCACGTTTAGCCGCCCGAGTATCCTGTCCACGTCCTCGGGAGCAACAGGATCGAACTCCTCCCAAATGACATTCTCAAGACCGGCCTCCATCATCCCGTCTGTACCTACCCAATCAGAGACCAGGCCTTCCCGAATCTGAGTGATTTTATCGTGCCGATATTGAACAAAATCCTCAGCACGACCCTGCAAGGGATCCTCCCGCACTCCCGGATGGAGGAGGGAGTGGATCACCCTAAACAGAGCAGCTGGACGATTATCTGCCAATGCGATAAGAGGGGGACATTCCTGTGAGGTGAAGTAGTGAGAGTGACTTGGAAGATGGCCAATGAGCTGCTAGAATTGGGGAATGGAAAGGGAAGGGTTTGGGGGTCAGCAGGTCAGTACTGGCACCGATGGAGTCGGGACCAGACAGGTTGTTCTAAATAAAAGAAAGATTTCATCAAAGACTATTTGTTTGGAAATGCGATTTATTTAAGACAACGTCAGAACCTGATAGCAGCATCTAATTTTTCCTAATCACACATGCATAAATGAATTCCTTTAGCTTATTTCTGCTTCATACCTCCATATATTTCAGTCACTATGCAATATAACAAAAATTAAGAAAAGAATTGTCTTTCCCCTGTAAAAATATCATTTTCAAAATTACTATCTGGATTCTTAAATGTACCTTTCTATATTCAGCTATGAAATCTTCGCAGTTTAATTACTGTCTAAAAATACTATTAAGTTTAATGAGGCACATGCCTAAAGACTTGTTTCTCTCTTTCTCTTCCCACCCCTCCCTCCTCCTCTCATTTTTATTTTATTTTTCTTTTCATAAAAACTGCTTAACTCACACTTCAATGCAACTTGTTTTAGGCAGTATATAAATATAAACTAAGGCAATTAGCACAAAGGTGGGTTTCAGCAGGTTCTGACCAGTTATGGAGAACCGGTAGCAGAAATCTTGAGTAGTTCGGAGAACCGTTGGAAAAATTCTGTCTGGCCCTGCCCCCATCTATTCTCTGCCTCCCGAGTCCCAGCTGATCGCGAGGAAATGGGTATTTTGCAGTAAACTTCTCCTGGAGTGGGGTGGGAATGGATATTTTACAGTATCCTTCCCCTGGAGTGGGGAGGGAATGGAGATTTTACAGTATCCTTCCCCTGCCACACCCACCAAGCCACGCCCACCAAGCCATGCCACACTCACCAAGTTACACCCACAGAACCAGTAGTAAAAAATTTTGAAACTCACCACTGAATTAGCACCTCCATCAGGTTTCTTGTGCTGGTTTTCCTCTGGGGAACTCATAATATCCTAATTGTTCTGAGTTTCTGCTTTTCGGCAAACTCTCTTTTCAGACCACTTTCTTTATTTGATACCCATTAGGAATCATTTTTCCTCCATCCTAATTCACTGCCTGTCTCCCGCTTTTCTTGTTTTATCCATATCTAATCCAAGAACATTTACTACACCTTCAACATATGTGTCAACGTTCCAAATAATGCACCCATTGAAAGCAGAACTCCAAGACAGGTAGATTCCTCAAAGAACAGGTTTATTGAATACATCATATTGGCACAACCGGTGAAAACCGACTCTGAAAGTTCCCGCGGTTTTCACCAAATTAAAAAGTGAAAGTTCCCCCTTCCCCTCCCCCCAAGATCATCAGTCATATTGTCCAATAGAGGTGCTGGCAGGTTGCTTGGTTACTCCACTTCTCCTCTCTCAGCCACCTGTGGGAATGACCTTGGTTCCCACAGGAAAACCTTTTGTTTTGGCGGCAAAGTCAAGCTATCTATTCCCCTCCCCTTCCTCTGCCTTGTGGCAACCATGAAGCCGCAAAGATGGCCTCAGCCAGGTTCGCTTCAGGGTTGACAATATGACTGAAAAAAGCTTCCATACTTGAAAATAAGATAAGGAAAAAGACAGCTGGAGGAAAAAGGAGGGTAGAGAGCAGCTCCAGTAGTTGATACCAGATCAAATCATGAAAAGTCTCAAGGTCGCATGGACTGAACTCTACTAAGAAATGTGGAGGGCATTTGGCAAAGGAGTTTCAAAGGGGATTTATGCACTTGCAAAGCTTGAAATCTTTTGTCCCATAAAACCCAAACTTTTAGCCCCATCTATTTTGAGTGACTCTGAAGGCCACAAAGCTGATGTTTTAGGACTGCATGCAAATCCAGTACATACTTTCTGCACCTTTCAGAAATAACTCGTAATTTGACTTATAACATTCCACAGGATTGATAATCTCCCTGAAACTGGTTTGGGGGGGATCTTTACAGAGCATCATCAGGTTGCTACTGGAATGACTCTGTCTCAGGGGTGAAATCCAGCAGGTTCTGACAGGTTCTGGAGAATCGGTAGCAGACATTTTGAGTAGTTCGGAGAACCTGCAAATACCACCTCTGGCTGGCCCCAGAGTGGGGTGGGAATGGAGATTTTGCAATATCCTTCCCCTGGAGTGGGGTGGGAATGGAGATTTTGCAATATCCTTTCCCTAAAGTGGGGTGGGAATGCAGATTTTGCAATATCCTTCCCCCAGGAGTGGGGTGGGAATGCAGATTTTGCAGTATCCTTCCCCTGCCACACCCACCAAGCCACACTACGCCCACCAAGCCACACCCACAGAACCGGTAGTAAAAAAAAATTGGATTTCACCACTGCTCTGTCTCCTTTCCATTCCATAGAGATGGCAGAGTTCTGAAGTTATAAAAAGATTGCATGAGCTAACAAAATAAAGCCCGGCAAAATGAAAGCTAGAGTCGATGAAGAGATCTGTTCCAGGATTAAGCATATAACCTGCAGATGCCTTTCCTTAAGGGAGAGAGTTCACTGTGAATTTCTGAGTCAGCCGTATTTGCCCTGTGTTGATACATTGGGTACAGTGTTCCCAATGAAGTTAATATTCTTCACATAGGTCAGCTTTGAAGAAATTTTGGAGGCTACAACAGTACCAAATAGAGATGTCAGAGTGTGATTAATCCTCAGAATATATCTCTCTTCTATGATAAACTGCCTATCTACCTTCAGTCCCAGGATGAGAAGGCCAGGATTAATATTTTAAAAGCTTGCAAGACTTAAGGACCAAACTCCTGATTTATTTACTTACTGAGGTAAGGCACTTATGTGCCAGCTTTCAGCTTGAAAGATTCACAGAACATCTTACAGAATCATAAAACAAGATCATACCTGCTCTCTGGTTAACAAATGTAAAAGTCATGAGACAAGAAGTGAGAGGAAGGACAGGAAGGAAAGCAAAACAAAGCCCAAACAAAAAACAAAAAAACCTCCAGCATTGTAGCTAAGTTGATGGAAATCTATTTCTGACGACCCAGAGGTTCCCAAGGCAGATGGTTCTGTTGCTTGTCCTTGGGGAGGATATTCAGCCCAATGACTTTTTAAGGAGCGAAAACAGACCAAGTCAGTTCAATCTTGATATCAGAAGTAAAACTATCTGAAATTGCTACAGAGGCACATATTGGCTAGCTTGGTCACTCAACAGTGAGACATTGATGAAGTGGGCTCAGCAGCGCCTACATTTTCTGCATCCCATGAGAAAAGTTCATCTTCCTTCCCCAGTCCTTACCACTTTCTATAGAGGGACAATCGAGAGCATCCTGTCCTATTGCATTACTTTCTGGTTTGGAAGCATTACTGCCTCAGACAGGAAGAAGGTGCAGAGAGTGATGAGGACGGCAGAAAAGTTCAGTGGTAGTTCATTTCCTTCGATCCAGGATGTAGCACATAAGCGATGCTTGAGCAGGGTCCGCAGGATTGTCTGGACAATCCTGGACATCCTTTTCACAACTTGTTTTCCTTATTACCTTCTGGGAGGAGGCTTTGTGATATCCAAAGCAGAACATCCAGATTTAGTCACAGTTTTGTTCCATATAGCATCAACCTTGTGAACTCTCAAATTACTTCTTTCCGCTATATATTCAAAATGGACAGTGAATATATACATACATACATACATACATACATACATACATACATACATACATACACACACACACACACACACACATATATATAATGTAGGTAGGTATGCCTGCATATGTATGGTGCAGATATATATTTATGCATGTATACAGCATGTGTAAATGTGTGTTATGTAAGTGTTTGGGTAGATATACACTTTCTCTTGAGAGCAGGCAACAAAATTTCATTTTTAATGTGGGCCAGTGTGTTCACAGTAAAAAAAAAATGACAATAAAGTTATCTTATCTTATACTCAGCTCTGAAGAGGCAATGTTTTCAGATTATTTGAACTATTTATTTATTTATTTATTCATTCATTCATTCATTCATTTTATTCGGCGTATATGCCGCCCTATCTCACAAATTGGCTCAGGGCGGCTCACAACAATAAAATACAAGCCACAATATAAAATAAAACTAAAATCTAAAAAATTTAAAATTAACCCTTAAAACCCCATCAGTCCAGGTCGAGGGATTTGAAAAACCAAGTTTTTAATTCACAGCAGAAGGTGCGAAGGTCAGGCGCTAATCGGAGCTCCAAGGGAAGTACATATTTATTTATGTATTACTCTTATACTGCAACAAAGTAGTTTCCAAAAATCTATTACAACAACACTGTGATTAAATGTAATACTGGAACAAAAATTAGATGGTCATAAAATTCCAGGGTGATTCAAACAATTTATTCCTGTCCTGAGACTTTTTTCATATTGTCCTTTCCTATTTGTCAAAAAATCCTAGTGAGGTTCTATGGGTCAGCCCTCAACCTATTTTGATGGGTGTCCACAAGGAAGCCAATGATTAAATGAACACTGAAACACAAATTATAATCCTTCTGTACATGTATTATGGCATCACGTGCACATCTTTAAGAGGACAGCTTGTATCATAACATTGCAACATCAATTTAACCGTTCTAATGAAATCACAAGATACGCAGTAGTTTAGCGGTGGTAAGATGCTGAGCTTGTCGATCGAAAGGTCAGCAGTTCAGCAGTTTGAATCCCTAGTACCATGTAACAGGGTGAGCTCCCGTTACTTGTCCCAGCTTCTGCCAACCTAGCAGTTAGAAGCACATAAAAAAATGCACGTAGAAAAATAGGGACCATCTCTGGTGGGAAGGTAACAGCGTTCCATGCGCCTTTGGCGTTTAATCATGCCAGCTACATGACCATGGAGATTTCTTCGGACATTCTCTTCGGCTTTGAAACGGAGATGAGCACCGCCCCCTAGAGTCAGGAACGACTAGCACATATGTGTGAGGGGAACCTTTTCCTTTAATGAAACCACAAGACGCTCTGCTTATAACAAAGGCACTTCCTCCTCCAATGTAAGTAATTAATTATTGCTTTTGCCCTGTGATGACTCCCCTGGACGCTTCCCCAGATACCTCTTTGGATGTCAGCTTAGGGGGGATGAACCAGTTCCTGGCATGTCTGGAGGGGCGTTGGTAAATGGCTCCAAGCAACCATCTGAGAGTGATTTGGCTGAAGCACAGCTGCAGCAGGACAGCCCCGAGGTTTCAGGTGGGGAAAGCATGGGATGAGGAAGAGGAATTGCCTTCTGCACTTGATCCAAGAACACATAGGGCAGAGAAAAGGCAAGAGCAGCAAAGATCAGCCAGAGTACTTGCAAGGAGGCAGCCTCGCCCCTCTTCACAGGCTGCACCAGAAGCTGGCTATTTAACACAGCAGACAGATCGAGGCAATGCTGGGAACATGTTCATTTCCTAACTGTGTGTTTTCTGGTCACTGTGATTCCTGCCTTGCTTTGAATTGACACCGTGCCCCGACTTTAATTTTGCATGGTGGGTTTATTTTGATTGGGAAACTTTTAAGTGCCTTGTGGACTCACTGGCCATTGCTCTGTGGACCAGTCTTGGTCTGCTTGTGGCTGGTCTTAATTGGGATAGTTCTGGGTTTTTGGTGAAGGGAATTGCTGGGGAATATTAATAAACCCACTAAACCACAGTTATGTGTGTGTGTGAGTGGGACAGCACATACCCTTCCATTTTTTATAGACCCATAACACATGATTCTTTAGTTTTCTTTTATATGAGCAAAATAGCCATTACTATGGCTAGAAAAGCATGTTTGGGATGGAAGAATCCATATCAATGTACAACGGCAGTTCCAGCAGTCCTGGTTGTGCTTATTAAGTGAGACCTTACACCAGATGTGGGTTTCAGCAGGTTCTGACCAGTTCTGGAGAACCGGTAGCGGAAATTTTGAGTAGTTCGAAGAACCGGTAGTAAAAATTCTGACTGGCCCCGCTCCCATCTATTCTCTGCCTCCCAGGTCCCAGCTGATCAGGAGGAAGTGGAGATTTTGCAGTAACCTTCCCCTGGATTGGAGACGGAATGGAGATTTTACAGTATCCTTCCCCTGCCATGCCCACCAAGCCATGCCACGCCTATCAAGCCACACCCATAGAATCGGTAGTAAAAAATTTTGAAACCCACCACTGCCTCACACACTCACAACTTGCATCTTCCTGCTTGCTTCCCCATTGACCTTGCTTGTTAAAAGCCAGCTATGAAGCAAATGGCGATCACTGCAGAATGCTGCAACTATTGTAAGACTGTGATAGCTGCTAAGCACCAGATCACATGACTCTAGGTAAACTGCAATGGTCATAAGTACGAGTCACTTTTTAAAGTGCCATTGTTACTTTGACATAACATACTTAATGAATGGTCATTAAGCAAGGACTACCTGTACTGCAAGGAGAGAAATAGGATTTTTTAAAAATAATAAATCATAGCAATGCAGAAAACACAAAAGGAAGAGCCCCGTTAAATATGTCCTTGCTAAATTATAGTAAAGATACGCTTTGTGTAGGCAGCAAGTATTTACAGGCTGTGAGACCATGAAATAAAAAAAAAATGAGCCCTGTACAGTACTGAATGTTAATACATTTGTACGTGATGGATTTCATACAGAAACAAAGAAGAAATGACTTTCAGCAGCTGCACCCTCTACCTATAAATTGCTCTTGCTACTGCAAAATCCATACTAAGAACAGCTGTATAATTTACAACATCAGCATTTGTCAAGAAAAGCAACAAATGGGTTCTTTTTGCTAAGAAGGGGCCCTGCTATAGAAAATTAGAAACCATCTTTGCAAAGGCTTTCAGATGGAAAACATTCCGTTTTTAGATGTGCATTTCAAAATGCAGCTTCTTCGTTAAATCTCAGAAGATTTACGTAAAATTCAAAACACCAGTTTTAAGGTACAATTAAAGAATGCATCAACTGAATTACTATTGGCAGGTGTATGCACTAATAAAATAAGAAAGCTTTGCAAATTCAGAAGCCTTAAAACAAGGACCTAACAGGTAAGCATGCAGCCTATTCTTGCAACCTGTTCCCTGTGCATTACTTCAGAGTAAACCCGCACTGCATATTGGACATTAATACAATTGAAAGAGTCCAGAGATATTTCACGAGAAGAGTCCTCCACTCCTCTGCTCGCAACAGAATACCTTATGCCACCAGGCTTGAAACTTTGGGCTTAGACAACTTAGAACTACGCCACCTTCAGTCTGTCCTAAGCATAGTACATAAAATTATCTGCTACAACGCCCTACCTGTCAATGACTACTTCAGCTTCAACCACAACAATACATGAGCACACAATAGATACAAACTCAAGGTAAACCGCTCCAAACTTGATTGCAGAAAATATGACTTCAGCAACAGTCAATGCCTGGAATGCAGTACCTGACTCTGTGGTTTCTTCCCCAAACCCCCAAAACTTTAACCTTAGACTGTCTACTGTTGACCTCACCCCATTCCTAAGAGGTCTGTAAGGGGCATGCAGAAGAGCACCAGCGTGCCTACCGTCCCTGTCCTAATGTTCCCTTTTATTCGTATCCATTTCATATATTCAAATCATGTTTATACTTATATATATTATCTAATACATGCTTGACAAAATAGATAGATAGATAGATAGATAGATAGATAGATAGATAGATAGATAGATGGATGGATGGATGGATGGAGACAGACAGACAGACAGACAGACAGACAGACAGACAGACAATTTATGGTCTGGGATTTTTAAGCTCAAAATTGTGCTTAATTGTGAAAGTCTAATTGGTCTCCAGTTTTCATACATGTCTGGCCAGTGAAAATTAGTATTAATTTATTTGTATCCATTTCATGGATTCAAATCATGTTTATGCTTTTATCTGTAATCTTATATACATACATATATATATATATATGAGTCCTTTGGGAGAAGGGCGGCATATAAATACATGTAATAAATATATATGCTTGACAAAAATAAATAAATAAAAAATAAAATAAATAAAGAGTGAAAGCCAAATCTGGCCCTAGGTTCTGCCTCAGTTTACTTTCCCAATAAACAACTGAATCGGAAGATCATTTAAAAGCAGTTTATTAGGATACCCTGATAAAGTGGAATCTGTCTATGAAAAAGGAGAGTGAGCCCTGAGCCCCATGTTGCACTCTTTTTTTTTTTATAGTTAACACAACAAAGAAAATGCAAGAGGAAAGTTAACTGGACAGAATAAAAGTAACCGCTCCTTTACATAGGAAATCAGTTACATGGTACATATTTGCATCCCATAATATCCCACATGTTCATTAAAATGAGATCTGATGTGAGAAGGGGCATAATTGTAAGGGAAAAGTTTGTTTGGAGTTCACAAAAGAGATAAACCAGAGCCCTATTTGTACTAACAAACTTCAGGGGTGGTATTCACTTACCTTTGCTACAGGTTCGCAAATGGGAGTGCACTCATCACCTACACGCATGTGCAGGACCCTCTGCGCATGCGCAGAGCATCAAAAATGGGACGTGATGACATCTGGGTGGGTGGGCAGAGCCTCCCACAGCCGCCACTACCAGTTTGCATGAACCGGATAGAACCGGCTGAATACCACCACTCAGGGGTGGGTTCTTATTACCTTTACTACCAGTTCGCAACGGGGGCGCCCGCGCGCACACGCTCTTCTGCGCGTGCACAGAAGCATTTTGGTGATGCCAGGGTCAGTGGGCGGAGCCTCCCGCCAGTTTTACTACCAGTTCTATAGAACCGGTGCGAACTGGGGGCAACCCACCACTGCTACCACTGACAAACTTTCTCTTATCTGGAGCTAGTCTCCATCTTATCAGATTAGGAACGTTAAAAGCTAATATACCTGAACATCATTTTAAAAGAGAGAAAATAAATCAAATTAAAATACAAAGTAGCTGTGTTAGTTAACAAATTACAAAACTCATGTCATTTGCCCCTCAAGAGTCAGGACTATATCAAGCTCCTCAACATTAAACAATCCCAAATAGCAGTGTATTACTATATATAAGCTATACAACAGTTGGTCCAGACACTTAAAATGCCTCCATTTACAGCATTTTCTGCCCTGCTGTTTCTTTGTATTATCTGCCATGCCTGCCCTTTTTTTCTACTAACCATTTTGAATGCAGAAATTCAACAGAGGGATAGTTCATACACACAGGTGTGAATTTATTGTTTGATCTATCATTGTTATGCATTGTTACTATTATCTATGCAATCTCATACCACCATTTATAAAAAGATCATCAAGAACTATTTGCATTTAAAATATGTAGAAAATATTAAAATCACAGGGATTTGCATACAAACATACACCCAGGAGCAGCTTATGAGGCAACCCCATCAATCTAGAAAAAAAATAAGGCTGCTTTAACAAAATAACGCTGCCTCTGTGTTACCTTGGACTCTGAAGCATTTCTTTTGAAAGATTTGTATGATTCTAAAACAATAAGAAACAAAAAAACAGCAATAATATCGGAGCAAGGCAAGCAAACAGACTTGCAATTTACAGCAAAAATAATTCCCTTTGTTGGAATTACTTGGAGTTTTAGGCATCAGTTATGGAGTAAAATATAGAAAGAAAGAAAGAAGAAGAAATGGCCACTTCTTGTACGAGAAGAATTTAACCAGCAAAGACCTTGATAGATCTATTCTGGAACAGGCTTCTTAGATTTATAAATGATTTGGACTTTAGGATGTACCGAGAGGTGGTTCGTTTTGCTGCTAATGTTCAATTCTTCTGCTTATTTTAGGAAAGAAAGAACAGAAGAAAATTCTGAGAAAACACCTTTGAACCAGGGAAGTGCATTACACAGATTTAAAAAAAAGATTCAACACAAACAAGAGCAAAAGGATTCAAGTTTCATAAAACAAAAATATTGAACTTCACAGGGCTAATCAGGGGATGACTAATGAAGAAAAGGAACTTGCTGTCAATAACTGCATAGAATCAATAATAAAGTATCTGTCTATTTCCAAGAAGAAAAAGAAAAGGCAAACTCTACATTAGGAGTCATTACGAAAGAAAGGAAAATAAATCTGTCAAGACTGTAAAACACTTGTAACTATCTAAGATGCAATCATACTTGAAATACATAAGTCTGGTCAATGAATTTTTTTGCAAAAATAGATGCAAGAGATCTTGAAAATATGAACCAAACTGATCACATTACCATGCCTTTGGGCCAAGAAGGCTTTGATGTTTGAGGCTATAAAGTTTAACGGTAACAGAGTTGGAAGGGACCTTGGAGGTTATATAGTCCAACCCCCTGCTCATGCAGGAGACCTGTACTAGGGATTCGAACCGCCGAACTGCCGACTTTTCTGATCGACAAGCTAGTGTCTTAGCCACTGAGCCACCTAGTCAGGTTGCTTCCACTTCCACTATGCAGTGCTTTCTCGTCTTCAAAATTCTCGCTTCTTTTCCACAGCCTCACCAAATCAATTTTTCAAGTTTTTCAGTCTTCCCCTTCTTCCAGTCCCTTTCATTCATCCTTCATATCTTGCTTTGGCAATTTGATTTTCATTCATTTTCTCCTCCTGAGCAAACCACTAACAAAATGGTTTCATGCCAGTTTTATTTTTGTGTTTAGTTTACATACATTCTTCCCCTATTCATTACTGTCCCTACCTATCTCTTCTTGTATTAGACAAACTTCTTAAGCAGTAGTGCATGCAGCAAACCATCATATTTTCAAAATGATGATGTGTCTACTGTGATGAAATCAAGAAAATACTTACTTTTCTTAATTGAACTCCAATCTCTGAAGCAAGTACATAGATCATGACATTTCCTTGATTGGCAGCATCCTTGCCATTTGTCCCCTCCAGTGGTAGGTTGCCCCCAGGTTGCACTGGTTCTATAGAACCGGTAGTAAAACCGGCAGGAGGCCCCGCCCACTGACTCTGATGTCATGAAAATGCTTCTGCGCTTGTGCAAAAGAGTATGTACGCACGAGCTAAACGAGTGGATGCGCGGCCCTGTTGCAAACCGGTAGTAAAGGTAAGTAGAACCCACCCCTGGTCCCCTCCCATATTCCTAACTAACCCATTGCTTCCTACTTATTATTTATGTTCCTTGTGGCATATTCATTTCTCATTTCAATAAAAAGAAGTGAGAATTATAGCTTTGGACTTTTTTCCTGCTTCTTTTCATAATCGGGGAACCACAATGATTGGAATACTTACTCTTAAAGGAATTTCTTTTATCTTAAATGTTATCTTAAAGCAATTTCTTGTTTCATAAATTGTTGACTGCATTTAAGTACTTAATCAAAGCTGATATTGAAATGTTTATTGATTGACACTTCATTCATTCTTAATGACAATAGATAGACTTTCCCCAGACAGAATTTCCAAACATGATACCACCCTTCTGAAGAAAAATTATGCTACATCTGTGTTCAGATAGTAGTAGTGGTAGTAGCAATAGTAGTAGAGCATAGGACAATATAGCACATTAAACACCACTGGGTTTTTTCTTTTTCAAAAGGAAAATGCTAAAAGCAATACTGACCCTTAGTTTTAACAGTCTGTCCAACTTAAAAGAAATATTACTTTCTTTCTTTTGAGAATTTTTAACCCATGTAAGCAAGCAGTATTAATCTGCTTTATCTGGTTCAGTCCTGTCCCACCCAGTGCTATAAATGAAGCCAAAGGATACTGACTGTTACTGCATTCGTACTTCTCTCATATTGTAAATCAATTCACTGCAAACCCTTCTTACTCCTGTCCAGAATTCCAATTGTACATTGATCCTCCCTTTCACAGCCCTCTCTCTATGCACAAAGAACTCTGTCATAAATACTTATTTTTTTATTCATACACACACAAATATAAGCACCTCCAAGTACTGAGAATATGACTCGTTCTACTCTGGCAGCAGTGATAATTAAAGCAGACCTCTCAAAGTCTGGACAATAATTACAGGCAGTGGTGGGATTCAAATAATTTAACAACCGATTCTCTGCCCTAATGACCGGCTGGGTGGGCGTGGCCATGGTGGGCATGGCCAGGGGTGTGACAGGCAGCACGCTGGCCCTCCCGCACCCCGTTTTGGGCCGAGTAGGCCTCCCTACAGCCTCCTGGGAGCAAAAATGGGCCATGGGGGGAGCCCACCCCATGCCCCATTTTGGGCCTAGTAGGCCTCCCTGCACTTTACCTGGGAGCCAAAATGGGGCGCGTGGGGACTCCTGGAAGGGGCGGGAAGGGGAGGGGCAGAGCCAGCCAGCAATTTAACAACCGGTTTGCCCAAACCGGCTGAATCCCACCACTCATTACAGGGCTACAGAAGCATTCTTCTGCAGTTTATTTCTATTTGTTTTCCTTGATACAGAACTTTACCCCACCCTAGACCCTGGAGCTTGAAAAGAAGTCACTGTTGTGGGAAGCAATTTTGTGGTGGTCTGTTGGCTGAGCTGTCATGTTCAGTGGGATTGTGCAGTGAAGTATGTTGAGGAAGGCAAGTTGATTGAAGAAAAGACTTAGTGTTGGGGGGGCTTGGTGGCTTGGTATAAATAGCAGATCTGCTGATAATAGAAGGCGCTCTAGGGTAATGTTTAGTCTGTATAGTTTAATGGCTTTTGATATAGTAAGTGTTCTTGCTACTTATGGATAGAGTGTCTACTTATTGTACCTAAGAAAATTGATCTGAGAGCTAGGCACAGAATGGGTTTGGTGAGGGTTTTTGTTACCTGATGAGCGTTTTTTGTTTTGTGCATGGGAAGTTAGTCATTGTGAAGTGAATAATTTATAGAATAAACATGGTGGGAAGCATTGTTGTGATTAGTGTCATTATTAGGGCCTATGAACCGATATGGGAGCTGATGATGGTATCTCTGGAAGTAAAATCCAGAGAAGCAAAGCATACCTTGCTTTTTCAAGTCTTGTTCCTTTCCTATGTTGGGAATAAATAAAGTTGTCTGTAGGAATAAAAAGTGTTTTGGAAAAAAAGAATGGGCGGATGTACTGAGGAAGACTAATGTTGGTTCATTAGTCCTGCTATTGTTATTATCAGTCTGAGTTGACCTGTTGATAGTGCAATGATTTTTTTTTTAATATGTTGTTGGGTAATGGTTGAAGTGGCTACAAATATTGTTGTGGCTCTCAGGAAGAGACACACTGCCATTATGGTTTTATTATTTTGAATAACGGGGTGTAGTTGAATTAGTAGGAAGATGCCTGTACTATTATTGTACTTGATTGCAGTAGAACTGGTATTGGCATGGGATCCTCTATGGCTGCCGGTAATAATACATGTAGTCCAATTGGGCAGACAGTTCCTGTGGCTGCAGCTATTAAACCAATTGGTAGATTGTGTGTTTCACATTGTGTAAAAAGCTATTATGTATACGTGGATGATGAATTTATTACTCTGTGGTGGTTATAATGAGGCTGTTATCTCTGATTCAGTTATACATAATGGCTGGTAAGACTACAATGTTGTCATCTTCCAGTTAATATGAAAGACATAATACCCAATAAATAGTTGAAGTATGTTGTTTGCTGTAATAATAATGAGTATGGCCATGAAGGTAAAGAGGTGTTTGATAATATTTCTTAATTTCTTAATATTGGGGTCAGCTTATATGTATAATAGTGAGGATTTTATGATTTTTTTTCTATTTTAATAATAATTTACCATTTGTTTCTGTTTTTGTAAACCTTTTCATAGATATTGTGGAACTCTTAATGTACAGTACATTGATTTCATATTAGCAGTCTTCCATTGTACATTCCGCTATATAAAAACTTGCTAAATATTACCCTTTTATAATCTCTCTAACCTAATATTTACTAAATAATTCATGTCTCCTATTTGACAAGACGGTTAGGAGCAAATAAACTGTATCAACACCATTTTCTCCCATGGCATAAAATATGATTGTGTCAAACATCTTTATCAATGTACACATTCCTGAGCAAAATTTATAAAGGTTAATCACAATCTGGAGACCTGTGTTGCCTCTTCTTTTAAAGCTTTCTGTTACTTTCTGGAGGTCTGATACCTAAGTAATTTACGACTTAAACACCCTACATTTCTGTTCTGGCTAGCTCTGAGTTCCACAGATACACTATCATTACATGGCAGCCCAGTCTTACAACTCTTATGTAGAGCTCCAAGCACCTGATGTAATTCATGGACAAAAGGATTTGTCTGAAAATTCACCAACTATTATCAATCTTTATCTGTATTCTAATCTCCAAGCTTCACATTTTTTTTCTAGTCTGCTGATTTCAGGCAAAGGTTTTTGCTCCTGTGCAGGAATAGAACAATTCAGAAAAGGCCATAACAACTGGCCCAAGAAAGATTCTAAAACCATTTTCAATTTATTTTCTGCCAAATAAATGGATGGCTACACAATATATTATGCTGTTGCGCTGTCATCCACACTGGTGATTCTTGTACAATATAAAATGACAGGATTTCAAAGATAAAGCAGCAAAAGGTTTACGTGAGCTACAGTAGACACAGCTGGGTCTAGGAACTTGTAGGACTTGTTCTCTCTATTTTACCCCTTGAAATTATGCATGCAGCTTTACAAAACTGTCTCCAAAAAAACTAGCACGAGACAGTGTTTCATTATTTTAAAGTGACAACTATTATCCATATTCTTGATTTCATTCCCTGATAATGGAATTGCATTTAGTGAGTTTGCTTATGAATGGATGTACTTTATGTCCTCGGATGCCCTTGTGTAGCCTATTCATCCATGGGCAGACAAACACATTACAGTTACAGTCTGTGGCAAAATATAGAACCTTACTGGTGTGAGAATAATACATTTATAGATGTAAAACTCAGTTTCTGGCTAGCAAATGCAAGACACCAATGGATAGAAAATATTTTCATGACTTGTGAAACTAATTGAATTATTGCAAGTACTGCTTGTTTGTTTGTTTGTTTAGAATAGAGTAGAGTAGAGTAGAGTAGAGTAGAGTAGAGTAGAGTAGAATAGAATAGAATAGAATAGAATAGAATAGAATAGAATAGAATAGAATAGAATAGAATAGAATAGAATAGAATA
>WNWU01000021.1:10241186-10259610 GCA_012654045.1 Ptyas mucosa | reverse complement strand
GAAGGAAGGAAGGAAGGAAGGAAGGAAGGAAGGAAGGAAGGAAGGAAGGAAGGAAGTTATGATTAAGGACAGAAAAGAAGGAAGCTAGTGGTCTCAAAAAGAACAATAATTGTGGTTGGAAATAAGAGAGTGGGATTATTACTGTAAATCACAACCAATAAATTCACTGCACTGTGGGGAAGAAATTAGCAGGTTTAGAAACTACCAACTGTCTATGAATGTTGGAGAGAATCTCTGCCTCAAAAAATCACAGAAACTTGGCATGTTCATACCGGAATACTAACATGGCTGAAGCAAATTCTATTTGTCATTGTTTGGAAGAATCAAAGCAAACTCTCTTTGGGAGATGAATTATAGTGCCAATGGATTACATTTAATTAACAGGATTAAAGCGTAGAATAAAACTGCTTTGCAGTCCAAAGTATGAGAAAACATTAAACTGTTACAAATATTGCTGACTTTCAGCTGAAAAGCTCTGGATGAAAGCATTCATTTTTTTTCTTTATCTCTCATCTCCTGCTCTAACTCATCCAAACATTTTCAAGAGTATCTCCATTATCTGCTGAGAGTTCCTTCTTGAGAATGGTGCTTCATACATGACACTTCCAATCTACAAATCTTTATAAAGCCACTTCAGTTATGTCAGCCAAGAAGCTCATGAAAGCTATTCTTCCTACAATGGCTTAACTCCACACACAAAAACCAGCAGGGAAATGTACTCCGTAATTAGGTGATTTAAATGCATTTTTATAATTGTGCCTTTTTTTAGTCACAATTCTATGTTGCATTTTTGTTAATGAAGCTTATAAATAACAAGTACAATAAGTACAGTAAAATATAGAATAAAATGGTAAAATAATAAAAACACTGAAACCAACCATTTAAATAATAAACGAACAACAATTAGCATAACTGATAGAATCAGTGGAAGGCCTAGATAACTAAAGAAGGTTTCAATTTCTAGCAAAACTCTACACTGGGGCTAATTTAATCTAAACTTTTCCTACAAGATAGACCCATTAGAGAGAATAGAATTAGAATTACTATTAGCAAGGCAACAGAAGACATCCTTTCCCTAGTCAAAGGCCTCCATAGAAGATGATTTCTTTCAAGACATCTATATTACTCATTGATTAACAAGAAATGAAATATTAAAAGGCTTTACTCATTTATGATTAATACAAAGTGAAGCCACAATACAGTGTTTTCACATACATCACACCAAGCTTCCATAACTATTTATATCATATAAGTAGTATCATATTTACACAAATATACTAATATTCTAAATTGTATTATTTTCTGTCAATGTACACCTGTTAAGACCAATATTTGTGTCATCTGTGTCCTGATATGACGCGAAAGATGTAAATCACTGCAAAGATATATTTTTGTAGTCAAAAATAACAAAATTGCTTCAATTAGTTCATTAAAATTAGGTTTCTCTTTATTTATTGCTAGGAAATAGGTGGTGGCAATAATAGAATTCTTTATTGGCCAAGTGTGATTGGACACACATGCAATTTGTTTTCAGTGCATAAGCTTTCATTATACAGAAAAGCTATAAGTGATAAATTATAAATTATAATAAGACATCTTACAATTTGCTCTTTGTTTCCATTTTATATTTCTGGGATAAACTAGTAAATAGTTTACTGGCAACAGTTTCAGCTGAAGTCTGCCCAAAACGTCCTTTGTTTTGTATCATTTTCCTTTGTATCTTTATTTTAAAAAATAGTAGGGTTTATTATAGATCTCATCTTGGAATTATAGAATTCAGCTTGGAATTCACATATATATTGATTTATATCAAAACCATTGTTAGGCTGCCTTGGGATACAAATTCAGCACATGCATCAAGTTTAATACACCATGTGAGACCACCAAATGTCAGGGTTTTCCCCCACTCTTGAAGCATTTCCTAAAACATCTAAAAGGCTTCATTTCTTATATGTCTCTACCTAATAACGTCTGGGGCTGGGCACACTCATGAATAGGAGTCTGCACGTGTAAGAACATATAGATATCACAGCTGATATATGATTCCAATCCTGTTGGCAGCTGTTGTGGTCCGCCAGCAGCCTGCGGACCTGGCAGCGGAGTCGGACAGTGAAGAGGCTGGGAAGGACAATGGGCCAGTCCTGGAGTCAGGGGAAGGCCCGGACGAGGGCTCTGCGTCGGAGGGAGAGATGGAGCCAGGGCCATCTGGGAGCGATGCGCAGACTCCGGAGCCTCCAGAGGCGGATAGCAGAGAGGCAGAGAAACAGGAGGAGCCTGTTCCTAGCGCATGCATATGAAGAGCTGCCAGAAGGCAAGAGCAGCTGAAGAAAAAAGGACAACTCAGGAGTAAAGCCAGAAGGTGATTGGCCCCGCCCAGAAGGCTTAAAAGAGCAGCAACGAGCCATTGGGTTCTTTGTAGAAAAGCAACGCTGATTCCCGTGCTTCTTGTCAGCGTCTCTTGAACTTTGTGGGGGGTTTGCCAAGAAAAGCCTTTGGCAGGTTGCCAAAGACATCAAAAATTGGTGATAAGGCCGAGGGACTGGTTATTAAGAATTTTGTTTTGGACTAAGATGAGAATGAATTAATTCTCAGCTGTTTTAATAAAATAAGTTTGTTGAGGACTGAATTGTGTTTGGTAATCACTACTTGGGCCTTGGTCACTACAGCAGCATTGATTTTACATTATGACTAATGTTCCTCCTAAAAGAAGATATGTAAATTTCTTCCACTTCTTCCACAAGTGTTGCAGTCTATATTGAAATGAAGAAGAGACAACCGGTAATTTCCTTCTTTTCCCATCATTCAATTGCAGTCTTCTGAACAATTCTTGATTTTTCTTTTTCCCCTACTGAATAATTCACTCTTATATGTCAGCGTTCTACGTACAATACATTTCTAAAGTTCACCTCCGCTTTCTTCTTCTTTCAAACTGATATTTTTCCCCTTTTCAGCTCACTTGTTTGAAACATAATTGTAATATCCAAGTGACGAAGTGGCGTTGTTTCACTTCTTATTTCCAAGTGCAATAAACTGCGAACAAAATCATTTTACAGTAAATCTGCTATGCATGGTTCCTGTCAATTGGGAAGAAAACATGGTGTTTCTAATCAGTCACCAACAAAAATTACATTCTAGTTTAAGATCAACTACAGATACAGACACAAGGACAAAATACTAAGAACTGATAAATGCTACTACGGATAGTCCTCAATTTACAAGCACAACTAAGCCCAAAATTTTCATTACTAAGCAAGACTTAAGTGAATCACTGCAGTTGTTAAGTTGGTAACACAATTGTTAAATGAATCTGCTTTTCTATTGACTTTGCTTGTCAAAAGATCACAAAAGGTGATCCCAGGACACTGCAACCATAAAAGTCATAAATATGAGTCAACTTCCAAGCATCTGAATTTTAATCACGTGACCACGAAGATACTGTGACAGTCACAAACAGTCATGTCACTTTTTTTCAGTGTTGTTGTAACTTTGAATGGTTCATAAAAAAATGGTTGTTATGTCAAGAACTACCTGAATTAAGCAACGGGATTCTTTTCATTCAGAAATCTCATCATTCAGTATTGTGTTCAATATAATGAACATGGAGATTTTTTGCAGCATATTAGACAGCACTACAACAAATTATAATGATTTCAAATCCTTCTATGCCTTCATATGCTTACATATGCCTTCTATGAATACATATACCTACAATATATTCACCTTTTCCCTATTCAAATCACATCTGTAGGCTTAGGAACAAAACTGAACATGGAAATGAAGCAATGTAATCATCAGATTTTTTCCAATAGGTCGCTCAAATAAGAAAAAAAATATATGTCTTTACACATAAAGAGAGGAACAAATGTGTAAAGTTCGGGAGAACTTAATATACCTGCTTAGTAGGGCTTTTTGCCCCCCCCCCCCCAATGGTGTTCTATTTTATACAAAGTCAGCTTATTACCCCCACAAACCGGGTCCTCATTTTACCTACCTCGAAAGGATGGAAGGCTGAGTCAACCTTGAGCCTGGTGAGAATTGAACTCGCAGTAATTGCAGGCAGCTGGCAGTTAAGTGCAAATCCCACTCCTGGCTGGCCACGCCCCCCCCCGCCCGAGTCCCACGCAGCCCGTTTTGGATGCAGGTAAGTGCAGGGTGCACGTGGAAGCTTGGGGAGGGTGAAAAATGGGCCTACTGGAAGTTTGGGAAGGCCAGAAAATCTGGAAGGCCCATTTCTGGCCTCCAGAGAGCCTCCAGAGAGCCTCTGGAGCCTGGGGAGGCTGTTTTCGCCCTCATGGAGGTTCAAGGAAAGCCTCCGGAGCCTGGGGAGGGCAAAAATGCCCCCCACCATGGTGCAGGAGGCCGACTAGGCCATGCCCACCCAGCAACCGGGCAGAGAACCCCTTGCTAAAATTTTTGAAGCCCACCCCTTGTTATTGCTTTAGGAGAAATGTAAGAATTATTGCCTTCTAATTAGAATTAAAACTTCCCATGAGAACCTCCACTGACATGGGACAAGGAAGCAAAAGACACGTTTTCAGTCACTGCCAAGCCTTATGGAATATCTTTCCCTTGGAATTCAGACTCACAACTTCCCTCTTAATGCCCTCAATTTTTTTAAAATGAAATTTTGCAAAGCTTGTGGGGTTTAGTTGTCATTTTTAAAAAATTTCAATTGAACTATGTCATTCCATTTTTCTTTTGTACACAATTGTATTGTTTATTTTCCCCTTATTATTGTTCTATATTGCTTACACTCCTGATTTTAATTAAAACTTACATGGAGGTTTTCATAGGTTTACAGGATTGCTGTGAACTATGTGATATATTTTCTTAAATAAGTGCATTAAAGTATATAGTAATCTATAATAGATTACTTCCTGGGGAGGAAAGCTATGGCAAATGTAGACAGCATACTAAAAAGCAGAGACAGCACTCTGCCAACAAAAGTGTGTATGGTCAAGACTACAGTTTTCCCAGTTGCAATGTATGGCTGTGAAATTTGGACCATAAGGAAGGCTGAACGCCAAAGAATTGAGGCCTTTAAACTATGTTGCTGGAGAGGACTCCTGCGAGTCCCTTGGACTGCAAGGCGATTAAACCGGTCAGTCGTAGAGGAGATCAACTCTGACTGCTCTTTTTTGTTTGGCTGTTCAACACAGCATGTTATAGCTGTTTGGCTGTTAAACACAGCATACTCATTTTTTGGCCGTAACAGAGCATTTTCAATTTTTGTTTTGGCTGTTCCACAGCATATTCATTTTATTTTGCTGTTCAACACAGCATAGTATAACTTTTTGGCTGTTAAACACAGCATATTCATAGTTGGTTTAACTATCTATCTCTACTTAAACCTTTCTTTGTTGTTTCCATCCATCTATACATTGCTTTTTCACATAATCTTATTTTTCTGTCTCCTTTTTCATAATATTCATGACATTTTAACATTGAGACATGGTTTGCTTAAAACATATCTTTAACAATATTTGTAAATTCCTTTTAACCTTTTCAATTAATCATATTTATCATTCTTTTCCCTTAACATTTTGACATTAAGACATAGTTCTTGCATCTAATATAATTTCACATGTATTAATTAGTTTCTTTTAACATTCTTAATTTCTATGACAGGTGACTGGATGGAGTCACTGAGGCAGTTGGTGTGAGCTTAAATGGACTCCAGAGGATGGTAGAGGACAGGAAGGCCTGGAGTAACATTGTCCATGGGGTCGCGATGGGTCGGACACGACTTCGCAACTAACAACAACAATCTATAATAACTTAGACAATAAGCAATAATTTAATTGCGCACATAAAATATGTCAACCTTTATTCTCAATCTTTAGAGAAAACAAGTCATTAAGGTGGAAAATAGAATTGTTTCACAATATGTTCATGATATGTTATTATGGCATATAATTTGTTTCATATAGGATCAAAATTCTCTCTCTTCATTTAATATTAATTTAAAGTTTTAAAGCAGGGGTGTCAAACTCAATTTCATTGCGGGCTGCATCAGGGGTGTGTTTGACCTCAGGGGGCTGGAGTGGGCATGGCCAGGGTAGGCGCGGCCAACTCAACATCACTCATGTCAGGGGCGCCTGTGATGGCCCAAGCACTCTGCCAGACAAAATGGGCTCCCGAGCTCCGTTTTCAGCTTCGACAGTCTCCTGCAGCCATCTTCTGGTGAAAATGGAGCTCCACTTGAAAGCATCCTTAGCTCATAAAAGATGCGAGTACTTTAAATGCTGTACACTTCTTTCCCTGTTCTTATTTTCAGTCAGTGGAAATACCTATTTTAACATGAATAACTGAAAAAACAAACAAAAGCAAAACTCCAAAAACCCACAACTTCAAAAACTATTTGGTGTACAGTCTGTGCAGAACTGCTGACCCTATATATCCCATTGTAATATAAGATTTATTTTTTTATTTTTATTTATTTTTATTTATATTTATATGCCGCCCTTCTCTGGAGACTCAGGGCGGCTTACAATGTGTTAAGCAATAGCCTTCATACTTTTGTATATTTATACAAAGTCAGCTTATTGCCCCCACAAACCGGGTCCTCATTTTACCCACCTTAGAAAAGATGGAAGGCTGAGTCAATCTTGAGCCTAGTGAGATTAGAACTCGCAGTAATTGCAGGCAGCTGGATGTTAAATGCTGCCTTAATAGGAGGCATTAGCCTGCTACGCCACTCAGGTGGAAATTTTGAGTAGTTTGGAGAACCAATAAATCCCACCTCTGACTGGCCCCACCCTCATCTATTCTCTGCCTCCTGAGTCCCAGCTGATCAGGAGGAAATGGGGATTTTACAGTATCCTTCCCCTGCTACACTCACCAAGCCATGCCCACCAAGCCACGCCCACAGAACCGATAGTAAAAAAAAATTGAATCCCACCACTGACATAGCCCCAAACTTTTTGGCTCATTTAATCCAGACAAGCACATTTCAGAAATTTGGGAAAGAGAGAGAAGTTCCCCAAGGATGGGCTTCAGCATATGTCCAAAAGCTTGGAAGACTAAAATTCTGGTCCAGGTGACCAACTCAGATTGGATTCCAATCCAAATTGGAACCAAACCTTGAAAATTAAAAAAATGCTAAGAACAAAAAAGGCAATTTAGAATAAAAGCACGTTTAAAGAATTCTTGTTTGCTGCTATATAAACTGTTTAGCCAAATTTGCATTTTATACTTCTAAGGACCATAAACCCAGAATGAGCCAAAATGTTGGTTTGCACTATCCAAAGACTTTAGGGTAGTGTCCATCTACAAATCTTGAACAATATAAAAATTACTTAATTAAGACTGTTTATCTATCATACATCAGAGGGGTAGGACACATCTTGTTTTATTTGTTCTTTGGCTACCTAATTCAATTGGGCATATTTCTCTAAAATGCCATTCTGCTCACTTTTGAACTCCGCAGTAAACTTCAATGTTTTTTTCTATTCTATTCTTGTTCTATTCTCCACGTTCCAAAGTTAATTAAGATGTGAAACATAGATGAAGCAGGTGAGATTTTAGCATCTTACCTGCAACAAAAACCTGTAACTGCACGGGACTCAAAGAAGTAGCTTTATTCTATTTTTACAAGTTATCTTTATTCTGCACATAAAGCATCTTTATTTTTTTCTTCTGACAGCAGCATATGGAACCAAAAGGATTATAAAAGGAATTCCAATCTGTTGAAAATGAAGTATAGACTCATATTTGTTCTTGTTCTTTTTCCAGAATTATTAGCAGTGCCACTTAGGGGAAAAGTACTGGTTGTACCAAAAGAGCTAAGAAAATATAATTATTATTCCTCATTTGTTGTGCTCCATTTGCTTCACTGTTTATAGCCAGAACTATTCTACTTGGCACAATCACTTCCATTAAGTTAGACTCACAATGTACAGATAATCACAACACTCATTATATTGCATCTTGCCATCACCATAGATTTTAAAATATGTATGAATCAATATCTAAGATTTAATTTTTCTGCTAAATGCCATTAAATTTTGTTCCTAACATACCAAACACTCTTCAAGTCAATTCTAGAAGTATCTTTTTTTTTTTAAATGTAAGCATAAGGCTCTAACTGTCAGTAACATATGTCAAATAGAAACTACTTTAGCTAGACCAGAAGAACATTACAGAGTTGGAAAGGACCTTGGAGATCTTCTAGTCCAACCTCCTTCTCAAGCAGGAAACCCTATGCCAGTGATGGCTTAGCTTTTTGACATCACGTGCCAAAAGCGGGGGGAGTGTGGTAGGGTCACAAGCACGCGTGCCCACATCCATAATTCTATGTGCCCTGCCCCTCCGTGTTACCACCGCTTTTGGCACTCGATGGCACGGTGGGCCTGGTAGGCCCGTTTTTTGCTCTCCCCAGGCTCCAGAGCCTTTCTAGGAGCCTGGGGAGGGTGAAAACGGCCTTCCCCCCCCCCAAGGCCCTCCGCTGGCCGGAAACAGTTTATTTCCTGACTTCTGGTGGGCCCAGAAGACCCGAAAATCAGCTGGCTGGTGCACACATACATGCCGGAGCTGAGCTCGCGTGCCCACTGATATGGCTCCATGTGCCACCTGTGGCACCCGTGCCATAGGTTCGCCATCACGGCCCTATGCCATTCCACACGTGGCTGTCCAGTCTCTTCTTAAAAGCCTCCAGTGATTGAGCACCCACAACTTCTGAAGGCGTGCCGTTTCACTGATTACCGTATTTTTCGGACTATAAGACGCTCCAGACGATAAGACGCACCTAGCTTTTGGGAAGGAAAACAAGAAAAAAAAATCTGCCTCTGCCTCCCAGCAATTTGCCTCCTTGCAGCAAACAGCCAACAGCCTGGTCAGCTTCAGCACAGCCTGATTTAGCATGAACAGCTGATTGGCAGTTGGATCTGCCTCCCGGAATACCATCTATCAGCTGTTCCAGGCTGCGGGGATCGCCACCGCCCATTGCTGCTGCCACCACCCATCACCATCACCGCCTCCATGTGCCCCATTTTTGGCCTCTGCGTTTCCCATTTCCAGCCTCTGCATGTCCCATTTTCGGCCTGTTCCAGGAGGTGGGGATCGCTGCCACCGCCTATCCCCTACTAAATCAGGCTGTGCTGAAGCTGGCCAGGCTGCTTGCTGTTTGCTGCAAGGAGGCAAATTGCTGGGAGGCAGAGGCCAAAGGATGGGGGCCAGCGGGTGGGCAGGGCTTCGGCAACATTTGCTGTATAAGACACACAACATTGCCACACATTTTTGGGGGGAGAGTGCGTCTTATACACCGAAAAATATGGTAATTTTTCTCATGTTAGAAAGTTTCCCATTCATTCTATGTTGATTCTCTCCTTGATTAGTTTCCATCCATTGTTTCTTGCCTTGCCTTCTGATGCTTTGAAAAATAGGTTGACACACACCCGTTCTTTGTCGCAGCCCTCAGATATTGGAGCACTGCTACCATGTCATTCCTGGTCCTTCTTTTCACTAGACTAGACAAGCCAAATTCCTGCAACCATTCTTCATACATTTTAGCCTCCAGCCCCTTAATCATCTTAGTTGTTCTTTTCTGCACTCTTTCCAGAGTCTCTACACCTTTTATAACATGGTGACCAAAACTGGATGCAGTATTCTCAGTGTATTTTTATTAAGGCTTTATAATACTAATTTTTCATGTGATCTTGATTCTATCCCTCTGTTAATGCAACTTAGGATTCTGTTGACCTTTTTGCTCTTGCGGTACACTGCTGGCTCATATTTATATGACTCCAAGATCCCTCTCCCAATTACTGCTATTGAGCCAGGTTTTACCTAATCTGTACCTGACCACTTGATTTTTCTTGCCTAAAGCCTCACTTTTCTCTGCATTGAATTTTATTTGTTAAATGAAACAGCATTGAAAGGCTTTTTAGAAATCCAGAAACCTAAACAAGACTACCTTCAGAATTTGCCCATTAATCAGAATAAAAAAGCATTATGTCAGAATGAGAGTAAAACATTCTCTTATAGAAGTGGAAGAAATTGAGGGGGGGGGAGAAAGTGGAAAAGGGTTAGAATAGGGATGTCCAACTCTGACAAGATTAAGATTTGAAGATTTCATTTGTAAACTTCGATTCCCAGGATTCCCCAGCAAACTCCCAATTCTGGGAGTTGAAATCCACAAAGTTGTCCAAATTGGACACCTCTGAATTACAACCTATCCATATCTTGGAAGTATGGCACCAGGTGCCCAAAGGAAAGAGGTTTTAAAAATGCAGATCTAGAAAAATTAAGACACAGATTTAAAATTTACACCAGTCTTCTCAGCTATTGCTCTCCAGGTGTGTTGTTAAGTACAATATTTTGACTGGAAAATTTTAGCCAACATACCAGAAGGGCATCATCACTTTTATTTCTGCACAGAAACCAAAGATAAATCAAACAAAAATATTGCGGTTCGGATAAAGACACCAGATTATCTTAGTAAGCATTCAGTTCATCGTCCTTTAAAGGTAAAGATAAAGGTTCCCTCACACATATGTGCTAGTTGTTCTCGACTCTAGAGGGCGGTGCTCATCTCCATTTCAAAGCTGAAGAGCCAGCACTGTCTGAAGACATCTCCTTGGTCATGTGGCCGGCATGACTAAACACCAAAGGCAAATGGAACACTGTTACCTTCCCACCAAAGGTGGTCCCTATTTTTCTACTTGCATTTTTTGCGTGCTTTCGAACTGCTAGGTTGGCAGAAGCTGGGACAAGTAACAAGAGTTCACCTCGTTACACGGCACTTGGGATTCGAACTGCTGAACTGCCAACCTTTCAATCGACAAGCTAAGCATCTTAGCCACTGAGCCACTTGTCCCTTTCATTGTCCTTTAAGCTGTTATTTTTCTAAAAGCAGGCATACCAATTGCAAAGGCATTTGTTTTCCCAGATTTAGGGATCTTCAGAGACCAAATCTGCCTTTTATAACTTTTATACTTATAATTTATGTAACATAAGAGAGATGAGATTCACGACTGTAAATATTGTGTCCTAGCAAAATATGGGCCGGGCATTACTGTCCTTGATTTCAACAACTATAAAAGATTTTTGAAATAAAGATGCCTTCAAGTGTCTGTGGAAATTTTTAAGCATATAACTTACCAAAACCAATCAGTGTTTTTGACTGATGATGGCCAAAATTGTATTTCTTTACAGATTTTGTTATTTCATTTTCTGTGGTTAGGTTCTAAAAACGCTTTTTATGTCCATGTGTGAATGTGTATTTCTGTGTATGTATGTGTATATGTCCTCTGTGCAGGGCCAGATTTAAATGAAAAGAGGCCCTAGGCTATTCCACTAATGAGGCCCTTTCACCTCCCATTTTTAAGTTTGTAAATTACATGAGAGATAATAAAAGGCCCCTCTTGATCTTGAGGCCCTAGGCTGAAGCCTAGTTAGCCTAAAGGAAAATCCGGCCCTGCCTCTGTGTGTATTTGTGTGTATCAACAGCTTCCACCAATCTCACAAATTCAATTATAAAGACACATCAGTTTGATAGATATTAGACATTTTTGCTATAGAAAACAATTGAGGAATTACCTAATGCTCTCAGTTGAGAAAGCAATTCTATGAACATTGTGCATATCTAAATCCTACTGAAATCAACTGAATTAAAATACAGAGTTATATTAATCTAGGGTGCATTTTTTGTAAGATTAAAACACATTGGTAGAAAACAGATGCATTTCTCCATTAATGGTTCTAAGAGATTCATGAACAGTGTCCTGAATATTACAGGGCGTATACAGTCGTCATTTTGCGTAATCTTTCTTTGCCATTATTAAGTTCAATTATTGTTCTTTACAATTTGTATCTTCAAACCTCAGGGTATGCAAGAAAAAAATAGCAAATAATATTGTTTTCTCATCCATAACTATTGTATTCTGGGGGGAAAAATGTCCATCCACTGACTTTCCCTCATCTTGAAGAAAAGTGAGTAAATCTTCTGTTTCTAAATGAAATCCTTCTAGCCCTCTTAAGAGACTCTAAACTAATCAGGTTGCTGTCAGTATATTTTGTGGATGTAATATTCTAATTTTTATTTCCTTTCAGATGTGAACAACCTGAAGGCACATCTTATTTACATAGCAGCAACAACCATATGAATGAGATTGTCAGGTTTAAAAAGAGTCTTTAGGGTTGATTTCATACTTCCAATTCCAGAAATTCACAGTTTTAAAAATGTTGAGCAATAGCAGAATGTAGTAAAGGAACATACATACACAGAGTACATAAGAAAGATTTTATTGTATACTAATTAAAAAGGTAAAGGTTCCCCTCGCACATACAGTATGTGCTAGTCATTCCTAAATCTAGGGGGCGGTGCTCATCTCCGTTTCAAAGCCGAAGAGCCAGCACTGTCCGAAGACGTCTCCCTGGTCATGTGGACAGCATGACTAAATGCCGAAGGCGCACGGAATGCTGTTACTTTCCCACCAAAGGTGGTCCCTATTTTTCTACTTGCAATTTTTACGTGCTTTCGAACTGCTAGGTTGTCAGAAGACTAATTACACAATTATATATGGGGGGATACTATTCTATAAAGCAATCCCATAACAGAAGAGGAACGTATCTGAAGTCCCGCAAGCAACTTGGCTTCACTGAGAAGACCTGGAATATGGCCATTCAACTGGGTTTGGTGGGATGGGCAGTTACCGGTGGGGGGAAATGATCTCTGTTTGAAACAAACTATACTTAACAGTTACCAGCATCCTTTTTCTGCATCCTTGTTAGAACTCTTCCGCTTAAAGAATGCTGTGGAAGAAATTCGTTGGTGGGATTCCATATCTCGCTTAAGTACAGAACTTTCATGTACGTCTTACATGTAGCCAGAAAAGGGGTTTCTCTCTTGAAGTCCTTTCAACGGGATCTAGTGGAAGAAAATCTTTATTCAAGCAGAGTTTGAAGTGCACAATTGGGATATCGTCTGTGATTAGGCTTGCAGCCAACCTGAACCAAACTCCCTAGGACGATTTTTGTACATGTTTTTAAGCCGCACAGCTTGAGCGAAGAGCTATTTTTCTCCACTGATCCACTAGAAATGGCTGTACCAGCTCCAGCTCCACCTTGGGAACCACAAGGTTCTGTCAAGCATTGACAGTGCCATTAAATTACCATGTGATTAATGTTATATTTCAAGAACTGAGTATGCTATTCATAGCTGGGAAATCATTCTTCCTCTCATTGCATATTTTCATATAGTATACGAAAAATATAGTAAATCAATGAAAAGTTAAGCTTTCGTTTCATAATTGTATTCAAGGTTTTAATTGCAACGATAAAAGATAATATAAACTAAAAAGGGAAAGAAAAAATAGAGAGAATAAAAGCAGCAAGAAAACAAAACAGGAAAAAAAACAGAAAGGGAGGGAGGGAAACCCTAAGAAAGCAACTTCTCACTCTCATCATGACAAGTACAAGCAGTCTTTGACTTATGATTGTGGGACGTATACCCCAAAAGGACAGTGCCAGAAACCTCATAGCACCAGAAACCTCAGAAAACAGTGCCAAGAGACTCAAGACAGCCCTTCCCCCTTTAAGAAAATAAAGAATCACCAGCTTAAGTAAAAAAACTCAGAGCAGCCCTGCTAACAGAGCTGACAATAGAAACACTTAAGTAGAGCCATTAAGATAAGGAGAATCAGGCTAAAAATAACTCACCACAGCAAAACCAGAACTCCCTTTTTCCTGCCCCCTGACAAGATTAATAGGAATTGCCCAAAGCCCCTTCATTACATCACCCAGCAAGATTCAACCAAACTTGGGACACAGACAGCCTACAAAGTTAGCTAAGACCCCTGCCCCCTGGGAGTCTGACAGCCAATGGGATACATTTCTTGTACAGGAACAGGAAACTCTAAGGCAGGGCCCAAGAGAGGGTATAAATATATCCATCTCTCCACTCCATGTGCTCTTTTTTTGCCCAGGACCCAAAAACCCCATGTGGTCCTGTCCACCATCCTTCCAAGCAGTCTCCATGTTTCCAGTGTCTTTCTTCCCACTTGGAACTGAACCCAGATGGACATTTCTTCCAACATGATCACAGCTGGGACCAGAATTTCTATGGCAAAGCAAGGCAGCTGTCAAATCAGTCACAACCAATTTTACAAACTTTTTTGTCACAGTTGTTAGCTGAATCACTGTAGTTGTTAAGTGAATCACATGGACGTTAAGCAAATTTGCCTTCCCCACTGACTTTCCTTGTTCGCATCTGACTGGGAAGGAAGCAACTGGTGATCACCTGACCTCAGGACTCTGCAACCATCATAACCATCATTTGAGCCAAGCACTCAAATTTGGATCATGTGATCCTGGGGATGCTACAACAGTTATAAATGCAAAGACCAGTCATAAGTGCCGTTGTAACTTCAAACAATCACTAAACAAATGGTTGTAAACTGAGGACTACCTGTACAAACAATTTCACTGTCTTTTCATCTCCCCTTAATGAACAAATATAAAACTCTTCATTCCATAACTCAACCCTTTAACTGCAGGCACATGCAAAAAATAAAGTCTTCTCCAATCCAGATGTCAGCAAAAAGTCCCAACAGAGCCCTAAAACAATAATATTAACAAATATAAAACTCAGCACTCCATATCTCAACTCTTAACTGTAAAAGAAATCCACAATCTCAAAAAGTGGTCCCAGTACTATAATGTGAAGAAAGACTTAACTTTGACATGATAAAGAAGGACAATTTCCCCTTTAAAGAGAACAAGCTCACAAAAATTCCTTACTTTAAGTGAAAGGACAGTTAGATACCAAGCCAGAATAGTTAGACATCAGATTAGGATACAGAAAGAAACTGTAGGGGGAAAAATACTTAAATGTAAAATGTTAACATGTTGACTGTAAGCAAATCCAATGCACAATATTTTTCCAGTCTAGATGTCAGCAAATCCACAGAACACAATCCAAAATTACATGCCCTATTTTAACCCTTATCACACAAACCAAGTTTGTTTTCTGTCTTTTGGGTTAAACAATCACACGCTTTAATCCCTTCAGATGATTATTGATCCTTGTTTCAAATTTCTTTAAAGCTTTAAAAAGTCTTTTTTGTAAGTCCAGCAAAAAGAACTTATTCCAATTGCTCTCTGGAATTGGCATTTTTATTTCCTTCCTAATTTTTAAAGCCTCATCCAATATTGCTTTTTTATGTCTAATAACAAATTCTTGTTCACGTTCTCAGTTAGACTTTGTTGTACATCTTTTTCTGTAACAGCTTCTTCTGGGAACAGGCTGTTCTTAAGAAGACACAACATGGTTGACATTACTGATTCAAGGTCCCAGTGCAATTCCTCAAAAATCTTTCTGGACACCATTATAAATTGGTTGTCTTGTTATGTCTCCAATATCAAAAATATGTTTTCTTTCCCATAAAATTGTACTTATTCTTCAAAATTAATTTCAGTCTTGATATTCAAAATCAACCATTCCAATATTTTCTGAGCCCTTAATCAATTAAAAAATGTATGTAGCCCAAACTTTTGTTTTTTGCTGTTTACTTTAAATCCTTAAAGGTTATAAGATATAGCTTTATATTAAGGATTGATGGCATTCAACTGGTGTTTCCAGCCTTGTCATTTTGAAGGTGTCTTGAAAGCAATTTTTAGCAATTTCCAAAAGCAAAGGCAGTGTGAACTGAATGTCCTTTGGAAGGTTCCAATTGCAGTTGGAGCAACATGGCAAATTCCCTTAGCTCCTGGTTCTTCCATCTTCCAGAGGCTTTGCAGCAGGGGTAAAATTCAGCAGGTTCTGACAGGTTCTGGAGAACCAGTAGCAGAAGTTTTGAGCAGTTCGGAGAACCAGTAGCGAAAATTTTGAGTAGTTCAGAGAACCGGCAAATACCATCTCTGTCTGGCCCCAGAGTGGGGTAGGAATGGAGATTTTGCAATATTATGCTTCCAAGATTGGGGAGAGAATGGGGATTTTGCAGTATCCTTCCCCTGGAGTGGGGTGGGAATGGAGATTTTGCAGTATCCTTCCCCTGCCACCCCACCAAGCCACATCCACCAAGCCACACCACGCCCACAGAACCGGTAGTAAAAAAAATTGGATTTCACGACTGCTTTACAGTGTCTTCATGAGAAGCATACAGAAAACAGCTTGGGTGATCTCATGTCCTCACTTGGACCAGAGAGAGGAAAAAAGGGCCTTCCAGTTGTTAGACACAATCATTGGTCTCCCACAATAACAATTCTGGTTACCCTGCCCAGAAGAAATGAATAGTGTTGGCAAGGCCACGAAATATTATTCCAAGATATTGAGAGATATTTATTACTGGAGGAACATGAAGTACCATATTAATCAAGAAAATAGTATACATTCGTAAGTTATTGAAAGATTTACCAATTCACCATATACAAATGTTTCTATGCTGTTCTTTGTTTATTCATGATTTTGATTCTATTATGTAACACACGTGCAAGAGATAATTAGATGTAAACAATCTTTTAAGTAACAGAGATTTTTATTTTATTTTCCTCCCTCTTCTCTTGTCATGAATTCAGCTGACTTGCCTCTTTATAGAAATAATCATATATAATTTGCATCAACTTTAATGAGCACTTACGTCGCAGAAGAGCTTTTCTTACAGAGTAATTCATACCTTTAAAAAATTCTGCATACAAAAATGAACAAATTCAGGAGGATGCATTGCAGCAGATTCAAACGACTCCAGTGTATATTTTAAGGCTTGATTTGCCCCATTATGAGTCAACCCCGACTTAAAAACCCAACAAAAAAACTCAAAGACAAATCTTTATCCTTGATTTCAACAGTCCATACTGTAGGTAGTTTTATTATTAAAATCCATATTTCCAAAAATGTTCCAATTAAAAAGATATCTTTTCAAACGAGAATGAAAGACTCACCAAAATCTAAAGAAAATTTTAGCAAAGTTCCTGCTTTTATAACACCTGTTTTCGGGCACTGAAGTTTTGGGTTTTTTTTCAAAATGATCTCAAAAATCTAAAATCAATCTAAAAATTCAACATGTATAATATTTCCCTTAAATATTATTATATATTATATATTAAATTAAATATGTATTGGTTGAGAACGAGGTGGCTGGATGGAGTCACTGAAGCAGTCGGCATGAGCTTAAATGGACTCCAGAGAACGGTAGAAGACAGGAAGGCCTGGAGGAATGTTGTCCATGGGTTGTGATGGGTCGGACATGACTTCGCAACTAACAACAGCAACAAATAAATGTATTGGTTGTACCCAACTAATAATGAATTTGGCAATCTTCTTAAGTTTGTGGTGTCGAACTTTTATTGAACGTTCTGACTGAATAGACAATTGTAAAATTCAGTATTTCAATTTACCTAATTGAAATAGACAAGCAGAATCATCTCAAAACTTGACAGTCCGCATTGCCCTGTTCAGGGTCTCAGCCAATCCCACTCATTCGTCATCTCTCTCTT
Source organism: Ptyas mucosa (assembly GCA_012654045.1). Classification (NCBI taxonomy): domain Eukaryota; kingdom Metazoa; phylum Chordata; class Lepidosauria; order Squamata; family Colubridae; genus Ptyas; species Ptyas mucosa. The sequence goes on along the minus strand of WNWU01000021.1, from coordinate 10,242,177 downwards.
TCCCATTGTTTGTTTCTCCCTCAGTTCTCTGCCAGAATTCTTTGCCTGCCATTGTTCAAGCCACACGGCACTCCCAGGGGTATATTGTATAAATTTCCCCCTCCCAGGGGAAAAAAAATTATGTGATTTTTTAAAGTTGCTTGATTTTTTATTCTCTCTCTCTCTCTCTCTCTCTTTTTACTGACAAATACTGTCATGTTGATGACATGAGAACGAGCATTGAGAGAATTGAACTTGTTATATTTAGTACTCAAAACGTACTCCTTTTGAGCACCTAGCAACCATATTTAAATTATATTCAAACCTCCAATTCTAGAAGATGCCATTATTTACACACACACACACACCCCAAAAAGTCATATTCCATTAATTCAGACTAGCAAACATGGTTCCTGGGCATGCAGCAAAGCTAATGAAAGAGCTGAAGGCTTTGCCTCCATTTAACAAGAGCAACCTATTTTCTGAGGTTGTTTGTTTCCTCTGATAGATTGCAAAGAACAGTCTTCCATTTGTTATTTACAACTCTGTTGGAAAAACTGTCCAGTTTAAACCATGATGCAAAAGGAGAATAAAGCTCTCAAACTTCCCTCACAGCTGGGAGTGTCTGCAGAGGATGTCCCCCCAAAAAGTGAGCTCTATGCAAATTTGTTCTCCTTTTATCCTCATGATGATGTGCCAATCTAGACTGCATTTTAAGAAAACCAATGCTGCTTATTATCTTCTCCTTGATCTCTGCAGAGTTAGCCCCGGAATCTTGCTGGATAGGACCCAGGAGCAGGGAGCAGGGAGATGGTGGGCTCTAGTCCTCCCTGAGGCATTCTGAGTGATTCTGAGCCAATAATTCTCTCTCAACCCAACCTACCTTGCAGTGTTGTTTTGGGGGAAACTGACAGTGAGAATATTATGAACACAGCCTTGAGTCATAGAAAATAAAGGCCGGGGATAGATAGATAGATAGATAGATAGATAGATAGATAGATAGATAGATAGA